>BPLQ01006120.1:0-71108 GCA_021605075.1 Caerostris darwini
GACCTACGTCTATGAGACCTACAACTACCAGATCGGGACCTAAAACCGAGTCATATAACTATTTGACGGGCACCTAAAAACGAGACCTACAAATTTGAGACGGGGACCTTAAAACGAGACATACTACTACGAGGCCGGGATCTAAAAACGAGACCTGCAATTATAAGACCGGGCCATATGAACCGGGACCGCCGGGGCTTGAATCTAAAACCTGTGGCACCGAGTGCCAGAGCGCTAGACACCCGGCCATTCAAGCCCAAGCCCTTATTGTGTTAATGACTATAATTTCTACTAAAAAATTAATATTGGACCACTGTTTGCAAATTTTTCCGTTTTTATCTAAAAATATTCACAAAATACAGTGACAAACATTCAAATTTTATTTTCTCTTACTTAAAAATAGGAATCTCTATAAGTGAAAAACTACAATCCCTTTTTTTTTTACCCTTAATTAAATAAGCGCATAAAAGTGAACGTTATAATAGAAGGAAACCATCGAGTCCAATCTCTTAATGTCGTCCATTTTATATTCTTCTATTGAATATTTCATGGGGAACTTATCCTTATCAACTGACCTTCTCCGTGGTCCTTTGGGAATAAGAAGATTCGCTATGCATATGTTTCCGGTAGAATTGCCCTGCGAATCGGGCAAGGAAAAAATGAAATTGGTTCGCTTCCTTGCACTACGTCTGAACGCTTCGTTGTGCGTTGCGTATTTTAGTTGACGCTTCAATAAACGGCGACTAAAGTTATTTTCTAGAGGAATTAAATTAAGAATTCTCCGGAAAAATTCATTATTTTCCTGCGGAATTTTTTTTCTCTTTCGTCTCGCATTTGGCTTCAGTTTCTTTATTCATTTAGCCAGTTTTGTTAAATCGTTAATTTATTTTTTTGCGATCGACTGCTAAAGCTCAAGAATTTTAAAATAGCCTTCGTTCACAAGAATAAAAGAGAGTTGATTTAAATAAAACACAGAATATCGATTATTTTTTCTTCCCAGTTTTATGTTAACCGCGAAGCTTTTTAAGTGTATAGTTTATTACATTGTTATAGAGGGAAACTTTTCTGGAAAGTATATTGAAGGTAAATTTTTATTTAAATGTATAATATATTTCTGTCACAAGTATAGCGCTACTTTCTCCACGGTTAATAGCTTTTTTTAATTTGACCAATACAGTTTAGTTTTAAGTCCTGAAAGTCTAAGTCCAAATAGGTTGAACTTTCAGTTCTTTTTAATATTTGGTCTCTGAATCTAAGGGTGGCCTGGTGGTCAAGTGGCTAGCGCTCTGGCCTTTGGTATCCCAGGCTTCAAGTTCGAATCCTGGCCGTGGCAGGGAAGTTTGTTAGAGGTACGGAATCCACTTTAAAATATACGTCCCTGTCTGTTTAGCCCTCATCTGCAGAAGATGAACGTACAGCGACAAACCAAACTAAACCTGAATCTAAGGCTTAGGGCAGGATGTTTAGTGGTAAGCGAGAAGAGTTGAATTGTGGTTTTGTCTGAATTATCTGTCATCTGATTTTCGATTGACTCCTCTCCAAAATCATTAAAGCTGGTTGGAGCATTTTTTGCATACGCTCAAAGTCTCTACCCGTAGTCCAAATTACCAGATCACCTGTAAAAAGAAAAAACTGAACTACAGAGCGCTCAGGTGCAAAGAGCATTCACAAAGTCATTAATCATAAAGTTAAACAGGACTCAAGACTGATCCCTGTGGCAAGCCCAGACTTATTTGCTTATATCCAGAGGTACTATTACAATATTTAATACGTATAAAGCACTGATGTAGGGATGATTTAATCCATCTATAAATATTACTCCATATATCATGCGTAATGAGTTTTGATAAGATCTTTTCCCGCCAGACTGTGTCATAAAAGCCACAAAAATCTGAACAGTGCACTGTTTTGTCCGAAAACCACCTTTTATTTCTTCTTTTGTAACGTATCTCTCATCTCGTCGTATATTATATTCTTAAAGAATGCTTTTTCTTGCATTGAAATATTGGTTATTTTTAATTATTTTTGAAATTTTTTAATTATACATTTGAGTAGGTCTGATTATAATATATTCTACTAATTATTATATAATTTTTGGGTTTGATGGACAAGTGACAATTGCTCTGGCGCTCGGTGCTACAGGCTACAGGCTTGAGTCCCGGCGAGGCCATGATGCTTGTAGTAGTTTTGAGTCCCCTTTAAACCATAGGTACTGGTCTAATAAGACTGTAGAGCGTTGGCCAGACAACCCAACCATGTAAAAAAATAAACGTCTCCTGTCTCGAATTCTGCCTGTTGACAGATGGCCTTCACCCACCATGCGAGTGTTGCTGCGACAATGAAAAAAAGAAGAAGAATTATATCATTTTATGAAGTACAAAAATCAAAATTCTCACAGAGAATGCAATAAGATTTTAGCTTTAACTATCAAATTATATTAGCTCCTCAATCTATCTCACATTCAGATATTTCTTGTACTTATTTTTAAAAAAAAGACTGTAGAACAATACTTTAAATTTGTTGTTTGTAGTGTTAATATAAAACACAAATAACTATATATAACTGTAAATTAAATATATATTCTTTATTCAAAATTCCTTTTTTTTAACATCGAATCTATGTCGGTATAATTTACCAGTAATAATTTGCTTTATCTAGTTTTTAATTTTAGTGGAAGTTTAATTAATATTAAAAACTAAATAATGTCGATGAAAATGCTTTCGTTTAATACATCATATTTTTTTGTTGCCTTCGCTCTGTATAATGCAGCGCTTCCCTGCGTCAAACATAGGTCATTAGTTACTATAATGGCATTATGTAGCAAATGCAACATAACCTCGTGTGTGCCACGAACATGGAAATATACGGAGACGGATGAAGGGAAATATATATATGAACAAACGGATGAAATATATATAGGATATACATTCGAATAAACTTATATATATGCCAAAGTTTAATAATGCACTAGATATAAGAAGCAATTGTTAGGAATACTACAAGAATGGCCAAATTCGATTGCCACATAAATATAGCAATGTTGAATAGATCAAGACCTTAATGAAGAATGAATTGTTTAAGAATATCTAAAAAGAATATAAAGTAAGACAGTTTGTAACAATCACTCCCCAAAAGTGACATATGAAGATTTATACCTTCTTTTCCAATTCCTAGAGCCCGTCGAAAGGATTTTCAGGTCTACTAATTTATCGTGCAAATCTCTAGCATATGTACATAATGTACCAGCTCGGCCATCAGTTATTGAGCTTTTAACAAAGCTTGCCTTAATTCAGAAACCTGTCGTGTTATCCACTAAGATGCAAAGGATCTGCTATGTAAACATAAATCTAAGTTTCGCCTAAATTCTGAAATCTGTCGTATTATCTACTAAGATGCGAAAGATCTGCTATATAAACATAAATTTTACTGCACACATTTGTATATTCTTATTCGTGTACACTTAATAATAAATTTCAGATATCCATGCATTAAAAACCTAGGTTAAGTTTATTTCAGGTTATACCAAATGTATATCTCGTATAGAATATCGAATTGCTAAATGCATGCCATTATAATGAAGAATGAATTATTCTGGGAATATCCTAATGTATTCTGTTTTTAAAGAATTCATACGCTATAAATCTTGCTGAATAAACATAACAATTATTGAGGAATTTCTCACAAATGGCAATTTTCTCTCAGGCGCAGTTCATGATAATAATTGTCAGTAATAGAACCTTAATAGGTTAATTGAGTCCATTTTCCATCCTCGCTTGATGGCTTACCGGGTAGTGCTTCGAAGTTAGAGCACAACTTAAGTGCTCGAGACATTTGGGTGCTTTAATTCCTAAATGGCATTGAAGATCTCGAAACACGCATGGTGTTGATTAGTATTAAGTGCGCCCTGAAAATTTATTTATGTGTTAAGAAAATAATAATAATAATAATAAAAACGTATTATTTGTGAATTTCAGTCTATCATACTACTGTGCCCAAAAAGTAAGACCAATTACTTAAAAAAAAAAACTCGTTATTTATTATAAATAGATTATATTATAAATAGATTTTATAGATATATATATATATATAGCGCGATTGGTTGTTTTGTTAATTGTGTTAAAATAAAAAATAAAAAAATGAAAAAGCATATTGGAGTCCTATTTGAAAGGACAATACTTCTGTGTCCAAAAGTAAGAGCAATTTTTTTTTTTAAATCTTTATTTATTCTTCCAAACTTATTTCATCGCCTTCAAAGTAATCACCTCTGGACATAAATGCACTTTTGCCAATCCTCAATGCATGCTACACTGCCATCGGCAGGGACGGCCTTCAAAGCGCGCAGCGATTCATGTTGAATCTCTTCAATCGACTCAAAACGGTGTCGGCGGAATGGTCTTTTGAGTTTAGGGTAAATTCGAAGTTGCACGGTGTGAATGCGGTGGTTGTGGAACGATATGAGTTTCATTTTTGGCGAAAAAGTCACGACGAATCAATGCAGTGTGAGCTGGCGCATTCAGTGTTTTCGGTACCAATCGGGATTTGACGCGTTTGTGGCTCAAAATGGAATTGACCGATCCTTTTGAAGGGACAGTGCCAGCTGCCTAAAAAAGAAAAAAAAATTGGAATTCCATAAGCCCCGGGAATTTTTAATTGAAAATTGGTCTTACTTTTTGGGCACAGTAGTAGATGAAAATATTTTTCACTGTTTTCATCAACAGAACTTGAATAATTAATTAAGAATCGAATCAAATTAATAAATAATTAATCGAAGTTAGAACACAATTTAAGTGCTGAAACATTTGGGTGCTTTAATTTCTAAATGACATTGAAGATCTCAAACACGCATGGTGTTGATTAGTATTAAGTACGTCCTAAAAGTTTATATATACATTAAGAAAATAATAATAATAATAATAAAACTGAAATCTGCTCGGCAAATTTATTAATTTATCATGTTGGAACATTCAAGAATGGATGAATAAACTCAGGAATATGCCAATGTTTAATAATGCAACAGATATATGAAGCAATTGATTGGAATAATATAAGAATGGCCAAATTCAAAAGCCACACGAATATATAGAATAGATCAAGAACTTCATGAAGAATGAATCGTTCAAGAATCTCTAAAAGAATATACAAAAGTAAGATAAATATAGTCGTGAATGAAGTATTCCAAATTCTACAAAAAATTTTATCGCATTCAGCAGCCAAGAGAATCTATCGAAGTTTGAAAATTCTAGGCTTAAATGAAGAAAGAAGTATTCCAAATACAATAAGAAGAATTATGCAGCTCAATAGGCGTGGGAAAATGCCAAAAGTGATAAATATGAAACTTCAAAAAAAAAAAAAAAAAAAGGAATTGATCAATACTCTACGAGTAGCCATTGGATATACAATTGTTTAAAATCCCAAGCCAAAACATGACAAGTGCTTCAAAACCATACTGCAAAACTCTTCAAACAAAAACCAAATTCTCCAGAAAATTTCTTAATACTAATGTTATTCACGAAGCATTTCAAGAGTTAAGGGGCCCAAAGTACCATTTTCTACCAAAATTTGTAATGGAGTTTTATTTGCTTGACATTCCTTTGCGGATAACATCACGGACCCCTAACCAGTACAACACCATGTTCACACATGATAATAAAAAGCATATATTTTACGAATTTCAATTGATGATATGTGAATATATTTACCACTGATTTCATCAACATAACTTGAACACTTAATTTATAATTTCATAAGCATAACTGATGCTTAGTCATTATTTTGAGAGAAAACAAAACTAATAATGTGCGTACGTTCTGAAACGCCAACGGCCATACCATGCTGAATATACCGGTTCTCGTTAGATCACCGAAGTCAAGCATCATTGGGCGCGGTCAGTACTTGGGTGGGTGACCACCTGGGAACACCGCGTGCCGTTGACCTTCACAAATTTGGGACATGAATGGCCGAGTGTCTCGCGCTCGGTACCACAGGTTTCGGGTTCGAATCCCGGCGGTGCCATGGATGTTTGTAGGGGTTCGGAATCCACTTTAAGCCCGTAGGTCCCGGTCTCCTATGACTGTAAGAGCGTCACGGAACAAAAGTCAGGCTTCTACCTACGGGTGCTCCATCACAACAGAAGCTGCTTCCTTCCCCTTCAATAATGAGTACGTATGGGCTCGTGGGCTTGGCCAGCCAAGTGGGATAAGAAACAACAACAACAACAACGTTCTGAATACAGAATGAAATACAGAGCATGTAACCTGATACTGGTAAAACAATAGCATAATTAAAAGCACATAATTAACATTATGTGCCAAATGAGTGATTATTTTACATAAAATCTCTGAAATGAAGTTTTCTCTTGATGCGTGGGAAGATTAATCTGTTTTAAATAATAACTTGTACACTTACTTGCTTCTTGTTCCACCCACGCCTTTTTGTGGAATGCCAAAGAGTTCATTTTAGAACAGCATTATATTTCCACATAATAAAAAATATATAACGTATTTAAATCTTATGCATCATAATATGTAGAAACAATTACATTTTTTGTTATAATCATTAATTTATGTCTGTACATGTCCTATAGTATTTCATAAAAATCATAATTGTGATATATAAATGCATTCATTTGTTGTTGATTAACTTCTTAACTGATTATCTAGAGTATATGTGCATCTTATAATTGCATTTTTTGGAACGCAAAAACTAATTTTTAACTATGGATTAAAATGAGTATTCTGACTTGCACTGTATTATTTTAAGGTAAAGAATTTAGAAAAAACAAGTTCACTCCTGTTATTTTTTGTCAAAATTTGATGTTTAAAATCATTTTATCGCGATTTCATGTCATTTTACAGCGGTCTGATGGTCAATTAGCTAGCTCTCTGGCCTTTTGTACCACAGGCTCCAGGTTCGAATTTTGGCTGTGGCATGGATGTTTGTTAGTGGTTCGGAGTCCACTTTAAACAGTAGGTCCCGGTCTGTTTAGCTCTCGTGTGCACCAGATGACAATAGAGAGATAAACCAACAAATGTCATTTTACAGACATCTTAGTCTATAACCTTCAATATCCAAATGATTGACGTGAAACTGCGTATTATTTATTGTTTACATTTATTGTTTTATTTACTGTGTTTTTTTTTGTTTTTTTTGCATTTATTTTCCATTAATTCTTTCAAAAAGTGAAGACATTTTTTTGTAATAAATGCAACAATGTATCGGATGGTGATCTTGAATTCTCTGGTGATGAATCGTATAATTCTAGTTCTGATTCAAAACATAATCCTATTTCAATTTAAATGGATGGATTTATACTTGAATTCCTGTATTAAAACTTAAATAAAACATGGTAAAATCTCAAATTGTTCATAATTTTATAGTGCATACTTTCGGTTTTAGGGAAAAAAAGATTCCAAAGCAAATCTGCTTAGCTTATTAATGTTATTGTTTACGAATGCAAGACATTTTGACTAATAGAATTGTATAGATATAGCAATTTCTACAGCATTTACTTTCCCTGATTTTTTTAAAAAAGTGAAGCCAATTTTTGTAATAATTGCAGCACTGTATGGAATCGGATAATGATCCTGAATTCTCTGGTGATAAATCGTAGAATTATAGTTCTCATTTAAATCATAATCCGATTTCAATTTAAACGAATAGATTTATACTTGAATTTCTATAGTAAAAAATAAATGGAACATGTAAAAAAACTCTTATTGTTAACAATTTAAATCTTAACAATAAGATATATAAGAATAAGAATTATTTTTCTTAAAATGGAAAATATGCATATTTTCCATTTTAAGTAAAATAACTCTACAGAGAAACTGCCTAACTTACTAATGTTATTGTTTTTGAATGCCTGACCTGAAGTTATTCTCCAGTAGAATTGAAGATATCTAGCAATTTGAACATTATTCTGAGTGTATTGTAGTAAAAGTAAAGTACAATAAAAACTCTTATTGTTCATATTTTTAATAATGCATATATTCGATTTAAGGGGGAAAATTCTAAAGCACAATTGTATTTAAAAAATTATCTATTAAAGGATTCTTATTTCAAAAAATATCTTTGTAAATGACATCATATAGATCCAATAATTAGCCTACAATTCTACGAGTTAAATAAAAATTGACTAATATGTAACAAAATATCAAATAATTGGAGAATATCTTGAAAATGAAATTGAAAACTGACTAACACTTTTAATGAAATATCAGATTATAACTGATACTTTCCCTTATTCTTTTCAAGAAGTGAAAATACGTTTTGCAATAATTTCAACGATGTTTCGCATGGCGATCCTGAATTCTCTGGCAATGAATCCTAGAATTATAGTACTGATTCAAATCATAATCAGATTTCAATTTAAATGAATACATTTATACTTGAATTCCTATAGTAAAACATGATAAAAACTCTTATTGTTTTTAATTTTAACTTGCTAATTTTATTGTTTTCGAATGCTAGGCACTTTGGCCTGATGTTATTCACCAATAGAATTGTAGATATCTATAGAATTGTAGATATATATTTGTTTTTCTTCAAAATAAAACTGAAAGCCCCTAGCATGTTTAACGACATATTAAATAATAACAAATAAACTTTCAGAATAAGGTTTGCCATCTTTGTAGAAAAACACACATTTTGTATTCTGTACTCATATTTTAAGTATTCGATATTATACAAATGTGATGAATTTTATAAGATTATTAGCAAATGGACATGTAAATCAAGTCATTAATATCTAGCTCGTTTATTGAACTGAGAATTTGACTGGCATATTTAATTAAATGTCAAACATTAACAAACATACTTAAAAAATAAGGCTAATATGACTAGTTTCTTTGCCTGTTTTTATACAAAAAATTGATTTGCTTTATATGCATATTCTTTATTAATCATTAATAATCCCAACAGGAATACATATGCCAAAATATTATCAACTAATGTAACCTTGCCAATAAAATGATTAATATTCAGTTGGATTATTAAATTGGAAATTTGAGTAACATGTTTAACCAAATGTCAAATAATGTCAGACATACGTATCTGATTAGGGAATGTTGATATTTCATATTAGTTTAGAGCATATAATGTGAAATTTTCTCATTAATCCAATTCATTTTATAATGAATCAGAAGTTCAAAACCACGTGAAATAAGGTGCATTAATAACAGCTGTTCATTTGTTCTATGTCAAATTGAATTTTTGTTATTTTTCATTTAGAATATACGTACTAAAATATTTGACTTTATAAAGAACATAATATGAGGAAATTAAATTATTATTTAATCCTATACCGAAAAAATTTAAACAAAATTATTATTATTATTTTTTTTGAGATTCAAGTCAAGTTCTTAACTAAACTTTTATCAAATTTCAGATTAACATGTAGCTGAAAACATGCAATAACTTTTCGGACAGAATATAGAATTGTATCAGTCATATAAGAAATAAAATTAGTATATAATCATAAATGAAGAAATATAAGCATTATTATTCAACAAAATTATTATTATTGAGATTCAAGTCCAATTTTTAATTAAACCTTTCTCAAATTTGAGGTAACCTGTAACTTAATCTATTATAATATCATTACCATGAAAAGTTGCCACCACAAATATATATTATAAAGTTATCATATCCATTATCAACATAATAAACCATTATTACCATGAAAAATTGCCACTACAAATATTTTTATTTTGTTCTAATGCAGCTGGCAAACACTTAGACAGCTTGGCCTTGGATGCTTTAAGGCAAGCACTGCACAGATGTTACTCACTTTGCATTACCCAGGGGGCGCGTGTAACTTAAAGATTCGGACGTGGAGTAACAATGCCCCGCAACGCTCTACGATCTTATTAGGACCGGGATCTACGGTTTAAAGTGGATTCCGAACCACTACAAACATCCATGGCATCGCCTGGACTCGAACCCGAAAACTGTGGTACCGAGCGCCAGAGCGCTAGCCACTCGGACATTCAGGTCCACAACACAAATATATTTAATAAAATATTAATAATAAAATTACCATATCCATTATCAGCATAATAAACCATTATTACCATTACCATGAAAATTTGCCACCACAAATATATATAATAATAAAATTACCATATTCATTACCACCATAATTACCAGACCTTTTTAATAAAAATAAATTTTATTGTTTTATTTTGCTACAAATTGAAATTTCATGTCAACTAATATTTCATATATGTAAACAAAAATATTTAAAATTTGAAAAAAACAAATAAATCGACGAGATTTTGAATTTATTACTTTTAATTGATTCAACTTTTTTTAAGTAATTTCTATTCTAATACTTCAAATTTTTCAAAAGATATCGAAATGATAAGATATCAAGATAATTTTTATTTTTGTTTTGATAGGCAACTATATATAATTTATTAAATTTTTATTAATGCTATTGATTTTGAATGCCAAGCACCTTTACCCGAAATTATTCACCAATAGAATTGTAAGGATCTAGCAAAAACTCTGAGCGTACAACAAAAAGGAGAGAGAATTCTACAACAATTTTAAATGAATACTTCCAAAAATAACCTCTGGAGATTCACACATTCTTTCTTTGGCTTCTCTTCGAACTCAGCATACATAAGACATACAAATTTATTTTATTCAGGTTAATTTAAGCTCAAAATAAATTGTGCTTATTGAAATCAAATTCCCATGCAAAAAGCTATCCAATAGAAAATGAATATATAAATCTCAAGTGAATATTTTAGTTATTTCAATTCCTTCAAAAATATTTTAATTCCAAATATATGCAGATTTGTGTACTTCTTGATTTGAGTAAAAAAAAACCTCGATTTATCATTTGCTTTTATATGTTATCAGCCTTTACGTCTAACATGAAGAAGAAAATGCATTCAAAAAAAAAAAAAAAAAAAAATTTACAAACATTAAGCAAAATATTTTTCTAAATAAATATTTAAAATTCACTATAAAATTTATTTCGCTATTCGGTTTGACTTCCATTTCTTAAATAAAATGGTTTATTACGTAAAAAAAATATTTTTAAGAAGTATTTTATGTATTGCTCTTTAAAAGCATTTTATATCAAGGGATCTTTTTTTAAGGATGCCCAGATTACATGTCCTAAAAACCATTTATTTGTAATAAATAAAGTGATTAAATAATTATTTGACAACAGAACATTTTATTTGTAATAAATAAAATGTTCTGTTATCAAATCATTTATGTAATGTATATAGTATCAAGTTTACTGTAATTATTTTATTTATAAATAAATATTATAGGAAATTTAAAAATTATGCTTAAAAATGCATGGTTAATTTAAGTACTTTTTTATTATATATCCCTTGGGAATTGACAGTTCCATTCCAATTGATAGCGGGCTTCATGCATTTTTCTGAGACACGAAGGAATTTTGTAAAATTTTCTGGTTTTCAATCTACTGTCAGCATATGCAAGATATTTACCACTTAAAGTCCTCTCAGAATACATTACACTTCTGCTTTCATCACAAGATATCAAACATGTTTATCAATTTCAAAGTCCAAGGTCGTTAGATCAAATACTGCGAAACGAACTTGTATCGGAGTCCGTTCCTTGAAAAAGGAAGAAATAATCTGCTTAGCGAAAATCAAAAAAATTTTTTTTTACAATTTAAACATTAAAATAGTTCACTGTCAACTAGCATTTCAGTGAAGGAAATAAAATAACAAAAAGTTAAATAGACAGTTAATTATAAATTTAAGTTGGTCTTTTGTGAAAACAGAAAATTTAAGTAAGAAAATCAGAAAACAATGGAGTTCGAATCCACAATATATTCCACGACGATTTGCCATATTGACGGAGAGCCTTGATTGCATAGCAACCTCTCTCCTGCTTTGTGAAAGAGAGAAGTTTCTTAAGCTTTAAGCCCATTGATTAGATAGAAAAGAACTAAGATATATATATTATTTGTATTAATTTATTAAAAAAATTATACATATTAACGATTTTTTTAAATTATTATATTATAAT
This sequence comes from Caerostris darwini, assembly GCA_021605075.1. Taxonomy (NCBI): domain Eukaryota; kingdom Metazoa; phylum Arthropoda; class Arachnida; order Araneae; family Araneidae; genus Caerostris; species Caerostris darwini. Next base: position 12,019 of record BPLQ01006120.1, read on the forward strand.
TTTTAAATAATAAAACTTTAAAAAGGAAATAAACAATAGAAACAAAAACAATTGAAGAGGGGAAACTGTGAACTCAGCCCAGAAACTGCATGGCAATTCGGAAAGCAGGATATCCAAACATTAATGATCCACAATAATTTCGTAGCTCACATGCGACCATTATGGGCATTCCTAGTACTATTTATACATATTGTTAATGTTGTTTTTGAATAACAGGAACTTTACCATGTGTTCATTCAATTTATCAAATTCAATGTTACTCGGAATGTAACACGTGATCCTGCTACATAGTACATCTGTTCTATGCAATTTCGAATGCCCTTCCACACAGGGGTAAGTATTTGTGGGTTCACGTCTTCCCCCTCGAAGAATTTTTTGCCCTACAAATGGGACAAACGATTCTTATCCCTGGTACAGATACACAGCTTCATGTGTCGTGTTTCGAACTCGGATCCCGTAATAGAACACAAACGCATTATTAACCAGACGGTTTGATCCTACTCTTTGAACATTGAAATAGATATTTATTTCCTTTATAATTTTTTTTTAATACAATAAGACACAAAAAAGTATAATTAAATAATTATTCTAACTTGTGAAGCATCCTTTAAGTTACATTGATTGAAGATCTAGTCGATTTGTCTAGCTAAGCTGAAAGATTAACGTAATCGACCCAGCATTGAAAAATAGTTATTTATAAAGTTTCAATTGCATTAAGAATGAAATCAAGAATTTAAAAGAAAAATAAATCCGTTGGTTTTATTATTTTCAATATTTATATTCCAAATCTGTAAAACTGGATTAATATAATTATTAAATCATAATAATTTCTGGATTAATATATCTGAATAAATACATCTTGGTGCGATGCTTTAATACATTGTTACCATAAAGCATTTTATGCCTACTTAAATGGTTTTCGGTATCGGAGACTAATTTAATGCTTGCCATAAAGCTGATTATTCTAATCGAGGTGGTGACTTAAGCTGTCTAGCGCGTTAGCTTTGAACTTGAATGTTTATCATGCTTGGAGTTCTGCCACCATTCAAGAAGAAGCCTCGAGAGTAAAAACGTCACCATCTGAAGTTCCCATTGGGTAGTTTATTTTTTTTTTCATCCACTTATGTATAATGCGGAGGACCACGTTTTCGCAGTAAACCACGTGACTCATTCACCACTTACTCCAATTATATCCAATAATTCGCGCAGCCCCGCTTTTTGACGTCTTCTTTTCTTTTCTTTTTTTTTTTTTCTTTCGCTCTCTCTTCCTTCAGAAAGACAGTCACTCGCGATGCGGCAGTAAACCTTTTTCCATTGTTAGATTTTCTCCTATTTCTCAGTTGATGCCCTTCGATTGTGTGGGACTGTCAACATGACATTGGAATGTTTCGCCACTTCGATTCTGACGGTATTGTTGGTAGTGTGCTCAGCTGCTGCTAGGAATAACACGACTACTGGGCGATATCGAGGTGAGTCGGAGTATTTTATTATTTTTAATCTGAAAATAAAATTGCATTCATAAAATCGTGTGGTTGATTGTTTAAGCAAATTGTTTTTAATCCGAAATAAAAAATGTTTCTTAATATAAAATCATTTGGTTGGATTTAGCAAATTGTTTTTAATCCGAAATAAGAAAAAATGCTTCTCAATATAAAACAATTTGGTTGATTACTTTAGCAAATTGTTTTTAATCCGAATTAAAAAAAAAAAAATTCTCACTTTAAAACCGTTTCGTAATGGCCTTAGCAAATTGCTTTTGATTGGACATAAAAAAAAAAATTTCTCAATATAAAAAAAAATTTTTTTGATTGTTTTAGCAAATTGTTTATTATTTTTAGCAAATTGTGTTTTAAATTGTTCTTTATAAAAAAATGTTTCTTATTATAAAAAGTCGTTTGGTTGATTTTTAGCAAATTGTTTTTATTCCGAAATAAAGAAATGTTTCTCAATATAAAACCGTTGGCTTTATTGTTTTAGCAAATTGTTTTTAATCTGAAATAAAAAAAAAAAAAATACAATATAAAACCGTTTGGTTGATATTTTTATCAAATTGTTTTTTAATCCGTAATTAAAAATGTTTCTCAATACAAAACAGTTTGGATGATTGTTTTATCAAATTGTTTTTTAATCCGAAATAAAAACTGTTTCTCAATATAAAACCGTTTGACAAATTGTTTTACCAATTTTTTTTTTTTAAATCCGAAATAAAAAAAAAATGTTTCTCAATATAAAATCGTTCGGTTGGTTTTAGCAAATTGTTTTTATCCGAAATAAAAAATGTTTCTCAATATAAAATCGTTTGGTTGGTTTTAGCAAATTGTTTTTAAATCCGAAATAACAAAAAAATGTTTCTCAATATAAAACCGTTTGGTTGTTTGTTTTAGCAAATTGTTTTTAATCCGAAATAACAATAAAATGTCTCAGTATAAAACGTTTGTTTAATTTATTTTAAATGATATATTTTTGATCATGTAAATAATTCGACAAAACATTTATTTATAAAATTATGTTATTAAAATAATATTTCAATATAATGGAAAATCGTAAAAAAATAATTGGGTTAAAACAAAATCTATCGAAAGATATAATTTTTAAAATTATTTAATTTTCTACAAAAAATTTATTTTTTATCAATTTGAAAAATTTAAAGCACATTTAAAACATTTTTTGTTACGTATTTTATTTTTTATAATTTTATAATTCGGTTATATTAGCAGCTATTTATAAGAAAAAATAAGTTGTCAATCCTAATATTTCAAACATAATTTAAAAAAAATAAAATCAATTATTTCTTAACAACTTTAATTCTATTATTTATTCTACACTTACTCATTCTATTTTGGAAATAAAATATCAAACTAAAAAAAATTCTTTTTTATTTTATATATTTTTTGATTTTCTGAAGAAAGACATTGTAAAGATTATTCTTCAGATTAAATGCATATTACATCCATTAGAATAATTAATTTAATTTTTTTAAATTTATAAGATTTGATTAATTTAATCTTGTTTTTTGCTCGCTCTAAAAAATAATTCAATATGAAAATAGTAACACAAGTGGCGAAAAAAATCTTGCATAAAAATTCCTTCTCTATATCTAATCGAATATCTAAATTTCATAAGTTTAAGCGAATTCTAATATTTTATTCATTATTACAAATTTTGTGTGTCTATAAATATTTAAATTTCTAGAATGTATTCAAGAAAGCGTTGCTTTAATTCTTGAAAATCAAGAAAACGTACAAGATTGTAGAAACATTAAAAACATCAAAAAACTAAAGCTGTTTTTTTAAACAGTTTATAGAGGAATATTTCGAGATAATTAATTTTTTATTCATTATTATTAATTGACCTATATTTTTGGTACTAGGCAAGAAAAAATAGGATTTGTTATAGTAAAGATATTGTTGAAATATAACATAATTAAATTAAATTGTTTTTTTAAATTTAAAATTGTCCATAACTTTCCAACTATAATAAATACGTTACTTACAATCCTAATTATTAATGAATTAATAAAATTTGAAGTTAAAGAAAAAAACTGTACGCAGTAAAAAAGACATATTTGATTTCAAAAAGTAAAAAATCCATAATGGATTATTTATAATTAACTAAAATTTAAATAATTAACAAAAAATTCAAACAATTACAAAAACTAGATCAATTAAAAAATCCCATAATATTCAAATAATTTCATAAAAAAAAATCAATTATTTATAAAACTTTCATTGTTTCTGAAACCATTAAACTAAATTTCCTTCTTCATCAATATAAAATTTCAAGTATAACGTCGGCTTTATTGAAACTTTTAAGAAATTAGTTGCAGGGAGTTTAATGTATATCTTTGATTGGAAAAATATTGCATTAGTTATTGAAAATGAATCTTTAAGTTTACGCTTGAAGTCAACCAATTCCATTTGGAAAATGGCTTTGAAATCTTTAGAAATATCTTTTCAGATGCATATTTATTAAGACATTATTTTAAAATCTGAAAGCATTATTAAAGATTTCTTAACCAGAAATGATTCTCTTAAACCTTAGAATTTGCTTGCGATTCAATAATAAGTAATGAGAGAGTATAGCGGTAAACATCGTAAAATATGTTTTGAAAGACCTTTACATAGATTTACGGTCGATTTTATAGCTGTTGTGATTCTGTAATAGTAGTACCTTTTAACATCTCCATTTAAGCAAACGTATTTATGTTCACTGATAAAATATACATGCAGTAAGAAGTAATATTTTAAGTCGTGTTTTTTTTATTTGAATTTCGATTCCATTCAAAGCATTTCTGTTTATTCATATTTTTTTTTTCCTCCATTCATTTTTTAGTTCGTTTCACTCGTAAAATTCAATTTAATTGAGTTTGTTATGCATTTTTTTTTCACTTGACTGCACAAATTTAAATAACATGAAATTAAAGTGGTTATAACGATGCAAAAAAAGATTTGAAGTGAAACATCATTTTTGTTTTTCTTATTTAAGAATTTTTTAATGAAAAAAGAATAATCTTTTATTTTATGCATCTTTTTATTAAAGAACTTAAAGCATGCATATTTTTTCATTACTATTCTAGTAAAATAATTAAAGAAAAAAAAACATTATATAAAATTTAAATTATTACAGAATTTGTAGTTAATTTTATTCACTGAATATATGATGCAAAATTTAAAATATTTTATTATTTATTATGATGATTTAAAAAAATAATTTTTTCCCTGGAATTTCACAAATGGCATCAGTTTTATTTATGTTTAGTAACTCAAAAAATTCAAGCAATTTTTCTCTTGGGAAATTTATCTGTTGGATTTGGTGGGAAAAAAGAATTATAAGATTTTGTACGAAATATACAATGACAAGGTATAATTGGATGCTGAACAGGAACTGCAATAGCAGATAAAGGAAACACTAGCATTTGTGAAGAATACAGGGTGTGATTGGAGGTTAACTGGGAAATCCGTAAAACCCGATATACATTAGAGAACCCAGATATTAAACTAATACATATCAATATATTACAGACGTTATTTCTGCTAATTGGATGACTAGATTCAAATCAAGGAATCTAGTGACGTATTCCTATACACACAGACATGTATAGCCTATTAGTCTCATATTTTTTAATATCAACCAAGTCTGGCTTTTCTATAATTTACATTTCTGTACATAGCCAACGGTCATACCATGCTGAATATACCGGTTCTCGTTAGATCACCGAAGTCAAGCATCATTGGGCGCGGTCAGTACTTGGGTGGGTGACCACCTGGGAACACCGCGTGCAGTTGGCAAATTTGGGACCTGAATGGCCGAGTGCCTAGCACTCTGGCGCTCGGTGCCACAGGTTTCGGGTTCGAATCCCAGCGGTGTCATGGATGTTTGTAGTGGTTCGGAATCCACTTTAAGCCGTAGGTCCCGGTCTCCTATGACTGTAAGAGCGTCACGGAGCCAAAGTCAGACTTCTACCTACGGGTGATCCATCACAACAGAAGCTGCTTCCTTCCCCTTCAATCATGAGTACGTATGGGCTCGTGGGCTTGGCCAGCCAAGTGTAATAAGAAACAACAAACAAACACATTTCTGTTTAACTTACTGTCTTCCTTAACAATTCTGTTTATATACTCTCTTCGATATTTCATTTCACACGCTCTACAACATGCTAACCAAAATACTATTATTGATTTGTATTTAATTCACTCTCTGTGATTTCCGGACACCTTACAGATTTCGAGACTCTTGGATGTAGTGCTAGTTATTCTCCCGTCGCCAACTATCAGTTGGATCCCATGTGCAAAATCCCCCAAAATTTTGATAATTGGAACTTTGATTTACTTTTTCTAATTATTGACTAAATCCACTCGGCTTGCGCAGCCTCCAGATGCGTATATATATTTATATATATTAGTGGCCTGCACCTAGCAATTTCAGTTCGTAGCTGCAGTGATAACAAAAAATCCCTGCAGTTTAATTTTTTTCCTATGAAAAGTTTTTAAAATTTGTACTGTATGTAAATTACGAAAGAAAGAAAATTTCTTATTTGATGTATGTTGTTTGTTAGCATTCTAATTAGTTTCGATCTGCCGAAAAAACAGTTAGCTGATTTCTTGCTATTTACTTAAAATTAAATATTTGATAATATGTTAAATTTTATATCGAAATATATTTTTTTACAGTGTATAAGACAATAAGTGGTTAAATTGATCTAATTAATCAACCATTCAGATTTTTTTTATTCATCTGAAAATATCTAATGAAATAAAGGAAATTTACATTTTAATTAAAAGAGTATTTCTGTTGTTGTTGTTTCTTATCCCACTTGGTTGGCCAAGCCCAAGAGCCCATATGGACTCATGATTGAAGGGGAAGGAAGCAGCTTCTGTTGTGATGGAGCACCCGTAGGTAGAAGCCTGACTTTTGCTCCGTGACGCTCTTACAGTCATGGCAGACCGGGACCTACGGCTTAAAGTGGATTCCGAACCACTACAAACATCCATGGCACCGCCGGGATTCGAACCCGAAACCTGTGGCACCGAGCGCCAGAGCGCTAGACACTCGGCCATTCAGGTCCCACATTTTGCCAACGGCACGCGGTGTTCCCAGGTGGTCACCCACCCAAGTACTGACCGCGCCCAATGATGCTTGACTTCGGTGATCTAACGAGAACCGGTATATTCAGCATGGTACGGCCGTTGGCTTTTAGAGTATTTCTAAAAATTATAATAAGTATAAGTGCATATAATTCTATATATTGTGTTTGTAATTGCATGAGTGGAATATCAGAAAGTAAATCAAGACGCTTTTAGGTTTAAAATTCTAAATACATTACATGATTTTCCTTAAAAATTAGAATTTTTTAAGGATACATTTTTTTTTCTATTTATCTGTGGGCTTAATATATTTCTTGCTTATATTACCATGAAATATTTCGCCGATGGGTGATGACGATTCATATTGTTTTACTCCGTGAGTAACATCTCACATTTAATACATTAACATCTAACATTTTGAACATTGTGAACGCATTCACATTCAACACATTTTCTTGTCCTATGCAAAAAAACCCGGAATAATCCCACTACGTTGCTAAAAAGAACGAAAGTTGAAATATCATTTTCATCCATTATCTTTAACATCAGCATTTTTCTTGTTTATTATTTTATAGATTAGTTAAAATATATTTGAACAATTTCATTTGCTGTTGTGTAAAAAGAAAGATACATTTATCAAATTTTTAACCAATTCAAGATCATCCTTTTGATATTTTGATATTTGTAAAATGCACTATTATTCTATTAATTAAAAAATACTTTTTTTCTGTGGACATTATTTTTTCATTTTTCATTTATTGCGAATAATAAAGAAGAAAAAAAGAGGAAATTTTTTTTTAAAGATTTAACAATGTTTATATTTATATAAGGTGGATTAACTGTGAATCAAATAATATAAATCTAAAAGTCGTAAAAATTTCTTAATAATCTTTCAATTTATTAGTAAATTAAGCTACATTAACCTCAACGGAACAATTATACGCTTTCTGATTTTCGACAAGCTATTTGTATCAATTAAACTTTATAATTTGACATATTTAATTCCCTTCTATCGGAATCGAATCGAAACAAAACAAAACATTATTTATTGTGTGGAAGAACATAAGTGAGTAAAAATAACAATATGAATTCTTAATCTCTCTTATATTTCATTGAAAAGCCGTTTTTTTATCTATTTATTAAAGTTTTTTTTTTTTTTCTCTTCACAAAGATCTTGTTAAAGTTGATGAAAATGACGTAAATATAAACACAATTCACCAAAATATTTATTTTTTTAAAAAGTAAAGACTAAAATTTTTTTCAATTTATTTAACGTGCGCTTGTTTTAATCTGGGGAGCCTTCCCTTCTCTACTGGGGCTTGTAACGTTTTGTTATTTTCCCACATAGCTTAGAGAATAACACAAAGATTGATTATTTGCACCAGAAAAGAGATAGAACCTGTGCTGGAGTTCGTTCGCTTTATGCGCAAGAACATAATGAAAAATTTACATTTTCTCTTTTACTTTCTTTCTGCCATTTTCTTCCTTGAGTGGGAGAAAGATGACGAGCTTGCGTCAGTTAAAGTAGAATTTTTTTTTATTGCTGTTTGTGTTCTTTTTTTTTTTTTTTTTTATTCAGTCTTACTTCATTTTTTTTTCTTCTTCTACTGTATTCTTCTGTATTTTATTTGTTATTCTTCCGGTTAAAAAGTACTCATAAATCATTCTGGCGAATTATGCTCCAACAAACAATGCCGCGTTTTTACCGAACTGATGGCAGGCACTATATAACTCCGCACCGTTTATGTGGTTATAAAGACTATGGTAGTTAAAAATGAGTCCTCCGGCCGAGAAGAACAAATGGAAGCAAATTATTCCGCGGAGGGATACAAAAATATATATATATATATATATATAAAACGAATGGAAGTCATTACTCGAACGTTACGAAGAGTGTTTTTAATATTTTTCTTTTCATCATTTTCCAAACATTTTCTCTTTTTCTGTTGTGTATAAAGGTAATTATAGTTAAGGGAGGAGAATTTTTTTCTTTCCAAGTAATTAATTGTTAATGTTCGGTGTATTTAAAATTCACCTTTTAATTGTATTTTGTATATTTAACTACAGCTATTGCTAGACAAGACAGGGAAAAAATATATGCGACTCTAAAAGGCAATTAACTAATGTATTTTTATACATCTTGTTTGGTTCATTTTTGACCATTTTCAATCATTTTTAAAATTATTCTTTTGGTTAGAAATTTTACAAAGCATTTTCGAAATGAGTTTTGTTTTTATTTCGTACGTATTAATTTTAAATATATAAGAAATTTGTCGTCTTCGTCGAAATTGTTAATCTCTCCCATCTCTCATTGAGTTTTATAAAATCCACAAAAGACCTTTAAACGAAAAGCTGTTGTTTTTATTTATTTAATAAATATTCTTTTTCTCTTCATAAAACTCTTGTAGAAGTTGATAAAAATGACGTAAATATAAACGAAGTTCAGAAAAATATTTTTTTTTTTAAAAGTAAAGGTTAATATTTTTCTCAATTTATTTTATTTTCACGCCCTTTTTTGCTTGTTTTAATCTGGGGAGCCTTCCCTTCTGTACTGAGGCTTGTAACGTTTTGTTATTTTCCCACACAGCTTAGAGAATAGCACAAAGATTGATTATTTGTACCAGAAAAGAGATAGAGCCTGTACTGCAGTTCGTTCGCTTTATGCGCAAGAACATAACGTAAAATTTACATTTTCTCTTTTACTTTCTTTCCACCGTTTTCTTCCTTGAGTGGGAGAAAGTTGACAAGCTTGCGTCAGTTAAAGTACAGTTTTTTTTTATTGCTGTTTGTGTTCTTTTTTTCATTTAGTCTTGCTTCTTTTTCTTCTTCTGTGTTCTGTATTTTATTTGTTATTCTTCCTGTTAAAAAGTACTCATAAATCATTCTGACGAATTATGTTCCAACAAACAATGGTGCGTTTTTACCGAACTGATGGCAGGGACTATATAACTCCGCGCCGTTTATGTGGTTATAAAGACTATGGTAGTTAAAAATGAGTCCTCCGGCCAAAAAGAACAAATGGAAGCAAATTATTGCGTGGAGGGATACAAAAAAATATAAAGGGAATGAACGCCATTACTCGATCGTCACGAAGAGTGTTTTTAATATTTTTCTTTTCGAAATTTTCCAAACGTTTTCTCTTTTTCTCTTGTATATAAAGGTAATGATAGTTAAGGGAAGAGAGTTTTTTTTCTCTCAAAGTAATTAATTGCGAGAAAAGTTAATGTTCGGTGTTTTTAAAATTCACCTTTTACTAGTATGTTGTATATTTAACTACAGACAAGGAAAATAAATACATATATATATGAGTCTTCAAAAGGCAAATCGCTTATGTATTTTTATAGAAATTGTTTTGTTTATTTTTCATCGTTTTCAGTCATTTTTATAATTTTTAAAATTATTCGTTTGGTTAGAAATTTTACAAAGTAGTTTCAAAAAGAGCTGTATTTTTATTTCGTTAATATTAATTTTGAAAAATTGAAGAGATTTAAAATTTAAAATTAAATTTTTTTGAAAGAGATAACTGCTTGATATAGAAAAAAACAAACTTTTCACATTACCACATTTGCTTGTCCTATGCGACAATTCCCACTAATCTGCTCTAAAAACTAGAGTCAAAATATCATTTTCATCAATTATCTTTAACATCAGTTTTCCTTTTTATCCTATTACAGATTAGTTAAAATTATATTTGAACTATTTCATTTGTATTTTGCACCAAGAAAGACATTTTATCTAATTTTAAAAAAAATTAAGTTCATTATTTTGAACTATTTCATTATTTTAACCAATTTGTCATAATTTTTATACTTGCAAATTGAACTATTATTTCATTAATTAAAAAAATTACTTTTCATTGTAATTTTATTACATTACCCTTTCCATTTTTACTTATTGTGAATAATAAATAATATTTTTAAATCATTACGTTTATTTTATTTTGAAAAACTGTGAATCAAATAATACTCGTATTAACATGAAAGGCATAAAAATTCTTAATGTTCATTAATTTATAACTAAATTAAACTGCATTATCCGCAACGGAACAATTATATGCTTTCTGATTTTCGACAAATTATTTTTATCAATTAAACATTATATTTTGACACATTTAATTCCCTCCCATCTGAATTTAACTATGAACTGACACAAAACATTATCTTTTTATGTGGAAGAGCATACAAGAATAAAATTAACAATACCAATTCTTAATCTCTCTTATCTTTCATTGAGCTTTATAAAATCCACAAAGTAAGACATTTAAACGAAAAGCCGTTTTTCATTACTTTTTTTTATTATTAAATTTTATTTTTCTCTTGTTAAAGTTGATAAAAATTACTTAAATATCAACAAAATTCAACATTTTTTTAAAAATGAAAACGTTAATATTTTTCTCCATTTATTTTACTTTCACGCCCCTTTGTACTTCGTCCTGTTTTAATCTGGGGAGCCTTCCCTTCTCTACTGGGGCTTGTAACGTTTTGTTATTTTCCCACATAGCTTCAGAATAACACAGACACTGATTATTTGCACCAGGAAAGAGATGTAGAGCCTGTACTGGAGTTCGTTCTCTTTATGCGCAGGAACATAATGAAAAATTTACATTTTCTCTTTTACTGTTTTCCATCATTTTTTTCCTTGAGTGGGAGAAAGATGACGAGCTTGCGTCAGTTAAAGTAGAATTTTTTTTATTGCCGTTTGTGTTCTTTTTTCATTTAGTCTTGCTTCTTTTTTTTTTATTCTTCTTCTGTATTCTTCTTTATTTTATTTGTTATTCTTCACGTTAAAAAGTACTCATAAATCATTTTGGCGAATTATGCTCCAACAAACAATGGTTTTTACCAAACTGATGGCAGGGACTATATAACTCACCGCCGTTTATGTGGTTATAAAGACTATGGTAGTTAAAAATGTGTCCTCCGGCGAAGAAGAACAAATGAAAGCAAATTATTGCGCGGAGGGATACAAAAAAAATTATATATAAATGGAATGAACGCCATTACTCGAATACGTTACGAGGAGTGTTTTTAATATTTTTCTTTTCGAAATTTTCCAAAAGTTTTCTCTTTTTCTGTTGTATATAAAGGTAATGATAGTTAAGAAAAGAGAGTTTTTTCATTCTAAGTAATTAATTGCGAGCAAAGTTAATGCTCAGTGTAATTTAAATTCACCTTTTAATTGTATTTTGTATATTTAACTAAAGCTCTTACAAGAGAAAAAAATAAAAAAATAAATAAATATATGCGCGACTTCAAAAGGCGATTTGTTTGTGTGTTTTTATACATCTTGTTTGGTTAATTTTTGATCGTTTTCAGTCATTTTTAGAATTTTTATTATTATTCTTTTGGTCAGAAATTTTTACAAAGCATTTTCAAAAAGAGCTGTATTTTAATTTCTTTAATATTAATTTTGAAAAATATAAGAAATTTGTTGTCTTCGTTAAAGTTCTTGATCTCTCTTACCTTGCATTGAGTTTTATAAAATCCACAAGGTAAGACATTCAAACAAAAAGCTTTTTTTTTTAAATTTATTTATTAAAGTTTTTTTTCTCTTCGCAAATCTCTTGTTAAAATTGATAAAAGTTACCTAAATATAAAAAAATTCAACAAAATATTTTTTATTTTTTAAAAAAAGTAAAGGTTATTTTACTTTCACGCCCCTTTGTGCTTGTTTTAATCTGGGGAGCTTTCCTTCTATGCTGTGGTTTGAAACGTTTTGTTATTTTCCCACATAGCTTCGAATAACACAAAGATTGATTATTTGCACCACAAAAGAGATAGAGCCTGTACTGGAGTTCGTTCGCTTTATGCGCTGGAACATATGAAAAATTTACATTTTCTCTTTTACTTTCTTTCTACCATTTTCTTCCTAGAGTGGGAGAAAGATGACGAGCTTGCGTCAGTTAAAGTAGTTTTTTTTATTGCTTTTTGTGTTCTTTTTTTCATTTAGTCTTGCTTTTTTTTTTTTTTTATTCTTTTCTGTACTCTGTATTTTATTTGTTATTCTTCCTGTTAAAAAGTACTCATAAATCAGTCTGGCGAATTATACTCCAACAAACAATGGCGTGTTTTTACCGAACTGATGGCAGGGACTATATAACTCCGCGCCTTTCATGTGGTTGTAAAGACTATGGTAGTTAAAAATGAGTCCTCCGGCCAAGAAGAACAAATGGAAGCAAATTATTGCTCGGAGGTATACAAAAAAAGTATATATAAAGGGAATGAACGCCATTACTCGAACCTTAGGAAGAGTGTTTTCAAATTTTTCTTTTAGAAATTTTCCACACATTTTCTCTTTTCTATTGTGTATAAAGGTAATGGCAGTTAAGGCAAGAGAATTTTTTCACTGTAAGTAATTAATTGCGAGAAAAGTTAATGTTCGGTGTATTTAAAATTGACCTTTTAATTGTATTTGGTATATTTAACTACATATCTTGCTAGACAAGAGAAAAAATATATATGTGCGACTTCAAAAGGCAATTCGTTTATGTATTTTTAAACATCTTGTTTAGTTAATTTTTGATCGTTTTCAGTCTTTTTTAGAATTTTTAAAATTCTAGTTTTGGTTAGAAATTCTGCAAATCATTTTCAAAAACAGCTGTATTTTCATTTCGTTAATATTAATTTTGAAAAATTATAAGAAATTATGTCGTTTTCGTCGAAAATCTTAATCTCTATCATTTTTCATCGAGCTTTATAATATCCACAAAGTAAGACATTAAAACGAAAAGTCGATTTTATTTATTTATGTATTAGCGTTTTATTGTTCTCTTCACAAAGCTCTTGTTAAAGTTGATAAAAATGACGTAAATATAAACAATTTTTTTTTTTAAAGTAAAGGTTAATATATTTCTCAATTTATTTTACTTTCACGCCCTTTTGTATTTCGTCCTGTTTTAATCTGGAGAGCCTTCCCTTCTCTACTGGGGCCTGTAACGTTTTGTTATTTTCCCACATAGCTTCGAGAATAACACGAAGATTGATTATTTGCACCAGAAAAGAGATAGAGCCTGCACTGGAGTTCGTTTGCTTTATGCGCAAGAACATAATGCAAAATTTACATTTTCTCTTTTACTTTCTTTCTGCCATTTTCTTCCTTGAGTGGGAGAAAGATGACGAGCTTTCGTCAGTTAAAGTACAGTTTCTTTTATTGCTGTTTGTGTTCTTTTTTTCATTTAGTCTTGCTTCTTTTTTTCCTTCTTCTGTATTTTATTTGTTATTCTTCCTGTTAAAAAGTACCCATAAATCATTCTGGCGAATTATGCTCCAACAAAAAATGGCGCGTTTTTACCGAACTGATGGCAGGGACTATATAACTCCGCGCAGTTTATATGGTTATAAAGACTATGGTGGTTAAAAATGAGTCCTCCGGCCAGGAAGAACAAATGGAAGCACATTATTGCGCGGAGGAATAAAAAAAAATATAAAGGGAATGAACGCCATTATTCGAACGTTACGAAAAGTATTTTTAATATTTTTCTTTTCAAAATTTTCTAAACGGTTTCTCTTTTTCTTTTGTATATAAAGGTAATGATAGTTAAGGGAAGAGAGTTTTTTTTCTCCAAGTAATTAATTGCGAGAAAAGTTAATGCTCGATGTATTTAAAATTTACCTTTTAATTGTATTTTGTATATTTAACTACAGCTCTTGCCAGACAAGAGAAAAAAATATATGTGTGAGACTTCAAAAGGCAATTCGCTTATGTATTTTTATACATTTTTTTCATTAATTTTTGATCGTTTTTAGTCATTTTTAGAATTTTTAAAAATTATTCTTTTGGTTAGAAATTTAACAAAGTGTTTTTAAAAAAAACTGTATTTTTATTTCATTAATATTAATTTTGAAAAATATAAGAAATTTGTTGTTTTCGTCAAAATTAGTAGCTTTTTTTTTGAACGAAATAACTGCTTATTAAAGCAAAAAAATGCACTGTACATATTGTTCACATTGCCACATGTGCTTGTCCTATGCGAAAATTCTCACTAGTCTGCTGAAAAAAAACTAGAGTCAAAATAACATTTGCATCAATTATCTTTAACATCATTTTTTTCTTTCTTTTTATCCTTTTACAGATTAGTTAAAAATATATTTGACTATTTCATTTGCTGTTTTATACCAAGAAAGTCATATTTATCCAATTTTTACCCAATTCAAACTCTTATTTTGATATTTTTATACTTGTAAATTAAACTATTATTTCAATATTTAAAATTATTTAATCATGATTCTATTGACATTCTTCCTTTCATTTTCATTATTGTGAATAAATAAAATATGAAAAAAGTATAAAACAAAAAAATAATAAAATATAATATATATAAAAAAAACCGGACATTTTATAAATAATTTTAAGGTTCTATATTTATTTAAGGTGGATTAACTGTGAATCAAATAAATAAAGAAAGGAATAAAAAAAATCTTGATGATCTTTCAATTTATTAGTAAATTATGCTGCGTTAATCTCAACGGAACAATTATATGCTTTCTGATTTTTGACAAGCAGTTTTTATCAATCAAATTTTGTAGTTTGACATATTTAATACCCTCCTATCGGAATCGAAATAAAACATTTTTTTATTTGGAAGAACATATGTGAGTAAAAATAAGAACAATTATTAATCTCTTATCTGTCATTGAGCTTTATAAAATTCACAAAGTAAGACATTTAAACGAAAAGCCGTTTTTTATTTTTATATATTCATGTTTATTTTTTTCTTTACCAACTCTTGTTAAAGTTGATAAAAATGACGTAAATATAAACAAAATTCAACAAAATATTTTTTAAAAAAAGTAACGGTTAATATTTTTCTGAATTTATTTTACTTTCACGCCTGATTGTGCTTGTTTTAATCTGGGGAGCCTTCCTTTCTCTACTGGGGCTTGTAAACGTTTTGTTATTTTCCCACATATCTTCGAGAATAACACAAAGATTGATTATTTGCACCAGAAAAGAGATAGAGCCTGTACTGGAGTTCGTTCGCTTTATGCGCAGGAACATAATGAAAAATTTACATTTTCTCTTTTACTTTCGTTCTGCCATTTTCTTCCTTGAGTGGGAAAGATGACGAGCTTGCGTCTGTTAAAGTAGTTTTTTTTTATTGCTGTTTGTGTTCTTTTTTTCATTTAGTCTTGCTTCTTTTTTTTTATTATTTTCTGTACTCTGTATTTTATTTGTTATTCTTCCTGGTAAAAAGTACTCATAAATCATTCTGGCGAATTATGCTCCAACAAACAATGGCGCGTTTTTACCGAACTGATGGCAGGGACTATATAACTACGCGAGGTTTATGTGGTTATAAACACTATGGTCGTTAAAAATGAGTCCTCCGGCCAGGAAGAACAAATGGAAGCAAATTATTGCACTCAGGGATACAAAAAAAATGTAAAGGGAATGAACGCCGTTACTCGAACGTTACGCAGAGTGTTTTTAATATTTTTCTGTTCGAAATTTCCCAAACCTCTTCTCTTTTTCTGTTGTATGTAAATTTAATGATAGTTAAGGGAAGAGTGTGTTTTTTCTCTCAAAGTAATTAATTGGAAGAAAAGTTAACGCTCGGTGTAGTTAAAATTCACCTTTTAATTGTTGCTTGTATATTTAATACAGCTTTTGCTAGACAAGGAAAAAAATTTATATTTATTCAACTTCGAAAGGCAATTTATGTATGTATTTTTATACATCTTGTTTGGTTAATTTTTGATCAATCTCAGTCATTTTTAAAATTATACTTTTGATTAGAAATTTTACAAAGCATTTTAAAAAATAACTACTTTTCAAAAGACTACTTCGTTAATATTAATTTTGAAAAATCTCTTTGTTGTTTTCTCCGAAATGATTGGATATATATATATATATATATATATTTGAAAGATATAACTGCTAATTTTTTTAAATAACATGTATTTTTAATCATTAAAATATATTTTGGGTCTTTTAAAGATTTATGTTCACTGCACCTTACAGAATTTCAACCTAACAATTTTTTATATTGTGTTTAATAACATTATATGTTATATGATCTATGCTAATAATATATATTTTCCCTTTTTTATATATTATATTTCTATTTTTATTTTTAAAATTTTTAATTTTCAATTTAATTGCAAAATCTAAGAAAAATTCATTGTATAATTGGTTTTGGTTAACTTCTATAATTATTAGCGACTTGATTGCCAATTGGCTAGCGCTGTGGCCTTTGATACTGCAGGCTTCATGCGTCAAATCCAGGTGTTGGCATAGAGGTTTGTTAATGGTTCGGAATCTACGTTAAACTGTAGGTCCGCTCTAATTAGTTTAAAGTGTGCACAAAATGACCGTAGAGTAACAAACCAAACCAAACGTAATCTATAGTTAATATGAAATAAATTATATCAATGTATCATTTAATTCTAATAAGCATAAGCAATGTGTGAATCATTTCATTGTTTCATGTATTAATATATTTATATAAATAAATATATCGTGTGCGGTGCTGCATTGCCTGCATGTCGAAACAATTTTCATGTACACTACAGGGTGGACATTTGATGCAATCAGTTGTCCATGGGGTTATAACCATAGAGTTAACCACAAGTGCGCCATAACGTTAATTTTACAACTTTCCTTTCGATTTAATCGGAGAAGATAGTAAACACGCTGTCTATCGGCTTTTCTAAAGTGTCCCCTGTTTTAGTGGTATCTGTAATCGTTATGGTCCATAGTTACTGCCGAAGACGTTACCTCGTCATAATCAAGCAGCCATGTAATTCTCTTGCAGCTAAATTGGTTTTACCCGAGTTGCTGCTGCTAAGATTTGAAATTCGGGGCAACTCAAGATAACGGAAATTACGTCAATAGAGATCCAGCTACAGGTATTCGCGGAGGTTGCATATACTTGACTGTAAGGTATTAAAAGTGTTAAGACTATTGATTATTTTTCCAGAACAGGGTCAAACCGAAAGAATCGAACCTGTTTATCACGACAGTTAAATCATTCGAGAATCATACATAGATTGCCAAATAAATAGAATTTAAAGCTATATTATAACAAATTATAACATTTGTTATATATTTATTTAACTAAAAATGCTAGGCAATGACCTAAAAAAGACAATGAACTCCTCTCATTTCTCGTACGGTGGGTGTTTCATGGTGTACATAGCTGAAATATGAGGCCTACTCTTGTTCAAACAAGCGTAAAAAATGGTTCTAATATGGTAATGCAGTGTGCTATTTGACAGCTTTAAAGTGATGTACTGAGTTGAATTTGTAGCTAATGGTTTATAATTTGCATTGTCATGAATAATTGGACCTCTAAGTTTTATGCAAAAATTAGTATTGTAAAAAGTATTATGAAACTATTGTCGACATAATTATGAAGACATGAAGTCACACCTAAATTTCGTCGGTGGATACGTTTTAAAAGTTACGCATTATTTTATTTGTATATATGTTTACCTATTTATCCGTATATAATGACTACATGTTAAAGTGGAGTTAATTATGTAATTCAGAGAATTCAAAATTTTTAATTTGAAATGAGAGTGCAATTATATTAAAATTTTCAAAATCTACTAGCTGATTTCTTTTCATATCCAGGTTTTTTTGTTGTCACCTAATTTGCGTAACTCCGATTTCGTGGATAAAAAAATCACAAATAAAATGTTTAGATGAACTGAAAGCTGTGATGAAAGCGGTTAAATGAAGATTTAAATTTATGATAGATTATTTCATTTTCTGATATTCTATAAATTATGAAGCCTATTCTTTGAATTATGAAGTTTAAATATTTAAAATATTCCTGCATATATATATATACATTGCACTAAGAGGGTATTTGTAATAATTTCTAAAGCTTTTGATGGACAAAATTCTCTCATGTTTGTAATTTTAATTGAATACTGTAGATTTATTTATTTAAAAGATTCACAGTTTACCGAAACCTAGCCTAGAGCATATATTTAAAGTGAATTTCAAAATATTATTTCAGGTTATTTTTGTCTGATAAATTCAAAAGATATAATTTTGCTAAAGCAATATTTTAAATTGAAATGTGAAATATGGTACAGAAATTCCCCTTTTATATAATATTTTATGTCAGATCGTCTGAACCAATATTTTTGAAAAGAGGGATACAAATAATATAAAATGTTTCTACAACTTTTAATGACTTTTACTAAAGAAAAATACTTTCATAACAAAAATTTAATCATGTTTTCATTTTACAAATTATTCTTCTAAATATTTACAATATTCTTTTTTTATTTTCATTCTCCTAAATTAGTATATTATTAATAAAAAGCAAAAATGTTAATAAACTATTGCGAAAATATTTTAGAATATTTTATAAATTGAAAGAGCAGGAAAAAATTTGCAATGACCTGATAAAACTTGTGTTTATTACGAAGCTATTCAGTATGCATTTCATCAAGTCTTTTATTTTAAATAATTTTCATATCGATTTCTTTATAGATATCTGCTCGATATAAAAAAACAACAAGTTCTAAATCTCCAATATAACGTCTACATTTAAAAGTAATTTAAAAAAAATAATAATTCACCGAAATATTCCCAATACTCCGTTTTTATTTTTATTTTCCTAAATTATACATTTCATCAAAGCTTTTATTTTAAATAATTTCCATATCGCATAGATATTCGCTCGATAGGAAAACCCAGCAAGCTCTGAATCGCAATATATCGTCTATATATAAAAACAATTTTTTTGCAAAAAATAATTTTTCCCTCATATATCATAATATTAATAATATACTAATTTATTTCCTTTTTAATTTTTATTAAAATAAAGAAAATAAATTACTATACTATAAATTTAAAGAAATTAAATATTAATAAACTGTTGCGAAATTTTTTAGAAGTTTTTATAAATTGAAAGAGCAGAAAAATGTATAATGGCCTGATAAAACGTGTGTTTAGCAAGAAATTATTTCATCAAAACGTATTTTAAATAATTTCCATATCGCATTTCTTATAGATACTCGCTCGATATAAAAAAACAACAACAACAAGCTCTGAATCTCCAATATAACGTCTACCTTTAAAAAGAATAAACAATCCATCGTGACGAATGACGTTTGAAAGGAATATCAATTTATCTCCGCAAGTTTTTTTTT
This sequence comes from Caerostris darwini, assembly GCA_021605075.1. Lineage (NCBI taxonomy): Eukaryota > Metazoa > Arthropoda > Arachnida > Araneae > Araneidae > Caerostris > Caerostris darwini. The sequence continues at coordinate 31,712 of BPLQ01006120.1, forward strand.
TTTTTCTTTTTTGCAGACATCAGCTAGTTTTAACTGAACAGAAAAAAAAATGCGGAAATCTCAAAGATAGAGGAACCCTTTTGCCAATGTTTTATATGAAATTAATCTTTTCTGATATCGCTTTTTCGTAAAAAGAGAAAGAGAAAAAGAACCTTCTACCGTCTCGACATTTATAGATTTCATTGTGCCGTGGTTGTTTTCACTGGAAAGAGAATCATTAAAGAAAGGAAGTCCCATAGCATGAGCGCGAGTATTGAACTACTTCAAGGAACCATTTTTTTTCTTCTACGTTCTATTTAAGATGAAATCTATTGTTAAGCCTAAATTGATTAGACAATTCGTATGAAGCCCCTTCTCCATTGTTTAATTACTTGGCAAATGAAGTAAGAGGTCCACTATAATTACAGTGGTGTTCCAGAACCATAAATTCCTGCAGGGTTCGATTGGAATTATTTTTGGGAGAGTTATATTTAATGGGCATAATTAAAGAGTGCAACTGGGAAGATTCTAATCAGTTCTCTTAGACAAAAGGAACGTTGGAATCGAGCTTCACTGCATCTGTGACTGTTTAATTTGAACTTGTACAATCAGCTGCCTCTGTAGTTAAACGTAATTTATAGAAAGTTCGACGACTTTTCGCTGATTACATAATACTCTATTTTGGGAAAATGTCGAATTTTCGTTGCTTTCGATTCTGCAGTATGTCTTAATTATTTACAATGTGACGGGCTAGACAATTGATGCCTGTGTATTACTACGTCATATATTATTTAAGTAATGGAAGATGTTTATATTTCTACACTGTGGTTAACATTGAAGATGCTTGGCATGTTTAAAACAACAAATAGAAACGATAGAAAGTTCGACGACTTTTAGCTGATTACATAAATCTATTTTAGGAAAATGTCGAATTTTCATTACGTTCGATTCTACGGTATTTCTTCATTATTTGTGACAGGCTAGACAATTGATGTCTGTGAATTATTATGTCAGATAACAATGGTATCTGATAATAGTAGTAAGATAATAATAGTAATCTTAGTAATCTGATAATAATAGTAAGTTGTAGAAAGTTCAACGACTTTTCGCTGATTACATAATACTCTATTTTAGCAAAATGTCAAATTTTCTTTGCATTCGATTCTGCGCTATGTCTTAATTATTTGCAATGTGACAGGCTAGACAATTGATGCATGTGTATTATGTCAAATATTATTTAAGTAATGGAAGAGATTTAGATTTCTACACTGTGGTTAACATAGAAAATGTCTGGAGTGTCAAATGCTTGGCATGCTTAAAACAAGAAATATAAACAAAATGAAAGTTTTCTGTACCTAATATACACTACATAATATTTACAGTAGGTAGGACTATCTTAACCATTGTTAATACTGTCGTAGGGCCAGGAGATTAAGTTTGTTAATTCTGTTTATTCAAGTGTCTCATTTACATCTAATTTTATGTAATGATCTATTGTAATTATTTATCTAAAGAGCATGCATTAAATTAAAGAAATTACTTTCTTTTGTAATTTTTCTTATTTCCATTTGAATGACATTTGTTTTGTCATTTTATGGCAACGTATTATTTATAAATCTGAAGCTCGGTTTCACAGGTTTTGGATTCAAGTCCCGGCGGTACTATGGATGTTTGTAGTGGTTTGAAATATTTTTTAAATTGTAGGCCTCTGTTTAATGTAACTGTAGTGCGTTGGGCGAAGGGCTGACAACCCTACCCCTTAAAAGAAAACACCCCCTGTTTCGGAATCTATCAGTAGGTCCGCCAACCATGAATTGTAATGCCAAGGAGATAGTTAGTAAAACTGATTTTACAAGCTTTAGAAATAATACTCTATTAGTTTTTATTTTTCATTCATAAAACTCCAGTCTTTGCATATTAAATATCATTTATAGAAATAAAAATAAAGATTTTTTTATAAATTTCTTGAAATAAGATTTTAAAATACTGCATTATATATAAAATATTAATCTAAACAATATGTGAGCATTTGCACATGATTGCAGACCCAATGTAATGTCAAATTGTTTTTTAGGAACGTGTACACATATATACATGTAACTACACATACAGAGATACACATTCGCGCACATACACATGTATACACTGATACACATTCGCACACATACACATGTATACACTGATACACATTCGCACACATACACATGTATACACTGATACACATTCGCACACATACACATGTATACACTGATACACATTCGCACACATACACGTACATACACAGATACACTTTCGCACACATACACGTACATACACAGATACACATTCGCACACATACACGTACATACACAGATACACTTTCGCACACATACACGTACATACACATATACACTTTCGCACACATACATACACATATACAGATACACTTTCGCACACATACATACACATATACACTTTCGCACACATACATACACATATACACTTGCACACACATACATACACTTTCGCACACACATATACACTTTCGCACACATACATATACACATACATACACAGATACACTTTCGTACACACATATACACTTTCGTACACACATATACACTTTCGTACACATACATACACGTATACACTTTCGAACACATACATATACAGATACACACACGCATATAGGTACACATACACACACGCATACACATACACTTTCGTACACACACGTGCACATAAACATACGCTCACACTCACTCATACCGTAAATACATACTGAACAAACGTTTGAAGACCTATAAATAAGTCACGTACATATATATTCACTATAAATAAGTCCTGCTAAAAAAATATAAATCTCCCCCGCCTGACTCTCCAAAATAAAAAAAATAAAAAGATGCGAAAAAGTAAAAAAAAAACCACAGAGTTTTACTGTTGAAAAAAAAAAAAAAGGTAAAGAAAGATGAAATTCAATTAGGAATTCTGTTTGATTTCTATCAAAAGATATATTTATTTATTCACTTACGATATTAAGTTCTTGATAAAAAGTGATTTACATTTTATTAGTAATTTTTTAAAATTATTTTAGAAATAATGAAATCTTGATCTGCATTTTTAGTTAGTGTGGTGTATAATATATGGTAGAATCGAAAAAATTTAAAATTATTGCGAAACATTAGGAAGCAAGTAACAGAGTTTATTTAGCAAAGTAAAACCAATATTGATACAATATTTGTTTATAAAATCACCTGCAAATTTTTCACGCTTTTTCTCAAATTTTGATACGCTTAGTTAAAAAATATAAAACCTCTGTTGAATTTATTTTCATAAACAATTCATGTAGAAAAAGTGTGCAGTTGTATTCATGTAACGTCATTCATATCATTAAAGAATTGCATTTTGTAAAAAAAAAAAAATAATAATGTAAATAAAATAAGCTTGCATTTATTTTCCCATGCATAATTAAATGGAACCAATCCGAATACACTTTCATACATCTTTAATCAAACAATAAATATTTGTCTGGAATAAATAATTTTTCTTTTTTACTAATAATACTGATTTACATTTTTTTTTTCACTTATGTATACTATTAAACATTTTCGTTTTTCGCTTATGTATGCTGCGAAATACATCGACAAGTGATGGTATGATATTGTGTTCTTGCAGGACTTAAATGATAATTATATGCATAAAAGTATCATAGAGAAAAGTCCATAATGTTTCACAGCTTCCTGACTATCTATGTAAGACAGTGTACACGCGCTATCCCAAATATTATCGAATCTTTTCGTTTGTGAAAGCAGCGATTACAACGCTGGCAGACAGCGGATTCTTATCAAAGCACTCCTTGCAGTCTACTTATATATGCTATTACTCGGCCAAGAATCAAACTGATATTGATATTATTGCTGATATTACTGATTTTGATATTATTTCTGGTTACTGATATAATCTGTACTTTTTTATTAATTTTCTGTACGGGCCGAGTCCCATTGGCCAGTCGAGTCATGGATGTTTGTAGTGGTTCGGAATCGTATTGGAGAAAAGCCCAAAATGTTTCCCCAAAGCTTCCTGACTATCTATGTAATACAGTGTACACGCGTTATCCCAAATGTTATTATCAAAGCATTCCTTGCAATCCACTTATATATGCTATTACTCGGCCAAGAATCAAACTAATGTTGATATTATTGCTGATATTACTGATATTATCTGTACTTTTTTAATAATTTTCTATACGGCCGAGTCCCAGCTGTGCTATGGATATTTGTAGTGGTTCGGAATCCACATTAAACCATAGGTTCCAATCTAATACGATTGTGGAGTGTTGGACGTAGGGATGACATCTCTACCACATAAAAAGAAAACATCTCCTGTCTCGAAATCTTTCAGTAAGCAGACGGCCTTGGCCCGCCATGCAGCTCGTGCGCCAATGAAGAAAGGAAAAAAAAAGGATAGCAAAATTAATGTTGTCTACTATTATGAATGAGATTTTTTTAAGAAAAAGAGCAAAATTTAATTAATCATCAAAACAATATTTATTACTTGGTTAATTGATAAGTTATCTATCTGGTTTATTATTTAAACGGAAAAAACCCTCTTATAACCACTTTTTTACGAGTCAATATCATTCTTTTAAGGTTTAACCTAAACTTAAAATATTTTACCGGGGCAAACAATGAAATTCGTCGTTATTTAAAAATATTGCATGTATTCTTTTAATAGCAAAAACAACAGTAATATATTTAAATTAAATAATGTATTTATTTAATGAATATTTAATATATTTTTTAATAAATTTATTGGTTAAAATTACCAATATTTCAACAGTACAAAAAAATCTGGAATCCCAATACTTCTCTCACAAACTAACACTTTCATTTTTTTTTTTTTTTTTTTTTTTGATTATTATCTTTATATAATTTTATGGGCGTTACCCCTCCTTCTTGAAGAAGGAAGATTTTTTTCTCCTATTTTCGATTCAATTTTCTCCCAATTTTTCTTCTTTTTTCAATTTAATTTACTCCCAGTTTTTCTCCTATTTTCGATTTAATTTACCCCCAATTTTTCTTCTTTTTTCGATTTAATTTTCTCCCAATTTTTCTCCTATTTTCGATTTAATTTTCTCTCACTTTTTCTAATATTTTCGATTTAATTTTCTCCCAATTTTTCTTCTATTTCTCCTATTCTCGATTTTCCACAATTTTCAAATATCTCAAATTTTGTTGATTGGCTAAAATTACCAATATTTCAGCAATAAAAAAAAAAAAAAAATCTCGAATCCCTACACTTCTCTCACAAACTAACACATTCTTTTGATTTCACCAACACTTCCATCACATTCCAGAGAGCCATTATATTTTTCCCTTTTTTTTTTTCTGGGCGTCACCCTTCCCTTCGCGAAGAAGGAAGATTTTCCCCAATTTTTCTCCACGCTCCATCAGTATAATACAGCGCTGATTGCACTAAGCAGGAAAGGCCGAAATTAAATTAGAGGCAGCACAGGCAGACGGCAGTTGTTAGCGAATGAAGAACCCTACCGGATGTGACGTAATATCTCAAATTATCCACTAACGAGAGAGAGCGTTGCTTCTTCCAGATGCGGTCTGGGAAATGCGGAATTATGGGTTGCTTAAGTGACTTAAAGTGGACGATTGGCTTCTCTTGTTTATTTATTGCTTATTTAGGGACTTTCTTTGATCTTGAACTTTCCAAGAGTGTTGTTGGTATTCGCGTAAATATTTCTACCAATCGAAAGCGAGAAATGTGTGAGAGAGCGGGAACATGTTGTGAATGAAGTTATTTATTGTAAAGCGCGTTAGTGATTTAATGTTTTCATTTATTAAATGCCTTTCTTTGATCTTGAACTTTATGTAAATATGAAAGAGAGAACAAAGCAAATGTCATGAATGAAATTTTTTTTGTTATAATATATTACAATATGTGTTTGAAATTGTCTTTTTTTTTTTTGTCTTGAACTTTGTGATAGTTTTTTTTTTTTTTTTTTTGTCTTGAACTTTGTGATAGTTTTCTTTTTTTTTTTTTTTTTTTTGTATTGAACTTTGTCATAGTTTTCTTTTTTTTTTTTTTTTTTTTTAGTTATTGAACTTTGTCATAATTTTCTTTTTTTTTTTTTTTTTTTTTTTTGTCTTGAACTTTCTGAGAGTATTCTTCGTCTATTATTTTTACAAATCAAAAAATAGCTATCATAGAGAGGAAATAATAAAGATGAAAGTTTTTCATTTTATATATCAATTAAAAAAGTGGTCATGATATTTAATGTGAATTAATATATCATTTAATATTAACCTTTATTTTATCTGCGAGTATTGTCCGCACACATGTATTAACAATAAAAATAAGAGTATAAGATTGGGATAAGCGTGTGTTGTTCATTTAATTAAAAAGTAATTTTATGCGAATATTTTAAATGAAATGAAATGAAAGCAAAAAATTAAAAAAAAGATAGCATAAAAATAAATAGAAAAGCTAAATTTATTTCAATTTGTTGTTCAACAGTCAGTTGAGTTGGAGATTATGGTCGATTTCAATAGATAAGAAAATCCAATATATTTGACATCAGTTCATAAATAAATTTCAATATACTTAAAATTCTGTACTTTTATGTGAGAATTTTTCACCGCCAAATTTATGTATGCTTTTTTTAATTAAACTTTTTATGAACTATTTAAAATCATAACGAACTTTAGGCAAATAAACTAGAAAAAAAAATTAAAACCTAATTCGAATTTAAAAAATTAGATTAAACTACAAATTGTTCAAGATTTAAAATTTTAAGTTTGACTAATTCCCAAATTTACAACGGTAATAAGTACTTCATGATTTTTAATATTTTTTATATACAATTAGTCTTATATTTGGAGTGGAATATTTAATTAAATAACATTAATATTGAAGATATTTTAATCATGTAAAAACTGGTTTAGGACTTTGGATAATGATAAAAACTCATTAATTATAATAATTTAATAATTTATGGTATATGTATTAATTTATAAACAGGAATTTTAAAAGGGGAATAAAAATTTGGACATTAATAATTCATTAAATTTAACCATTTATTAATCACATGTTATAAATAAATATATCATTAAGCCATTTTATCATATTTAGGAAATTAATAAATTTTATTTATGTAATTCAAGTTCTTTTATTATTTTTTAAACAAATTTATATATATATCGCTACAGTTTATTTAATGCTGCTTTTACACTTTCATATTTTCTGAAGTTATTAAATATATATATATATATATATATATACATTTTCAAAAAGACAAGGACCATTTCAGAAATTTTTGTATAGTTTTGTGCTTAAGTGTGTTTGGAGTCGAGAAATTTAGATAAATAAAATTTTTAATCATCTTTCGTAATTCGAGTTGTAATAAAGGCGTATTTATGACATTACGTGGTACCTTTTATATAAGCAAGTGGATTTGATTTTATCGCTGGCATGTGCCATTTCACTTCATGATATCTGTTCTGCAAGCAAAAAAAATACTAGACAGTAGTAAAATAGTATGGTCTTGCTAGCAGTAAACGGAGTAATTCAATAATAAGTAGAATGAAAATAAAACAATAAGTAGCATGATAATCATAAGTAGCACGAAAAAGAATCAATTATATGTAGCATGAAAAGAAAATAATAGTAGCATGAAAAACAACACAATTATAAGTAGCAAAAAAAGAAAATAATAAGTAGCATAAACGGGAAACAATAAATAGCATGGAAATATAAAACAAGTACTGTATGCTGTAACGAGCTATTTATTTCAAAAATAAATCAAATTGTGTAGAGTACAGCAGAGTGTCTTATATCAATAAGAGGAATTCATAATTTAATGCTTTTTTCGGTTATTTCCAATATTACGTGCATATATAGAGCACTTAATATTGGAAATAACAGAAAGATTAGAGAGATTAAAGATTAGGAGATCATCTCAGAAATATTTTGTTCCATATCGTTCTAGAAGACGATGTTGCCCCACCGAAGTGATGTCCTCACCATAAATCTTAGAGGCCACGAAGTTTGTACTGAAATGGTAAAAATGCCTTTAGAGGAAAAATAAATAAATAAATATTTTTAGGAAAAATTGATAATTTGTAATTAATTTTTAATAAATTATTAGTACTTATAGTTATAATCAACTGAATAATTGTTTTCAATAAGTATATATTAGAATACTAAACAAATATATAGCTCAAGTATGACATCAACGTTGTTTACTTACTGGATAAACTAATTTCAACGTGGTTGCTATTCACGCAACTTGCGCCAGATAATAGCAATTATACCTTAACGACTGCATGCATCAGGCTTATGATTTAAATCTCCAATTAATCACTTTAATTAGCTTCGGCAAATATGCATATTAGCATTATTATTTTAAGATAATGAAGCTGAGAATTATTCGCATTGCACACATACAAGACAATTTGGGCGTAGGCCCTTTCCAAAAGTTTAGTCAAATCATTAAGATTTTAACAGTTATAATAATTCTGTTAAATATTTGTTGCGCATGTGGTTTGTTTATTAACATTTCGAGCTAATTTGTGACTATCTTAGCTTACAGTAATAGAGGCATTTTAATAGAAATTTACCTATTTTAAATGAAAAATTGTACAGATAAAATGAAAAACAGATTTTGGATTGTGTATATTATTATAAATATTATGTATTCCATAAAATTACTATTTTAATTAAGAAAATTCAATATTGTAAAAATAAGATACACTTTAAAAAAAGGAATCAGAAAATTTTTAACATTAAGCTTAACGAAATGTTAGCCATATCTAGGAGTGAGCTTTTGATTAATATTAAAAATAATATTTTTTTTATATTTAATTATCACAAAGATAAAGCTAATGTTATCATATAATTACCATTATAATAAAGAATATTAAATATTATATTTTAAAAGAATTAAATTATTCACCAATATGAAACCCTGAAGTTATATTTATTTGGCAGCTGTTGGAATTCGCAATCCTTTTAACCCGACACTAGGTGGCGCTGTTCATGTTATAAAATTTGATTCCACTTGCACTCTCAGATGAACTTAAGCTGCCGGGGAGTTATTTAAGGAGTTAAGATCACTCCCCCTTTCCTCAATTACTTTCTTCTTCATTGGCGCAACAGCCCCATGGAGGCCAAGGCCGTCAGTCTACTTGCAGATTTTTAGACAGTATATATTTTTTTTTTATGGGGTAGGGTTGTCAGCCCTAGACTCAACGATCAACAATTATATTAAACCCGACCTACAAATTAACCTGAACTTACTCGAACCTGAAACCTGTAGCCTCGTGCACCAGATTGAAAATTAATTACTTTCTTAATAATGTAATATACAGTTAAATAGTTGATGTGTTGTTGTTCTCTACATCCATACAATAAGTAGATTTGTTGAATTAAGAAAATGATATCTTTTAAAATTATTGAACTATTAAATATTGATCATAGAAAGTCGTCGCACTAATAGATTTTAACTAATATATTTTAGCAGATATCATTCGGGGAAGGTTTCAAATGTGTACGTGTTTTAAATGTTCGAACTGAGAGTGAACGAAATCCTACAATCAATACCGAAGTTCGTTGATTAGTTCGAAACCCTACAATCAATACCGAAAAGGAAGTTCCTATGCCTATGCCCGGAATGAGCATGTTACATTGGCTGATTGAGAAAACTTTCCGTTTGGCTCAAAGAGGAGGATATAGATGTCACTTTTGTTAATGCTCGTTCCATTTTGATGGTTATTATTAGACTAGCGTGAAGGGTGATGCTGGAAAACGTTGAACTTGCTACACCTGTTTTTCGACAGGGAAATGATCTTGAATAAAAATGCCTGTTGTTTTTCACACAACAAAATTTAATATTTATAACATATTTTTGTAGAATTTTAATTTATATTTAATAGAAAATTCACCAAAAGAAAAGATGTGCAGGCTTGAAAATAATAAATTAGGCAATTTAAGTTATTTATTATAAAACTATTAAGACTTACTTTTATAAATTTTACCTCCTCATTATCCCTTCCTGAATAAATGTACATAATTTAAAAGAGTTTATGATTAATTGTCGCACTTCAATCCATCAGTTTTATTTTAAAGAAGAAGTAAACAGTAACCTTCAAAGAAGCAACTTGAAATGAACGCAGAATAATATTTCTATTAAATAATTAATTAGGGTAAGAAATGATAAAATGAAAACCTATTTAAACTAACTGTTTTAATGAATCATGCTAAAAAAAACATTAATTATTTATTCCTATTAGCATGAGAATGGTCATAAACAGTTTTGCTAAATAATTACCAAATAATATCTATGAAAATTTTGTTGGTCCAATAAATCTTTTCCATTGAAACTTGTTGGGTTCTTTTTTATTTTTAAATTATGTATGAGATTAAATGAATTCTTATGGGCCATTTTATGAATTGTTTTCATGATTAAAATAAATAAAAAATGTATGGAAGATAATATTAGCGGAAAAATCCATTCAATAAACATTAAACAGCATTATAGTAATAAATAATGTGTAGGAGTATTTTTATATGATAATTAGGAGGTATGCTTTTAATCCCAGATATGTTTTTTTAATGAAAATTTAGTTAACTGCACTTTGTTGGTTTTATGATCTTGTATTAAACCCAAAGGTTTTGTTTTTAATATTTAATAAGAAAAACGATTGTAGAAGTTGCCAAGAAATGTAATATTATTAAACAATTTCTTATATAGATGACAAATAAATAAATATTTATGTAATTAATTCAAATTTTTAATAATTATTTATATGAATAATAAATTCAATCTTAAGTGTTTCAATGTAATTTTAATATTTAATTAGTCGTTGAAATAATTTTAATATATTTAATATTTAATTAGTCGTTGAAATAATTTTAATATGTTTATTATTTAATTAGTTTTTGAAATAATTTTAATATGTTTATTATTTAATTAGTCTTTGAAATAATTTTAATATATTTATTATTTAATTAGTCTTTGAATAATTTTAATATATTTAATATTTAATTACTCATTTAAATAAATTTAATATTTAATTAGCCGTTTAATCACACGAGACAACAAATGTGAAGGACATATTATTTTGAGATTAATATAGCCATTTAATACTTATTTTGTGTTGCTAAACATGAATATAACAATGAAAATTTAAAATTTGCAACTACTTATAAGATTTGTAACCACATATTTTCAGTATGAAACAATGCGTTAACAAACACGTATACCTTTTACTCTATGTTATAGTATCACTTGAGTTGTCGCTTGTGCATTTATTCAGAATTATCATTGAAAATTGTCTAACATTAAACTGCCAACATCAACCTGACTTCTTTCTGGCTTCTACTGTCTCACTCACATGAAAAAGTAGCTGTACTTCGTCATAATTAAAGACAAATGAAAAGAACTACTACGTTCAAATTACAACCACTACGCAATCTGTGCTTGTTATACTGAAGACAGTTTAAGAAATATTTCAAATGCTCATAAGTTTGGACTGTATTTGATGGATGTCGCTGTACATTATGCAGCGATATTGCCTTGTTTTGGATGAATCTACGAATAGTCGCCATTGGGAAGGCTCATGTTGTAATGTGAGTCACGTCTACTTTGAGAGTTGTCATAAAGCCTTCTTGTAAAAAATAAGGAAGAAATTGTGCATGAAGAAGTCACTGGGACATTTTCCAGAAATACATTCACTAAGTCTCAGTCTTAGTTTTGAACACTTGTAGATTTCTAACAAGGTTATGCTAACAAAGTCTTGAACTGGATTTGATGGAAGTTGGTTTATATTATGCAGCAGTACTGCCTTGAGACTTGTTTTGGGTGAATCTATGAAAAGTCGCCATTGCTAAAGCTCATGTTCTACTTTGTGAGGCATCATAAAGCCATTGACATCAGAACAGAAGACAAGTTTGTTTTTTCCTGTATAAAACAAGTAATATATATATATAAAAAAAATAAATAAAAAAAAAAATTAAAGTCAATTTTCTACCTTTTTTTTCCACTTTATTGCAGAAAACCCTTTATAAATAATTTTCATTCATTTTTTGTATATCTATAGATCTATTTAATACATGAAAGTCTAAAAAAAACTGAAATTAATTAATTAAATTTAATTACTGAATTAATATTTGAAAAAACTGTATTAACATCGATTGCCAACCACTACAAGTTCAAAAGGAATGTATTTGAACTTGAGTGGATGAATAAAACGTATTTTATTTACGATTGAAAATTTGAAACAGATGACAAGTTTGTTTTTTCCTGCATAAAATAAAGAAGAAATTTCTCATGAGTCTCGATCATGACAATAGCGAAATGAAGTCAATCGGACATTTTCTAGGAATAAATTCCATTCTGCCTTAATTTTGGACATCTATAGATTCTAACAAGGTTATACAATTCTTCTTGAGACAGACTGTGTAGTCATTATCAATATATTTAGCATTAAAGCATGGCATGAAATTGACTCTTGATAATGAAAAGTTCATTTGAAGTTCCGTAATGAGAAACCTAGAAGAATTGGTTTCATAGCCGATGGTACATTCAGGTTCTGCAGTTTCGATTTTTTACCTTATGATTTCTCAATGAAGAGTCTGAATTATGCAGAAATGGCACTCATTTACATGATTATTTATTCCTATCAAATCATAAGTATGATAGGAATATAGGATCATCAGAATTTTAAAAACACAAAATTTATTAACAAAGAAATATTGTGCAACAACTATTATCACGAAATACTTCGATAAATAATAATTATTCCAAGTACTTAAAATATCCTGGATATTTATATAATCCTTCAACAAAGGAATTTTAATTTTATTAAATGTTGCAAAAAATAAATTGGTATTGTTGTAAAGATTTTCATCTCACTAATTAAGATTGCTATTTCAACACATTGTATCCCTCTTCTAACAAACGCTATTCAAATATACCCTTTTGGAAGTTTATCTAATTTATTCAACAAGCCAAATACCTGTTTTCTCCGTAACGCTTTGTTAATGAAAAAAGATTTACTGGAATGCGTTTTCAGCATTAGTGGAAATCCTGCTGCCAACAAAAGGCCGAAATGATAAGATCAAAATCCCAACCCTGACATTGTTGTCAATACAAGCGCCATAAATAATATGCATCTTCTACAGAGGCAGCCCTAGAGCATCAAGTCCTTTTGCGCGGTGCAGAAAACGAAACTGCTCTTAATTCTTTTATCGATATTTGCATAGCTTGGCTTTGCCGCTTCTATTTATTAAGCATTTAATGCATAGCTCTCGCCATCGGCTGTAAAAAAAGAACACAAACATCAACGGGAATCACCCCGGGGAGTGCCCACGAAAAATAAACATAATAAACTAATCTTGCGTATTCATTTTGCACCAAAGTGACGCAGTCGCAAAAGAAAAATGGATGCGCGAATTAGACTTTCAAATTTAAACACGAGCATTAAAAATACAGAAACGGAAAATGCAATGTCACGTGCTTTTGCCGTCTGGGAAATTTGTGGTTCATTTCATTGGCGAATGATTTTTTTTTTTCATGATATCAATCTCATGGCTACTTATTCAGCTGATAATTCTTGCTTCAAGGCTTAAGAAAGGTAAGCTAATGGGTTTCCTAGAAATCTATTGGTATTTTATAAGAGTAAGATTTTGAAGATTTAAACATCAGCATTTAATATTTTTTCAAAGGTTCTGCTGAAGAACATATCTCCTCGTTATCATGTCGAGAGTTACGGATATATTTTATGGTTATTTCTTTAAATGACTTACAAAGCGTTTTAAAGATTTTTTATTTATTTTTTTTACGTAGCATGAATATTAGTTCCATTCGTAGTATTTTGTTATGAAGGTATGTGTTATGGCATGTTTGGCATTTATGATGTATAGGTTACTTAGGAATTTATTAAAAATGATTCTCAATTTGTGTATAATTACTACTGTGCCCAAAAAATAAAACCAATTTTCAATTTAAATTTTCCGGGCATATGGAATTTCAATTTTTTTTTTTTTTTTTGTTTGTTGGCACTGTCCTTGATATTTGTTTGAAATATGACGTCAAAATATTCATTAGTGTTTGAGTTACGCTTGGCTTTGTGAGACGCTAAAACTGATTCTGGCGATTTTTAAGCGGTGGCGTAGTGATATAGTAGAATGTATATATTATATACAAACGAAATTTAAATGAATTAAACAAATATTTGGTTATTTTAGACCTAAAAATAACTTTATGCAATTGGTCATTTAGTTATTAAGTTTTATTTAAAATCTGTAAGGCTTTTTTTAAATATTTTAAATTAATTTATTTACGTTTATAGTAAGTTAGATTCCAATATCAAATGTAGTTTATCCATTATTTAATCGTTTTAGCTAATATGGCAATTTGATACTTGGCAAATTTTAACGTCAGTCTGTACATTAATAGAATATTTCGAATCACGCAAAATGAACCTAAATTTTCAGATTATTTGGATAAAACCAAGCTAATTCCATATTTAGTATTATGTGTTTAGATATATTTTTAAAGTGACATTCAACAAATATTTAAATGCATTGTTTCTGAATCTTTAATAGTTCATTTCTAACATTTAAATTGTTCATAATGACAAAAAATATGACTAAATTCTACGTATTCAACGCTATTCTTAATTCATTTGTTTTAATTTACAAATTAATTTAATTGACAAATAGAAAACTGCTTAAATGGTTAAATAGTATATAAAATTCATTCTGTATAAGAGTAAAATTAAATAATTTCGATATTTTAGACCTAAATAACAAAATGCCTTATTACATAAAATTATTTTTAAGTTTAAGTTCGTATGGTTTAATTTAATTTGCTAATTAATTTTTTTTACGTTTACATTGAATTGTATTCCAATATCAAATGCAGGTTATCCATTACTTAATCGTTTTAGCTAATATTGCTATTTGATATATGGCGAATAACATCAATTTGCATAGTACATAACACAGAAAATTCCTAATAGTGCAAAAGGAATCTAAATTTACATATTAGTTGAGTAAAATGAAACTTATTTCGTATTCAGTATTCTGTGTGTATTTATTTTTACAATTGATATTCGACAAGCATTTAAATTAAATGTTTCTGGAGCTTTAATAGTTAATTTACAATAATTAAATTGTTCGTAGTGAATTAAAATATGACTAAATTCTACGTATTCAACGCTATTCTAAATTCCATATATTTATTTTAGTTCGTAAATTAAATTAAAATATAAAAATAGACAAATGGAAAAATTCTACATTAAACCAAAAAACTACTATATATAAAACATAACATTTACAAGCTAAAAGTGAAATAGGAAGAAACATTGAAGTTTTCAGACACTCGCAAACTGTTTAAGAAAGGTTGTCTACACAAATTGTTTCACGAGAAATAAACTCACTGTTTTGCTCAAAGATGCTTGAAACTTTTGAGTCATTTTTCAGGTGCTTTATGGAGCAGTACTTGCTTCGCTCCTATAAAAACGATGTGCATTTCTACTTTTTCATGCTGCCTTCCAAAGATTCAACAAACGTAAATAGACTTTTTTGAAGTAAAAGAACTCTTGTATTTATCTCATAAAATTCCACGAAAAGTAAGTTTTTATTTTAAGTGGTAATCTTTATTTATATATTTCATGAAATAGAAAGTTCTTAAGAAAATATATATTTATGTCTATATATATACATAAATTTTTGTTAATAATTTATTCTTTTATAATAAACAAGATGTTATGGTAAATGTTGATGTACTCTCTCTTTTTTTTTAACTTTCTACTGCTCGCTTTTATTTAGAAATAATATTTACTAATTGAAAAAATATTGTTAATTGTTTAACTATTTAAGTTCCACTACACATTATCAAAGAAATTATCTGTTATATTTATTAAAATTAGCTATTATATTTACTATTACCTACAGGGTGAATAAAATTAAATCCCATTTTCAAAATGCTGTAAAAAAAAGACCCACTCGTCACAATGAATTCAAATTTGAACTGACGATATTTGAATGAGAGTTAAACGGTACTGCGTCAGAAAATTTTTTCCAAAGTGTATTAATAAATGGCATTGTAAATGGTATAAAGAAAGGGAATTCGGTTTCCAGTGATGTTTTGAATAGAAATTACGACGTATTTGGCATGAGTTGCACATTAAACCAATTGTAGTGTTCAATGTGCTTGATTGTTTCGGTTTTTGACGGAAAAAATGATTTCTAAGTCATTCAAGTGTTCCGATACTGTTAGTGGAGTACTCATCAACCACGGTAAGGTTATACCAAATTGGATGGAAAAAATCGGTCTAACTTTTTTTGATGCCAAACCGTTTCCCTCTTCTTCAAGTATTTTCAGTTCAAATTTGAACTCATAGTGACGAGTGATTCTTTTTTTACAGTATTTTGAAAGTGGGACTTTAATTATAATCTCCCTATATTATATTTATTTTCCAATAATCACAATGAAAACATATCGTTTTATTATATATAAATAATACCAACTCATAGAAATACAACTTATTATAGGTTTCTTATTTTGGTATTGTAAAGGCAATTTTATGTTTACGTTACCAATTTTTATTAATCAGAATCTTTGAAAAGTTATTGTACTTGTAATGCTAATCATTCATAATTAAATTTATTTAAATCTACGTGGACTTACTTTGCTAAATTTTCATCAGAATCTGAAATAAATGATGTATGATGCTGTGAAGAATGTTAATGCATAATGTTGTTCATATTAATTCATGTAAATTTTAAATTTACTGCATTGGTTTACATTTGGTATCTCCAAACGTTTTGAAATCTATACCCTTTTAAGAGTTACTTGGATATTTTATTCGGAATATTTCATATACTTTTGTAGTTATTAATAAATCAAGCAACAAATATGATGTTGAAAGCTTTCGGATCGTTTACTTTACAATGTTTATTATATGTATAGTATTACGGCGTTTAAACATATTTTCTTAATGTTAAGCATGCATTAATTTTTGAAGTTTTTACTTGTAAATATATATTTGATAGGAGGGATAAATAATATATGAAATATAAAATTTAGTCCAGATAACAACAACGTAATGGAAACACAATATTTCTTCATTGGTGATTGCATAAATTTGTCCTACTTAACTGACTTTTGTCGCAATTTACTAAGAGTTTGTAGTGTCTTGCGCTCTGGCGCTCGGTACTATAGGTTTCGTGTTCTAATTTCGGCGGTACCATGGATGTCTGTAGTGGTTCGGAATCCACTTTAAGCCGTAAGTTCCGGTCTCATATGATCGTAGAGTGTCACATAGCCCAATTTGACTTTTCACGCACATCATTCCCAAACTGCAAAGGGACAACTCAGATCTGCCCACAGTGATGTGATGTGGTGGTTGGTGCAGTAGTAGTAATATCAAGGTAATATGTATACCAAGCATTTCTCATTAATAGTCAGGCTTCCTGATGGGAATTTATCGTGTTTTATATCATACGATACCTAAATAAGGAGCAGTTACCCTTAGAAATCCTCCCTTCAAAACCCATTGGTGGGCTGTTCGTGCTGAGGTCCACCGATGTTCACTCTTATGTTTCTAAAGGGTAAGAGCCTTACATATCTCTAAATATGGGGCAGAGCTGCTGAAAAAAAAATAGAGTAAAAATGTAATCCAAGTTAACTAAGTTATAAAGTAATTCATTTTTGCAATCGATTCCTAGTCAGCCCCTTTACATAAATTGATAATTAATAATGGCATATCCAGTCCAAGGGTTTCGATTTCGATCACTTTTGGGGACATTTAGTTTAAAAGGATACTTTTTTATATTTATCTATATTTATCAGTTAGGTATTTCAATCATCAATATCGCATTTCATAAGTATTTTATATTAACTTTTTTAAGTGCTTTCAGAATCTATGGAAGCTAATTAACAGATGTCGTGTTGTCGGTTATTTGTGCAACTGAATTTGGATGTGGTTAGGTTGAGACACAGTTTTGAGAACACACAGCTTTCTTTATTGGCACGCGCACAAACACGACACACATGCAATAATTAACACATTTAAAGACATGATTATAGATTAATGGAGAGATCCCATTTCTAAACCAAAAAATAAAGATACTCAGGTAAATATACTTTATAATAATTATACTCGGGGAATTATACTTCCTATGCTCAGAAAAAATATACTCGGGACTTCCTCTCAGGGTGAAAATTGTAGGCCAACTTATGCACAGCGGTTGTGCTAAATATATATTTTCTCGGATACGAGAGACAGTAAATTAAACATTTCTTCGCAGCAGCGACGATTGCGCTGTACGTCCTCTCAGGTAAAAGTCTCGATGCCTATTGATCATTTCTTCTGAACGCTGCAGAGGACGTTCTTGTAGCGCGTAGAAGGGAGCACGATTACATAGAGTATTTCACCAATTTTCTGTATTTATTTCTATATATCATTGATAACGATAAATATTTGTCAATTGTAATGCCTTTTAATAATATCGTTAAAGAAAACATTTTTATTAAGATAATTATTATAATATAATTAAATAAACTAATAAAAATACATAATATAAAATGTAAATTAAGCGAGATTAAATTAACTACATATTTAATGAAATCTACTGAGATCCAAATTTGCTTTGTAGCAACATTTCATGTAGTTACAGACAAATTAAGAAACATTTTTATAACTTTTTATAGTCAATTTTATTTCAATTTATATATATATTTTTTTATAGTCAATTCCTAAATACACCATACCAAACATACCATAACCCATACCTTCATAACAAAATACTATAAATGCATCTAGTATTCATGTTACGAAATAAAAATAAATAAATAAATAAAAATAACAAAAAACGCTTTTTAAATCATTTTGAAAAAAAAAAATAATAATCATAAAGTATATCCATAACTCTCGACATGATAACGAGGAGATATGTTCAGCAGAATCTTTGAAAAAAAATATTAAACGCTGACTTTTAAATCTTCAAAATCTTACTCTTATAAAATACCAATAGATTTTCTAGGAGAGACAAATTAGCTTACCTTGCTAAGCCTTGAAGCTAAGAATTTTCAACTGAATTGATTGGTATTATGAAAAAAATCTTTCACCAATGAAATGAACCGCAAATTTCCCAGACGGCAAAAGCACGGGACATTGCATTTCCGTTTCTGTATTTTTAATGTTCGTGTTTAAATTTGAAAGTCTAATTCGCGCTTCAATTTTTCTGTTGCCACTGCGTCACTTTGGTGCAAAATGAATACGTTAAGATTCGTTTATTTTTCGTGGGCACTCCCCGGGGTGATTCCCGTTGATGTTTGTGTTCTTTTTTTTTACAGCCGATGGCGAGATCTATGCATTAAATGCTTAATAAATAGGAGGAGCAAAGCCAAGCTATGCAAATATCGATAAAAGAATTAAGAGCAGTTACGCTTTCTGCACCGCGAAAAGGACTTGATGCTCCAGGGCTGCCTCTGTAGAAGATGCATATTATTTATGGCGCTTGTATTGACAACAATGTCAGGGTTGGGATCCCTTGGTCCCTTATCATTTCGAACTTTTGTTGGCAGCAAGATTTCCACTAATGCTGAAAACGCATTCCAGTAAATCTTTTTCATTAACAAAGCGTTACGGAGAAAACAGGTATTTGGCCTATTGAAGACATTAAATAAGTCTCCAAAACGGTATATTTGAATAGAAGAGGGACATAATGTGTTGAATCAGCAATCTTTATTAGTGAGATTAAAATCTTTACAACCAACTGTTTTTTGTTTCTTGCAACATTTAATAAAATTAAAACTCCTTTGTTGAAGCATTATACAAATATACAGGTTATTTCATGTACTTGGAATAAATATTATTTATCGAAATATTTCGAAATAATAGTTGTTGCACAATATTTTTGTCGAAAGCTTTTGTGTTTTAAAATTTAAGTGGCTTTATTTATTTTTTATTATTTTCGTATCTTTAAAATTTTTACTCATGCCTAGACTTAACATTCTTTTTTGTACAAATATTTTTTTGTTCTTGTTGAAATTTCTGGAAAATTAATTGCTGTGCAGAATATATATTTAATTTTTTTTGAAAGACAAATATTAATAAATATTTTTACTGGAAAAAAAAAAAAAAAGCCTTAAAGCATTTCTAATCTGATACGTTTAAAGATATTACTATAATTGGGACTAAACTATTTTGTAACCGAAATAACCTTTACATCATAAATACAAAACATGCTATAACCCATACCTTCATGACAAATTACTACCACTGCATCTAATATTCATGTTACGTAATAAAAATAAATAAATAAATAAATTAAAGGAAAAAAAAACAACCTTTCAAAGGCTTTTTAAGTCATGTAAAAAATAACCATAAATAACCATAAGCATATCCATAAATCTCGACATGATAACGAGAAGTATGTTCTTCAGCAGAACCTCCGAAAAAAATGTTAAATGCTGATTTTTAAACCATCGAAATCTTACTCTTATAAAATAACCAATAGATTTTGTAGGAGAGACCCATTAGCTTACCTTTCTAAGCCTTGATGCAAGACTTTTCAACTGAATAAGTAGCCAAGAGATTGGTATCATGAAAAAAAATATCCTACACCAATGAAATGAACCGCAAATTTCCCAGACGGCAAAACCACGTGACATTGCTTTTCCGTTTCTGTATTTTTAATGTTTGTGCTTAAATTTGAAAGTCTAATTCGAGCATCCATTTTTCTGTTGCGACTGCGTCACTTTGGTGCAAAATGAATACGTTAAGATTCGTTTATTATGTTTATTTTTCGTGGGCACTCCCCGGGGTGATTCCCGTTGATGTTTGTGTTCTTTTTTTTTACAGCCGATGGCGAGAGCTATGCATTAAATGCTTAATAAATAGGAGGAGCAAAGCCAAGCTATGCGAATATCGATAAAAGAATTAAGAGCAGTTTCGTTTTCTGTACCGCTAACAGGACTTGATGCTCCAGGGCTGCCTCTGTAGAAGATGCATATTATTTATAGCGCTTGTATTGACAAAATGTCAGGGTTGGGATTTTGATCTTATCATTTCGGCCTTTTGTTAGCAGCAGGATTTCCACTAATGCTGAAAACGCATTCCAGTAAATCTTTTCCATTAACAAAGCGTTGCGGAGAAAACAGGTATTTGGCCTGTTGAATAAATTAAATAAGATTCCAAAAGGGTATATTTGAGAGACTGAGATAATGTGTTGAAACAGCAATCTTAATTAGTGAGATGAAAAGCTTTACAACAATACCATTTTTTTTCTTGCAACATTCAATAAAATTAAAATTCGTTTGTTGAAGCATATATATATATATTTAAATAATTTCAAGTACTTGGAATGAATATTATTTTTTGAAGTATTTCGTAGTAATAGTTGTTGCACAACATTTCTTTCAAAAGCTTTTGTGTTTTAAAATTTAAATGGCGTTAATTTTATTTTGTATTGCTTTCATGCATTTATAATTGTCTAGACTAGGGAATTTTTTTTATACAAAATTATTTTTTGTTCCTCTTGTTGAAATTTCCGAAATATTAACTGTTGTGCAGAATATATATTTATATATTGAAAGACAGGAATGAGAAATACATTTTTTTACTGGGAAAAAAAAAAGATGTTTAATCTGATACGTTTAATAATTTCATAAAAATTCCAAGTATGATATTTTGTAAAAAAAAAAAAAAAAAAAAAAAAAAAAAAAAAACAATAAATAAGTAAATGAAAAGCTAAACATATCTAAAAATAAATAAATAAATTATTTTGAAATTTCGCACATCGATTAATTTTCACTAAATATATCAATACATTAATTTTTATAGCCACTATATGTTAATTATGAATATTAAAGCTATTTTCTAACTACATCAAAGTGTAAAGTAGGAACCATTGCGGGTGGTTTTTCTTTTATCAGTCTCAGTTTTCCATTTCCCTGAAGATATAGCCAATTCTGCTGCGGTTTCAAAAAAATATCATTGTTAATTTTATGACTTTGTACATGGCCATATAATCAATATGCTGAAAACTGGCTAGTCATAATGAGTAACAGGCTGCCATCTGCATCGTACAGAATGCACCTGTAGCGATGGTTAATGCAAGGAAGAAATTCATTTTCAGAATAATGGCTTTGAAGGGCAATATGCAACGGATGAAATGTAGAATCGGATGATTTTGAGACAAACCCGTACGTAATACAGCCTTTTTCATATCACCTATGGCACCTTCTGTATTCACACGTTCTTAGGCTGAGATGGGATTTTACACACAACGGCCTTAAATCCCACAACATTGCCATAGTCATTTGAAATGGTGTCGTAGTTGATTACCATGATCCCAGCAGACTGATATCGTATTGTATTTATTAAGAAATCTTTCAGTGTACGAGCAACATCAAAGTGTAAAATAGGCAACCATTGTGGGTGGTTTTCCTTTTATCACTCTGAGCGTTTCAGTTGCCTTGTACACAGAAAATGCTGTTGCAGGTTTATTTAAAGATATTATAGCTAATTGTGGGTGCGCAGATCTACCTCCCCGTGGTGCACCTGGTAACACTTTTTAGTGGTTAAAGATCTGCAACTTGGCATTATTGTTAGATTAATGAACTCTGTTTCAGCATGTTTTGTTGTATTATTTTGTTGTTATATGTTTTTTTTTTTTCGTCATTATTTCTTTGCTGTAACTGTTCATAATCTGTCATTGGATATAAAAAAAAATAGTTAATTGTATGACCCTGAACATAGTCATATAATCAAGATGGGAAAAGCTGTCTAGTCATATCGAAAAATAGGCTGCTCACAGTAACTTACAGCATGCTCTGACAATGATTAATGAAAGGAAGGGATTCATTTGCTGATTGGTGGCTCTGAAGGGCAATATGCACAGGTGAGATGTAGGATCGAATGATTTTCAGACAAACCTGAACGTGGTATAACCTTATTTATATCACGTCTCTTTATCTTCACACAATATTAGGCTGAATGGGATTTCACTCAACGACTTTAAATTCCACAGCATCGTCATAGCCGTTTGAAATAGTGTTGTAGCTGATTACCATGATCCTTGCAGATTTGCCTCCCATTGTATTTATTGAGAAATCTCACTTCAGTGAAGGAGTAGACGTCCATATAATCTCTGTATAGAAGTGCCAGTTCTAACGACCACATTTAGCATTTGTTTGGCTAAGATAGACATGAAGTGCTCCTGTTAAAGGTGCCATTTCTGACAGTTCATCCACAGTAGTATTACACATAGCTTTAATGACTCAACAAAATGTTACTGACATCTTGCAGTTCTTCATGTTACCTTTGAGGATACATTATTCCGGGTCATCTATAAACATGATCATTGTTATTATAGTTGTAATTGTCGTATCCCCTGAAGAGTACAAGAAAATCAAATATGTGGTGCTTCCAAATAATATTGCCTATGTTCATTGCCAGTTTGGAATATAAATCCTATTCCGAAAGATGGTCCAGATAATGTATAGCGGCTGAAACAGCTAGGCTATCAAATACATGATGAGGAGTAAGCTTGACATCTGGGAAGTTTCCCCATTTTTTGGTATTTTTTAACGGCTTCAGCGGAAATTTTCATACTAAACAAGATTGCTACATGCACTTTACGGTTCACATATCTTTAAATTGCCTCTGTATCAGAGTTTTTTTCATCTATTGAATATTACTCCACAGATTCGAGCGCCGTTATGTCCAATTGACAAATAATTACTCGAACAGAAGGGTTTCTTAAAAAAAATTTTTTTAATCTCTATTGTGTAAGGACACAATATTTAAATGTTTTATTTTTGTAACCTAGCTAGCTTATTTCTTATTATTTTTATACAAAACCTTAATGAATAAAGTTTCCTGTTTGATTTGAGTATTAAAATACACTTGATTAAAATAAAAGTACAAATGAAACATTTTTAATTTTTGATGTTTTCATATTTAATTAGATGGAAAATCGTTTTAAATATTTTAAATAATATTTGAATCACGGCGTTTATTCGCAATTTACTTTTCAAAAGAAATCTGAAGAATCTTTAATAACATTTTATCTATGCAGAGATCTATGTTGCTTATTGAAAACTGAGCAGATGGGAATGAATTATAGATTTAATATGCATCTGATAGGAGAATTTATTGTAGAAGAAGAAAATTAATTAGCCGAAATATTTGAAGATGACGCTTAAAACCTCAATTTAGATTAAATTCTCTGATGAATTTCTGAATACATCTAGAGTTTAATTACCGTAAGATATCAGATAAGATAAAGTCAATGTTAATTTAATTCATGAAAGATTATTAATATGATAATGCATTTCTAACATTGGCCGTTCGCTATTCAATGAAATAAATGCATACAAACCATTATCTATTCTAAAATAATTTATTAATGATGTTATAGTATTAAAATGAATGTTATTTAATATTGTTGTTATAGCTTATATAAAATAAAACTGTTTTTATGTAAATCATTTAAGGAAATTCCCTTTATAAAAGTATTTTCTTTGATGCATTATTTGATTATTTCTTTGACATTATGCCTTTTTTGACTATGCATTTATATTCTATGTTTACATTCTATGCTCTTATGCATTATTTGACTATTTCTTCATTATTTCTTTGATTCACATTATTGGAGTGAAATAAATTAAAATATTTCTGTGAGTAAATAATACTTTGAATTTTATTTAACATTTTAAAAGATAAAAATAATTGTTTTTAATTTTAAAATCAAAGTAATTGTTTCACATTTTATAATAATATGATAATTTGGTATTGAAACTATTTATTTATTAAGTTATATAAATAAAATTATACTTCCACCCAACTTTTAATTCTGATCTTAATAATTAAGAAATTTTTTTATAAAGCTGCTTGTCTCTATTTTTTGATTTCTGTTTATTAAATAGTACATTCTTTTAGATTAATATAACAAAAAAAAATATTGCTGACGGGTGAAGTTATCTAACAATTTCTTAAAAGTTTTAAAATACGTTCTAATATACCGAGATTTTGGGGGAAAATTGATAATAAAGACTTTCCTATAAAAGAAGTAATAATACTATTTCCTAATAAAGAAGTAAAATATTTTCTAATTTTGAAACAGCCTTTTAACTTGAAGACATTATCAGTTAAAAAAATCAATTGGAATTTTTGAAATAGCGGGAAAAAATGATTCATAAGCAAACTATCGATAAATATACTTTTCCCAAAATTAGTGTTCTCGGATTTTTTGTTCATTTTGAAGCACTTTGTTTAAAATTTATTTCAGCTTAATTTTTTTTTTTATATTTCCCAGTTTGAAAATTTTCATTGCGTATATATTGAATCCAAATTATATGATTAAATGTTATTTGCCTATTCAATTACTTATGAATGCTTAGTTTTTATTATTATTTATTTATTTATTGCTTTTTTTTAAGTATTTTTAAAACTAAAATTTTTGTGTGCTTTACACGTAGAACACGTTTACACATTGAAAGCTGTAAAATATTAATTTCATTTATTCGAATAATTTTATTACATGAGTTTTAACACTAAATCGCTTAAAAGTAATTAATAAATGATCAATTTATACCTAAATTTTGTTTTATTTTTGAAATGAATTTTATATGTCTTCAGTAAATAGATTTAGACGTCAGAATTGGAAATTTTTGGTATTAAAAAATATAGAAAGAAATGTATTATTGAATGTAATAAATTAAAGTCAGATTAAAATTAAAAATGTCGATCATAATTTTTATATTTTAAAAATAAATCAGAACTTTTCTTTTTATCTTTTTTTTTAAGTAAAATAATAAGAAATTAAAAAAAAAAAATGTGAAATAACAGAAAATAAGTTCCATTTGTTTCAGTATTAATTTATTAAAAAATCTCTCAAATACACATATAATTGTTAGTTTCTCACATATAGATGTATTATGTGCTTTTTTATGAATTTTATCTATAAACTGATTTAAAAAAAAACTGATTGCAATAAATGTATTGTCTTTTTCAATTTAAACCACTTATAAACACTATTAACATAAATATACGCTAAATTAAATTATGTTTTTGGTTACCAAAATTTTATATAGCATGCTCATTTATTTTTATATTTATTGTACATAAAATAATTAAACAGATTTTGAAGATATTGTTAAAAAAATATCAGCAATATATTAACAATGTATGAAATATCACCAAATATATAAAATATCAGCAATATATTAACAATATATAAAATATCAGCAAATATATAAAAATATCAGCAAATATATAAAATATCAGCAAATATATAAAAATATCAGCAAATATATAAAAATATCAGCAAATATATTAACAATATATAAAAATATCAGCAAATATATAAAAATCATCGCAAAAATATCAAATGATATATTCATCAATAAAAATATAAAATATAAAAATATCAGCAAATATATAAAAATATCAGCAAATATGCAAAAATATCAGCGATATATTAACAATATATAAAATATCAGCAAATATATAAAATATCCTCAAATATGTAAAAATATCATCCATATATTAACAATATTAATATATCAGCTTTATATATCACATTATATTTGCTGATATTTTTTATAATATGAGCAATATATAAAAATATCAGCAATACTTTCTATATAAAGAAGAAAAAAAATTGAAGGTGTGTGTTCATCGCATCTATTTTGAAAAGTAAAGAGACAGCAACCAACACAGCAAGTATGTTCAAAATTTTCCTCTATTTTTTTTATTGAGCGATATGTTTTATTTTCTTCTTACCTTTCTCTGGGATATTTGTAACGAACTCAGTCGAAACGCGACCACCTGCAGACGACATTAGGGTGTTGCCAGATCACAAACCGATACTTCTGAGAAAATCCCGCCGAAAGCGTTAGTAACTGTTAACCGGCAAAAAAAAAAAAAAAACCATCAAGTAAAAAATAAAAAAATAAAAAATCTTTTCCCTTTTCAGCTGTTGTTGCATCGCTGCAGGTCAAACTTAACAAAGAAACGCCATTTACTCGAAAACTGTGATTCCCTGTTTTGTTCTTTTTTTTTCTTCTACTTCTTCTTTTCGAATTTTTTTTGCGTTCTGTTTCGCAGAAGAAGAAAAATCTCAGGTTCATTTGAAATTAGCACCTAGCTGTTCTTTTCATAGATTTCCGTCCAAAGTGAAAATAAATAAAATAAAATAAAATAAAAAAGATCCGTCAAATGACGATTTGACGATGTAAAGAAATAAAGAAAATCGTTTAGAAAAATTGTGAGAGCTCATTATTTTTCACCTCGTGGAATAATTTACTTCTTTTTTTTTTTTTTCTTTTTCTTTTTTTTTCACTAAGCGCACAACACCAAATAGCAATCTTTCTCCTCTTCTTGAGATTTATTGCATGGAAGTTAAATTTTTCTTTTTCTTTTAAAGTTATGACTTCCATATCAGCCAAAAAGATTTTTTTATTTTTTCTAGTAATTACGTATTGAAAGGTATTTTTGTCTTTTTTGCTTTTACATACATTTTTATCCTATGCTGTTTGCTTTTAATCAGCCTGGGAACATAGTACCTAATAAATTTTATTAAAAGAAAGTTTTTATTGGCGACGAATTTCATTGTGATTCGTTTTAATTATTATGCATGAGTTAACCAGCTTGCGTTACATAATTTAAAATTGTTAGTTAAAGTATTCCATGATGATTTCAACGGACAAAGGGATATAATAAAATAGGTTATTAACAATAAATTATCTACATTGTTTATTTTTTTTTTATGTGGAGATTTAAATTTTTTTGTGTTTACATGTGGGATTTAAGTAAAAAAATATATATTTAATTACTTGGCCATAAAGAATATTTCTTGGAAAAGAAATATTACACTTTTTTGAAACTAAATAAATTTGAATATAAATTCGTGCATATATTTCTTTTTTATGTCTTGTGCCTTAAGTATGCTAAAGGGAAATAAAATGAATTGGAAAGTTAAAAAATGCAAATATAAACAGGATCTTGAATTTAAATATTCAAACTTCTTTATTTTTTCGTGATCTGCGTATAACATATTTCTGACATTTTAACAATGGTATCTTTTGAGTTTGTCTTGAAATAATGTCTTCTTTTTTTTTATACAAAACCTTTGTCTCATGAAACTTATTGAATAAGATACTAAAGAAATCTTTCTAAAGACTATTGAAATACAAATAAGTTAGCTTTTTGAAAAAGAAAGGGTTTCATACAAAAAAAAATGGCAAAAAGAGGAACGACAGGATATTTCACAAATCTGCTCATGCACTTTCTATTATCTTTATTTTAAAATATTAAACATTTTTTTAAGGAAAAGTATAAGTTAAGAATCCTTAAAAACAACTTTTTGAAAATGAAAGTTCCCTTACAGAAAACAAAAAATACCTTTATTAAACTATTTAATATTTAAAATAAAACTTTAGATTAATAATTTCCTGTAAATATTTTAACTCTATTCTAATTAATATTTAATATATATTTAATGGTCCATTAAATTATTTGTTGTATTTAAATATTTATTTTTGATAACTATTTTAACTATTATATCTTGAGTTTAGAATATGAAATAGATAAAGAAAATTATTGTTTTCTATAATTCGATAATGGTTGGCGATTAGAAATTCTTGTTAAAAAAGTTCTATTATATTATTCATTAAAATAATAAGAATTCATTAAAAGGAGGAACGATTCTATCGCATAATGCCTTCATAACGCTCGTCCGATATTAAAATCGCTTGAAAAGCAATTACACGTGTAGTTAATAGTTAAATTAATGGTTTTTATTCGAAAGTTTAAAGCACTTTCAAAAATTCCTAGAAACAGTTTTAATAGATTAATTGGATTTTATTGTAAAACAAAGCATTTTGCAGTATAGATATATATATATATTGAAATAAATTTATTTACTGGTTATTATGTTAACAATAAATAAACGACATATACAGTTGAATTCTGTTAAGAATATTGCTAAATGATTTGATTCTATGAAAAATACTATAATTTTTAAATGAATTAATAGGCTTTTAATGCTTCAAATAAGGAAAGCTGTGTTATAAATGTGCTCTTTGCATATAAAAGATAAATTAATGCATTTAGATAAATTAATTTGTAGAGGATATTATTAGTATTTTTAATTTTTAGCAATATAATATACTGAATATGTTGCATATGAAATTTTTCTTATTCTGTTTCGTAATATCAAGCATAAAAAATTCTTCGGATTAAAAGAATTAGTTCAAAAATTAGCAAAATAAAGCAGTAAAGTGTATTAATTAGATAATTTGTAACAAGCACGTTTTTCTACTAAATTTCTAATTTGACTCCGTTCCTGTAAGCGGCATAATGGCTAATTGGCTGCCCGTCTGGCCTTTGATAACACAGGCTTTAAATTCGAATCCTAATGGCGGCATGGATGTTTGGTAGGGGTTCGAAATCCATATTTAACTGTATGTTCCTGTCTAATTAGCCCAAAGTATACAAAAAAAAAATGACAGCAGAGAAACAAACCAAACCTATAGGCATCTTATGTATATATTTTTGCAGACTGATGGCCAATTGGTTAGCTCTCTGGCCTTTAGTACCACAAGCTTCAGGTTCGAATTCCCTCTGGTGCTTTGGATGTTTGTTAGTGGTTCGGAATCCACATTGAACTGTAGGTCCCAGTCTAATTAGCCTAAAGTGTGCACAAAAGGACCATGGAGCGACAAACCAAACCTCTTCTGTGATTCTGATTTTTCCTTATCTCTGGTTTTATTTTATTTTCCCATTTATAGCACCATGTATAAAGGGATCATTTGCGAATAAATATAATTTTTTTTTTTGAAAATTTTGAATGTAATTTTGTTTAAAATATTCAAGAAATTTTTTTTACCTACTTGCATCTACTAACAAAAAATATATAATAATCCAAGGCTAGTGTTCCAATGAATTTTATTGCATAGATGATATATTAAGATGTTATTTTAAAACAGATAAATAGCAGAAAAATTAATCATGCAAAATATATATATATTTGTAATGTCTGAAAATGATAAACCCCTTATTTCTTTTTCAAAGAAAGTAAGAAATAATAAGCATAAACAATTGATCATTTAGATGATAATTTTTAAACAATACAATAATATAATTTTTCTACAATAATTTTTCTTTCTGTGTAGAATGACTGTTTCAAATTTAAGTTAAAAATAATTCAAGAAAGTAATACATTTCTTTCATGGCTTAATATTTTTATAATGCTCTTATCTCTTAACATCATTATATTTAATAGTTGAAATTGTAGAAAATTGGATGTTTTTATTTAATATGAAATAATATTCGGGAACTAATATTGTTATAATTCTTAAAATGCTTTTTATTTTTTTAAATCCTTTTATTTAATAGCTGAAATTGCTTAAGTTAAAAGTTTTATTTAATATGAAATACATATAAGTCTTCTGTTAGGAAAAATTTATCTTAGCAAGGCATTTTCTAATGTGTTTTTCCCCCCCTTTTAGTTTTTAAGAAGCAAATTTTTATGCTAACATTTTATATTTTATAAAATTATATTTATCATTATTATTATATTTTAAAATTATTTTAACATTATTTTACCCAAATTACACTTTGATGTACACTGAAATACAAAACTTCTAAATATGTTTAATTTGTAATACATTGCAATTTTCTGGTAATTTAAAAATAAATTCTATATTCTCATAATTTCAGGAAGGCATTATGTTGCCTGTTATAGAAAACACCAACATTTTAAGAATGCCTCACATATAAAATGCATCTATAAAATAATTATACAAAATTTTCTGATTATTTTTAAAATTTAATAAATATCCAACTTAATTCTGAACAAGAGGAAATCTAAATAAAAATCAGTAACACATATAAAATATATAGTTCTTCTGATTCATTAGCTTGAAAATTCATTTAAATTTTTTTTCCCAATATATTTTTCATGGTATTATAATCTAATTTGCCTTAAAAAAACGATAAAGAAATTTAAAAAAAAAACTGTAATTAATTTTGAATATATAAGTCATGCATTTTAGATAGTGTAGGCAATTAATTATAGTCTATTTAGTGAAGGATTTGATTAATGGAATTAATTAATTTTTTTATTTAACTAGCACTTGTAAAATCAATAAAAATGAATTTGTTTTCTATTAAAAATATTACTAACCACATAAAAAAGAACAACATCATCTAATTAATGTTTTTATAATAATATACTTGTCGATATATATTGGTTAAAAACCAATTTCTTAAATATAACCTATTACTGGTGTTAGTTTATTTTTGCATAAATATATGCATTAGAATCTTTATTAATCACTTCTATTTGCAATCAATAATGACATTAAAATGATAGTTAAAGTTAGTTGGGATGGTCACGAATGACCATACTAGGAAGAATCGATTATTTATCAGATTCATTGAAAATAAGTTGAAAACAGTCTGTAAAAGAGCAAATATAATGCTGAAAAAGGTTTGTGTAAGGAATGTTGTAAACCAATTTATTACAGCATGGATTTTATATTTCTAATCATAATTTCACCAAAGTCATGAAAACTTGAGAAAGTAGTTCACATCTGGTCATAATCACTAGTTTTATGAAAAAGTATTCTTTCTGATATTCATAGGATACAAACAAACAAAAAAAGTATAAAAAAAGTTAAATTCTGGAAAAAATTGAAAACGGTTTCTTAGATACATAGAAAATAGGTTGTTAAAAATGATTTCTGAACAGATTGTCGAAAACAAGTCACGAATTTCAATGTAGTGAGAAGAATTTATGCTTTCTCAGATTCAGAGAACGCAGATAGTCACGAATGCAATTAGACTGGAGATTTCGGTGCCTGTCATATATAGTACCCTACTACCTCCTCGTAATATACATTGCATTCTGACATTCAGTGGATCTCAGTTTCAGTACTGACGTGTAACGTATATTTATTCAAAGTCTTCTGGTATATAATAGCGTTTATCTCTGCACTTTTTAAAATTTGAGGTTTGATTGCAAATCATTTAACATTCTTCCGTACTAACGCGCTAATGTCAATAATGGATACAAGCCTTGGATCAAACTGACTCATCGTTACCTTACATTGACACAAAGAAACAAATTCAAGTTTTGAATTATACAAAATATTTTATTGCTTATTATCTTTAATTAAATAGAAGTACTTAAATGGCAATTTCTGCTTTACATTCTTTATTTACTCCTGTTCTCAATGATGTATAACATTTATTTAAAATTTAATAAAACAACATCGGCTTTCCTGTATTACACAATATTTGACGTTAATTTGTTAACATTAATAACCTTTCTGACGTTAAATTGTTAGTTAATTTTTCTATCACTATGACCACAGGTTCAGGTTCGAGGTAGTTTGTAATGGTTCGGAATACACTTTAAACCGTAAGTCCCGGTCTAATAGGATTGTAGAAAGTTGGACATAAGGATGACAACCATACCACTTAAAAAGAAAAACATCTCTTGTTTCTGAATCTGTCAGTAGGCAGACAGCCATGGCCCTATATGGACTGTAGTGTCGGGCAGTTAGTTAATTAATTAATCTTTAATCCTTTCTCTGCTTATTGACAAAGAAATATCGTGAACAGTTTAAGAGTTGAACTCCTGTAAAATTCAAGACAGACTGGACAAAGTTTTCTTAGTGAGCAATCTAATGATGTGTGTTGCAGAATCTAATGATGATTTTTTCAAGAGGCTTATTTGATTTTTTTAAGCAAATATATTTATTTTAAAAATATATGTGACAAATAATCCTACAATGTAGAATCTACATTGTACAATCCTAATAATGTAGAATCTTAAGTTAAAAAAAAGATAAATTTACGATGTTAAAGCAGCTTAATATACTGTAATGTTTTAAAATGTTTAGTTTGTTTGTTTTTCATTGTTTAAACAGGTATTTAATCCAGTAATGTCTATGGATTTGCGTGTGTTTGTGTGTGCCTTTAAACAAAATGTTTGGAAAAGAAAAGCTAAAAGTAGATACTTCAAAAAATAAAAAAATAAATATTGTAAAGTAAATAAGTTTTGTTTTCGAAAGAAAAAAAAAGAACTGGAATCAATCTCCGTTGTAGTTGAGATAAACGAATCTTTTAAACTTCTAAACATATTTCCTAGATTGCCTAGCCTTTAGTTTGTCAGAAAAGATTTGGTGGCATTTTGTTCTAGTCTAACACTTTTCGTTTTTGATTAACTTATTTATTTTGTGTTCGTTCCGCATTTCCATTACCTATTATTCGAAAATTGATCTTCTTAATCTCAAGTCATTTTATTTGATGCATGCTATTAACTGCCTGTTCATATGTGTTAAGAAATAAACTTTTTATTGCATTAAACAAACTAAATTGTTAATTTGTAAAATTATTTTTTATAATGGTGCATTTATGTTTAGATTTGGCAATCACTGTAATATTTTAGAAAGCAAATGAACAAAGCATTGATAATAAAAACGGAAATGCTTATTTTATGAAAATGCATTTTTAGTTTGAGAAAAACAAAACAACATGCTATATTAATTTATTATGTATTAATTTAATTTGATTGACAATTTTTTTCTGTCCTAATTTATTTTGTTCTATATAGAACGAATATGTTATATGAATAAAGATAAAAAGAAAGTAATGTTTTAAGATTTCAAAACGATAAACAAGATGAACAAAAAATTTAATGAATAAATAATTAATAAAATTAATAAATTACAATTGTTTACAAAGCATTGTCTTAAAAGTTAAAATAATAAATATTGGCATACATATAAAACATCATATTGTACTAACAAATAAAACAATAATTAATATTGTATTGTCGAGATTAGTTGTTTTAAAATTATGTCAATATTTAGAGTTTAAAAAGAATCTTAATTATTTAGCACTTGTAAAAAACAAAGTTAAACAATATTTTTATATGCATTTTAGTGAATTAAAGTTAAATAGTTATTTTACTTTTATTTTACTAAGCCCTATTGAAATGTGAACAGAGTATTTAATTTTTTAACTACAAGATAGCAATTAATGAGTAGTATGTATAATAAAATTATTTAATACAGTACGTCATAAAAATTAAATATTTTAATAACTAATTATTAAAATTAACAAAAAATATGCAATTATTTACAAAACAATGTCTTAAAAATTAAAATAATAATTACTGGCATACATATAGAACAACCTATTATATTAACATATAAAGAGTAATTAATTTTATTTTATATTAACATATAAAGAGTAACTAATTTTGTCTAATTGACATTGCTGGTTTTTAACTATGTCAATATTTAGAAGAATATTTAAAAAGAATATTAATTTCGTAGTACTTATAAAAGCAAAAACAAAAAAAACAATAGTTTTATATCCATTTACCGAATTAAAGGTAAAATAATTATTTTACTTTCATTCTCTATTGAAATAATTATTTTACTTTCATTCTACATTGAAAAGATTATTTTACTTTCATTCTACATTGAAATAATTATTCATTAATTTCCCACTCCGTCATATTGAAATAACGGACTATTTAATTTTTTAACCTCAGAAAAGAAAATTTATGAATAGTCGTTTTTCTAGCTATATTAACATTTTAGAATGACTTTAATTTTATATATTTTGCGAGTTTACTTAATTATTAGAGTAAAAATATAGTGGCATTCCTTAATTTATTCATATCCATTTCATTATGAAACTTTTTCTTGCAAAAAGGAAAAAAAATAATCTTACAACTAGCAATAAAATAATAGTTTATGAATTAGGTAATTAAATTAGTGAATTAAAGGTAAAATAATTATTTTACTTTCATTTTCCAGTGAAATAATTATCTTGCTTTCATTTTCCATTGAAATTATTCTTTTATTTTTCATTGAAATGATTCTTTTATTTTTCATTGAAATGATTCTTTTATTTTTCATTGAAATGATTCTTTTGTTTTTCATTGAAATGATTCTTTTGTTTTTCATTGAAATGATTCTTTTATTTTTCATCGATATTATTATTTTACTTTCATTTTCCATTGAAATAATTATTTTTCTTTTTCCATTGAAATAATTATTTTTCTTTTTCCATTGAAATAATTATTTTTCTTTTTCCATTGAAATAATTATTTTTCTTTTTCCATTGAAATAATTATTTTACTTTCTTTTTCCATTGAAATAATTATTTTACTTTCTTTTTCCATTGAAATAATTATTTTACTTTCTTTTTCCATTGAAATAATTATTTTACTTTCTTTTCCATTGAAATAATTATTTTACTTTTTTTTTTCCATTGAAATAATTATTTTTCATTGAAATTTTTTTCCATTGAAATAATTATTTTACTTTCATTTTCCATTGAAATAATTATTTTACTTTCATTTTCCATTGAAATAATTATTTTACTTTCATTGAAATTTTTTTCCATCGAAATAATTATTTTACTTTTTTTTCCATTGAAATAATTATTTCACTTTCTTTTTCCATTGAAATAATTATTTTTCTTTTTCCATTGAAATAATTATTTTTCTTTTTCCATTGAAATAATTATTTTTCTTTTTCCATTGAAATAATTATTTTTCTTTTTCCATTGAAATAATTATTTTTCTTTTTTCCATTCCGTCCGTTGACATAACGGACTATTCAATTTTTTAACTACAAAACTGAAAATTTATGAAAATTATTCATAAATTTAGAAAAACAATTATTCTAGCTATGTTGACATTTTAGAATGACTTTAATTTAAAATCGCTTGTGTGTTTACTTAATTAGTACAGGCAAAGATACAGTGACATTCTTGAATTTATCCCATATCCCTTTCATTATGAAACTTTTTCTTGCGAAAAAAAAAGGAATAAGAAATAATCATACAACTAGCTTAATTAAAAGCACTGAAAGTAAATACGACCAAATTAATCGCTTAAGGCAAAATAAAGAAGAGCCACCAATTTTCCCTTCAGAGCCGATACAATGCAGCCCCATTTAATCTAGGGTTAAAGTAGGACCGCAGTAACTGTTCTTGTGCGTCATTTCATTTGTCACGAGAGAAAAAGCCAATGGCCTGTTGCGAAATCCCTGGATAATACTTAGGTAACGGGCGCTAAATGGTGGTGTCTCGTATGACACTTTGGGGGTCTATTTCTCATTTCTTCTGCCATGATGTATGGAGGTTGTATGGATATGTTTTTCTTTTGGATTTGGCTTAGGAACTCTTTGGATACACGTAAAGATGGGAGGTTTTTCCGGTGTGGTAGTTATCGCATATGAGTCCTTTGAGGGCTTGCTATAAATCATGGTGTTTGTAAAAGAAAAATGGTTCCATGTTTCAATATATATGGATTTAATGTAATAATGGAGATGGATGGATTGTGCAAATTGACGATATTGTTTGTTGAAATTTCGCAAATAATATTTACCAAAGAATAATTTCAGAATATCTTTATGGTTCTTTCGTTATGAAGAAGGTAATTTATTTGGTTATCTATAAAGAAACCAATTTCCGAGGCTTTTGCATATTTTATGATAATTTATATTCATTTATTCAAATGCCTTCACTGCTTTTTCTAAATATTATGGATAATGGCCACCATTTGACCTACTTTGTTTTATCTATGAATTCTTCATACAGACGTTAGTGATAAGCATATAGCTTTTGATTAATTTTCTTCGATTTTTGTTTGTTTGTATGTGCTCTTTATTTTCGGAAAATGAAAGACGCTTTTATTTTACCAAAGAATTTTAATTTGCGTTAGTTTTTTTATAACCCAATAATATTCCGTATTACTAAATATTTTGTATGACTTATGCATTTTGCATGTTTGCAAGTTATTTAGTATTTTTTAATGAAAAATATGTATAAGCTACTCATTCTTAAAAAATGTGCATTATATATCTTAAACTCGTTAATGCTTAATTTAAACTTTATAAATATAAGAATAATAGCCATCTATTAGTAATTATTTCGTATCTCTCAAGTATGTAACATCACCTTTATCTTTTGAATTACGTAAGAATAAGATGCTATTCTGCTTTAAAAAATTAAATTTTTTTATGAACAAATACCTTTTATATATTTTATATAAAAGTATAGATATATTATACCATTAAAATGCCTATTTTTATATTTTAACATTTTAATATCTTTTGACTAAGTACTTTGCTTTCCATGTTTTACGTCATCAATTACTTCTTGTCTGGTAAATATTTAATATTAGAGAGGTTTTGCATACCGTACGTTAGTTACCGTAGGACGTCCGTTAGCTTTTTCTCCCAAGCGCACATGCTCATATAAAACATTATTACAGATACACATGCGCAGTTTCCTATGAGCATGCGCGCTAGGGAGAAAAAGCTAACGGACGTCCTACGGTAACTAACGTATGGTATGCAAAAACTCTCTATTGCCAATGTTCCTTGAATTTATTAAGTGTTTACGTCTATGTTGTATAAAAAAGAATTTATTTATTTATTAGCGGTCCATTAAAATATTAATTAGGCTTATAAAAATCTGTTAATGCTTCATATTTAAGTATTATTATTTTTATAATTATTTCATAACGTAAATATTATGTTGGATAATATGTTGTTTAATGTATGGTAATATACATATTATGTTGGTGCCCGTTATATAACGGGTACATAATCAGTATCACCTATGGTGATTATATTTAATACAAGATTGGATGATATAGAAAAAAAAATATTTGTTAGCCGCCCAAGAAATTGGAAATCAATGACATAATTTTATTTTCATTGACATAATTTTATTTTACTTTTTTTAGTGTATAGCATTTTATAAACTATGAATACTGATTTAAAATTGATAATTATAACTTTATTTCGCAAACATTATATTGACCGTTACCTAATCCTGTTGCATAAAACATAATTTAAATCCATTTGATATACTTTATATTTCTTAAATTAATAGCTAAGTTTATAAAATAGTGCATGATATTACTGACAGGTATTATCTAACGAAATTTTCTTTGCAATTATGTATAAAAATTATTACTTGCTTCGTCATGCATACATATTAAAGAACGTAAAATTACTTTAATGGTAAATGTAATATTAATACAAAATTAAATAAGTTATTCCTTAACAAAAAATACTTTTACAGCTAACTACTATTAGTTTTTCTAACTATTCATTATATTTTTAAACAATGATATTTACATGAATTAATTGCTTTAATTAGAATTTTATTTAGAATTACATACAATAAAACCAAAAAGTATTATTTAAAATTCTGCATCATTATATTTTCAATTGCTTACATCACTTTAATTCATCGTCATTATTTATTTTATCGAATAAATATTTAAATTTAAAATAACTATTTAATTTAACATGTTTAAATTTTTGTGCGTTCTTGGAATGAGTTGTTTTATACTTTAAAATTGGATAAAAATAAAGCAAAAACTGTTTAAACATAAATATTACAGCGTGTTAAAATTCTTTAAAGTTTTTCCTAACTTGTGTTTTGCATTTTAATGGACATTTTTATCTTCTTTGAAAAACTGGAGGATTATGGTATATGTGGTTTACCAGTGCTTTCAGTTGCCAGTAGCTTAAAGCAATTTTTAAAGTAATCAGTTTTGAAAACAGGTAGTTTATTTTTGTTAATAATACATTAAAAAATTATTTATTTCAGAATTTTTAATTTGAAATTTGTGAATACAAAGTTGAAATATTAAATTCAGCAAAATTTTTATTATTCTAATTGATTTTTAAGTTCAATTTTTATTTCAGATTTTTACAAGTAAATAAATAAATAAATTAGGTAGAATACAGCAAATTCTTATATTTTGTGCTGAATAGTGAGGATTATCACTGAAAAATGTTTCTATCATTTTACTTAAATAATCTATGTCATTTACTAATAAATATTCTATCATATAATACTTGAATCCATATCAATTAATGAAATATGATTTTGAAGAAACATTTTAAAACAAAATCGTTTGCTTTGAATTCTATTAGAAGAAATTTCGATGAAAGAATTTCAAAATGTTCCACAAATTAAAAATGTGATAGATTTTATAATCTATGTGTATTTGGAAACAAAATCATACATTAATACAATTACGAGACGATATCCCGATCTAGTATTTCTTTAAAATGATCTCTGTTTAAGATATGTGTTTCACCATCATTGTAAAAATGTATACAATATAGGTGTGACTAGAAAATGTTTTATGTTCAATGATATGAATGTGAAGAAGAATAAAAATTAAAGATAAAGTTATTAAGATTTTTATTCGACAGGCAAAATATCACTTATATCCTTGAAAACTTTTGATGAAATTACCGAAAGAAAAAAATTTAATCGTCTATATAAAGATCTTCCCAAAATTTAAAATTATTTTTTTCAAATTTGAAGAAATAAATAATTCTGTA
>BPLQ01006121.1:0-21026 GCA_021605075.1 Caerostris darwini
AAATTGTAATCAAACAAAAAAATTTTTATTCCACGAATATTCTATCGCATACAGATCTCGTGTTGCACTTTGAAAATGATTTCATAACCTATGAAATAGTGCACAGCATTTCTGGCAACCCAAAATAAAAGAAATAAGAATGATAAAAATAAGAATGAGATGGAACGATTTATCGACTAGATCGTAAATTTATAAAATTGGAAAGGCAAGAAACTTTGAATAACACTTATTACGAACAAGAAATATTATAAGATAAAAGTTCCCTTTACTAACGAGATTATGAGTTTCTTCGTAAAAATGAAGTATTATCAAATTTGCTTTTAAAGCGCATCCTCAGTCAAATTGGGAATCCGTGTAAAAGATGAGACTTTGTACCAGAAAGCCCCATGCAGCTTGTTTCTGTGTGGATGCTCTTATTTTGTACATTGGAACAAAATAGGTTGTTCGGTTTCGGGTGCATTGCAGAGTTGACACAACGGAGTCTGCTGGCCCCAAATCTATCTGAGTTGTTTGTGATGGATATGTTTTGGTTTGAAATCTAGAAAAAATAGGGACGCCCCTCCTTTTCATATGTAAAGTTTGGCTTGTCACCTTACGGTCTTCATGTGAACACGAGGGCTAAACAGACCGGGACCTACAGTCTAAAGTGGATTCTGAACCACTGACAAACATCCATGCCACCGCCAGATTCAAACCTGAAGTCTGTGGTATCAAATGCCAGAGATTCAGCTGTTTGGAATAACAGGCCGCTTTTCCGTAGCTAGGAAAAAGTCGACGATAAGGTTTAAAGCTTTTTAAAAGAATTCCAGAACATATTTTTCACTTACCAAATGATTGGGGGTTTTTTTGCAGTACTTTTGTGTCATTGAAACACGAGTTTTACAGGAAAGAAAGGTGATTGAGCGTTTACAATTTTCCAAAATTTTTCTTCTGCTTTGCGTTCAATACAATTTTTTATCCGTTGAATCTTCCTCCCGGCAATAAGCGCATTTAGGAAATTCAGCTCAGAAGGAATCTGTTGATAGTGTTGGGAACTGCAGATTTCATATTTATCAGGCATTTTACAAATATTAGTGGGATGTGCAAAGGAGAAAGATTACAGACACCATCGGGATTTATAAAAAAAAACGAAGATATTCTGTTATGCGAGCCAAAATCTGCCGTATTCATAATTCTGTTTCTTAAATGGTTGCTAACATCAGTATGAATAAACACAATCGATAAGTTTTCCGTGAAGTCTACAGAGTTCCGTTACTGTAAAATGCATTCTTCTCCCAGTTCTTTTACGAGATCAACCAGATATATATCGTTGGAGATGCTCTGCAACAGAAGCTGTGTGTAGATTTATTTAGGTAAAGTGATGCAGATTTTGTAGTGCCCCCTCAGTTGCAATTTTTGTAGTGTCCTACATATATGCCAATTCGCGAGTTTCACAAAATCGGTAGACACGAGTAATATATCCTGTCTGGCTAAACGCTCAGGTAATAGATGCATTTTAATGTAGTTACTTTGGAGGAAAGGTTGTCCTTCAGCACTTTAGGATGTGCTTTGGGAATGTTGCCATTACTTTACCTCCAGAATTGCAGTAACGAATCGTGCACCATGCTGAAATGCGATCTGTAGATAGAGGTTTAAATTGGATATCTTCAGTAGGACTACACTCCATGATATTGGAGTTTACAGCGGTATATGCCGTGGTGAATTTCTAGAAATTGTGAAAACGGTACGACTTCCTTGACTTGCATTGTATACAGCAAAACATAACATACAAGTGGATAGCAAATAGAATAGAAAGTAAAATGGCCAAAAATATAAAGGTGACTTACTTATATACAAGTAACTAAAGAAAAGTTTTATAAAAAGAAAAAATATTCAACCTGAAAATGTAATAAATGGGTAAACTGGGAAATAAATCACGCTAAAGTTTACTAAAGGATCAGTTATGGCCTTAGTGGCTAGCTGTCTGGAGTTGGGTACCACAGATTTTGGGTTCGAGTCCCGGCGGTGCCATGGATGTTTGTAGTGGTTTGGAATTCACTCTAAAATATAGTTCCCAGTCTAATACGACTGTAGACAGTTGGGCCGAAACCCTGAGCACTAAAAAGGAAAACATCTCATATTTCGGAATTTGCCAGTAGACAGATGTCCTTAGCCTACCATGTTGCCGTTGGACTATTAAAGTAGGATGTTTACTGAAACGTACGCCCACCTTTACTCAGCGAAAAAAAGAGTAACTTAATAACGTGGTGTTATAAGATTTAACAAAACAAGAAGCTTTCAGTTTTTCATCCCTTTTTAAGCTTAGATTTCGTGTTGCGGTTATTCTTTAATGTGATCGGGATTACTGCAGGCTAAGCATAAAAATAAAAAACTTTCAAATAAATTATTTTATATTAAATTGTTCTAAAGGATATTTTATCATGGATACTTATCAGACAAAAATTCAAATTTTCTGTTATTTTTGAAAAACAGTTTTACATTTTCTGTTCAGTTACTTACACTTCATAATAAGATAATCAAAGTCTGAAAATTTTGAATTCATCTAGAGGGAGTTTGGATTTTATTCCGTATTAATCTCTACTAAAATAAGGCTTGGGTAGAATTTCTTTTCCAAATATAACAGTAAAACGGTTTTATTAAATCTATAATTTAATAATTAAAACATAATAAAATATTTTTAACATTTGAAAAAAAAAATAATGAACTAAAGTAATCTTATTATTAGACAAAAAAATTACATTAGTGTAAATAATGCATTTTCTTAATAATAACATAAAATATGCGTACTTTCTTATTTTAGAAGATACAGGAGTACCTATATCACGTTTTTTTATTCTCATCCAACCTAACTTACAAATTTATCTTTTTTATATCCGACATAATCAAACATATTTTCTAACAGTAGTAGTAGGAAGGACGAATGAGAAATTCAATGGTAATCTTCTTGTAGAATTTCAATCCTAAAGCATTTTTGATCCAAAATATGATCCGGAAAATTGAAAAATATTCTTAAATAAAACAATGTGAAAGAATTTAATCTTCTATCACAAGTTTTCACAGATAGTATTAATGCTGTTACTTATACCCAAAATATAAATTTTGTATTTCCAAACATTGAACAAATTTTCACGAACTGATTAGAAGGTAAGACACCATGAGGCCTCTCTGTTCTGTTACCCACCTTTCAGGCCACATCAGAGGTAAAAATCCCTCGAAACTTTGAAACTTTCCTCCCTTTTTTTGGAAGATTTAAATGTTACTTGAAATTTATCTGAATTAAAACGTATTTCGAAGAATTACTTTTTCAAATATAGAAGCACTAGATTTTTTTTTTTTTTTTGTTGGCAATTTGACAGTTATGATAATGAAATGAAACGCAGCAAATTTGCTAT
The DNA here is from genome assembly GCA_021605075.1 of Caerostris darwini. NCBI lineage: Eukaryota > Metazoa > Arthropoda > Arachnida > Araneae > Araneidae > Caerostris > Caerostris darwini. Next base: position 3,393 of record BPLQ01006121.1, read on the forward strand.
CAATACAGAAAAGATACACGAGAGTATTTAAAGGATATATTTAATGCCAATGCAAAAATCGCATCATTCATCGCATTATTGCTCATTGTATTAGATAATTTTTTTTTTCATCCTGTGAATCGAGGACTAAAAGTAATGGCGGCACTTGGTGGCTCAACTGCAGAAAAGAATTCACTTTTGTGTGGTGTTTGTGGAAAACGATTTTCTGAGAAACGGAAGTTGAATCTGCATTCACGTTGCCATTCAGGAGAAAAGCCTCACGTGTGTGACGTGTGTAATAAAAGATTTCTTGATAAGAGTAATTTTAAGAAACACTTACTTATTCACGAAGGACAGAAATCGCACGAGTGCGAAAGATGTGAAAGAAAGTTTATTCAAAAGAGTTGTCTAAAGCGTCACATGGTTACTCATACCGCAAAAAAGACTCATGTGTGCCCTCTGTGTGAAAAGGCTTTTGGAGACGCATCAACTCTAAAGAAGCACCTGAGGACTCACACGAAAGAGAAGCCCTATTCGTGTGAACTATGCAATAAGGCATTTTCTCAGAAGATACATTTGCAAAGCCATTACCGCGTCCACACCGAAGAGAAACCATACGTGTGCGAGGTATGCCAGAAAGGATTTTCCGTAAAATGTAATTTAACTACTCATTTGCCTACTCATTCCGCAGAAAAGCCCTTTGGATGTGTTGGATGTCCTAAACGATTTTCTTATAAAAGTTCGTTATCCCGTCACGAGAGAACTCATACGAAATAACTGTGTAAAAGTTCATCATGAAAACCTTTCTTTAAAGTGGACTGCCTCTTAAAAAGAGTTTCATTGGTAATTTTACTTTCACGACAAATACAGAGATATTAATTATTCGTATGCAATAATCTCGTGTATTTTTAAAAATTTTTGTGGATCAATATTATTTTTTATCTTTATGTCTCAAATTTAACTTTTGCTTTGGTCTATTGAATATGTGTCAAAGAACGTGTTGTATGATTTATAAGATGTGTGAATGGTTAAGAATAAACGATGTGCAGCTTTGAATTAATCCGAAATGTTTTTTAAGCCATAATTGTGCAGAATTTTATTGCAATATCATTTTCAGCAGTTTTCGACATATTGTTTTGAAAATCCATAATTAATGTGCGAGATCTTATGTATATCTTTTATATTTAATATGTATATAAATGTATTTTTAAACTTAAGCATTACTTTTATTAATATAACATTTGTAAATTATTTTTCGTGTTTTTAAATTTGGATTTTAATCAATTGATGGCTTTTGTGTATTACTATTAGATGTTTGTAAATGTATATATTATATACGTAATATTTGAATAAATATATACTAGTAATTTACTTTACCGGTAATACTTTAAAATTATTGGACAAATCTTCTCAGAGGATACCTTAAAATTTTCTGAAGAAATATTGTATTTTCGCATCATTATTACAGACTGTTTTATCTGTAAAGGTGTGTAAAAATAGTTTAATTAAAGACATTTTATTCACTTTTTGATTCTATTGTTTTTTCAGGGTTTGTTAAATTACTTCTAATAAAAATTACAACTGATTCACTAATCTGTGTGAAAAGTGCGATTTCTGCACTAAAAGCTCAAATGTTTACTGCAGAAAAACGCTGTTTCACTGCATCTTTGTAAACTTGATTTACTTATTTGAATATGAGCAATACACGTCCTGATAAACATGGGACCCAGAAAATTAGAAGGAACGTAGTAATGAGTATACATGTTAACGTAGTCGTGTCGTGTTAACATAGCTAAAATTAAATTTTAATTAGAAATTTAATAGTATCTCTAAACCCTGGTCTGAATTTCGATATATGGTTAAAAGTTTTTGAAATGAATAGAATAAAAAATTAGTAAAGATTTTAATAAAGATTAAGTAATGAATATTTAATTATAGCTAGGTAATTTTTTATTAATTTGATTTAAACTTACCATTAGAGATTACTACAAGCAGTTATGTATTAGTAATTACAGCAAATGAAAATTCCATTTTATATAATTAAAATAAATTTTCTACTAAAAGAAAGCAACACATTTTCAAACTTATGTATAATTATATGCATAGTAAATTTTAATATGTTTGTAATGTTGCCAATATTTATTGCATGATATTTCGAGTTTTGTTATATTCATTATTTAATGTCGCTTGTGCCAGTCAATAAATTTCATCACTACGGCAGTAATAAGTTAAGTGTGAGAATTAAGAGGTTACTTTGAGCATAATGTATGAACAAATATAATGTTTTCTCTTACAGCACCAAAATGCATTTGAAATATTAAATTTATTTAGGAAACAACTTGCAATAAAGTATTGTTACAAGGTGTAAGTGCAGGGTACCCAGCCTGAAGGAGTCATGAAAGAAAAGTTACATCCCTTTATCATTATGAATAGTGGGCATACTTCGTTTTAAATTTCACGTGCTAAAGTTATTTAATTCTAGAATTCTCTGATAGATTAATGAAGTTCAACGGCGGCACCATTATATGAAAATCTATTTATTACTATTTATTTTTTGCAACAATAAATGTGTTACTACATCTATTGTTGGTTTTAAAAGTTATTTCCTCTCATTGAAATTGTCGGGGCCTGAATGGCAGAGTGGACAGCGCTCTGGCGCTCGGTACCACAGGTTTCGGGTTCGAGTCCCGGAGGTGCCATGGATGTTTGTAGTGGTTCGGAATCCACTTTAAACTGTAGGTCTCGGTCTGTTTAGCCTAAAGTGTGCACAAGATGCCCGTAGAGCGATAAACCAAGCCATTGAAATTGTTTGCTTTTTGCTAAAACTCATATTAAAGAAGGCCAAACAAAATTGGACTAATCCATGGAGTTCTCCATCATGTTAATGCAAATGTGCTCTTGAGCTTTTAGTTTTGCCGAATGATTCCAATTTTTGCATGGTAGTGTATTTCTAATTGCAAGCTGATATTCAGGGTTATCCTTTAATTTTCGATAAATTTGTAGCACTCTCGTTTTAGCAAACATAGTCGCTTTTGATTCCTATTGTTTTTTTCAAGCTAGAAAAGGATATCTCTATTTAAGCAATACCTTAGCAATGTAACTGACATTCTCTTATTATCTTAACTGGGAAATGCGTGAATGTTGTTCAAAACAAACTCACAAAACAACTATTGATAGCGTGAATGCAAGACTTTCCCACAAATTTGGAAATAATTTTGAGAAAATCCTCTTTCTCAATATGAAACATTAATTTTGAAATCTTTAGGTGGAAAAAACGAATATAGATAGCAAAAGATATTTTTACCAATAACATCATGTAATGCATAAATATAAGTTAGGGAATATTTTAATAATCGTATTTTTTATTCCTAACAATGTCATATCACCATTACATATTTATTTTTTTCATTTTTCTCATTCTATAATTTAGATTGTCATAGAAATTTTATAAAGGAATTAAAATTATGACAGTTTATACTTCGTTAAAAGAGGATAATTTGTAGAGGATATTCGCATAATCTATTTTGGTATGTAATCTCATTGAAGAAAAAATTTAACGAAGAATTTTGAAAACAAAGGGACCCAAAAAAATCTGAGACATAATTTGAAGATTGATATTCAATTCTATGTAATTCAATTCTCGATATATATTTTACTACGGAAATATTCAAGGCAGAAATGGAGAAGAAGTTCTCATCTTCCGTCCATCTACATGGAAATAAAAAAATAATATTCCAGCCTAGAGATTTGTCCTACCAAATGCTAATATGCAGGAAAGCTTGCTGTCCGGCATCGATTGTGTTTACAATACGATATGTACGTGTATTCCTAACTGTGCTCCAGATGTCAAACCCATACGATAATTAAACTCTAAAATATCCTAATACTCTACCTAAACTGCTTCAAGAGATAATGTTAAACGTGTTATTTACTCTATTGAAATTAAAAAGTTTCTTTCAAACTTGAAAGCAATTTTACTATTAAAGTCTAATTCTATAAGGATCTCTGTTCTACCTATGTTCTACCTCTGTTCTCTATGGCTTAAAGACTAAACGTCTTTAAGCCATAATCAGGAGTCATCGGTACTCGAAGTTAATAATCAACCACCCATTTTTGGAAGAGTTAGATTTTTATCTGCAATTAAGATGCACGTAAATCCTTAATTCGATAAAATTCCTTTTTAAATATAAATGGAATCTGGCACTAATATTTCGTTGGCGCATTGACAATTTTATTAGGGAAATGAACTGAAGGAATTATCAGGCAGAATTTTATAGGAATGCATTTAAAGCAAATTCTTCAACATCGTTATGAAAATCGTGAATAATTAGATTGCAATAGGAATTTTTAAAACTTTTTTTAATAATTTGCAATTTTTTTTTACGTCAGAAGAAAATATATTTACGAACATTTTAAAAAATGGCTGAAAATAGTGTATCGACTTTTAATGAAAATACCTTTTTGTGCGATGGGTGCGGTAAAAGATTCTGTCAAAAAAGAAAATTGGAACAGCACATGATGTGTCACTCGGGATTGAAACCTCATGAGTGCCACGTATGCAACAAAAGATTTCTGTTGAACAGTAACTTAAATAAGCATTTGCTAATACATGATGGGATAAAATCACACAAATGTGAAATATGTCATCGAGAATTTGCTCATAAGAAAAGTTTGCAACGCCACATGTTTAGTCACACGAAAGAGAAACCTGTGAAATGCTCTTGGTGTGGAAAGTCGTTTGCCTGTATACCAAATTTGAGAGTACATTTGAGAACCCACACGAAAGAGAGGCCTTTTTCCTGTGAGTTGTGCAATGCTGAATTTTCGCAGAAGAATAATTTGCAAGTACATTATCGCATCCATACTGAAGAGAAACCATTTGCTTACTCACACCAAAGAGAAACCCATGTATGTGACGCATGCCAAAAAGGATTTTCGCAAAAGGGGAATTTATCTCGTCACATGAAAACTCATATTAAATAAAAATGATGAAATTTTGGTTTTCCATAGAAAATAGAATTTTAATGACAAATACGGTAAGACATAAGTATTCGTATGCATTTAAGTGCCACTCATTTTATTTTTTAAATTTTATTGTGTATTATTGCTACTTTTAAATATAATTGTGACTTTTTATTGAATTGATTTGTGTAGCTTTTTAAATTTTAAAAATACTTTTACTTCATTCTATGGAATCTTGAGTGGACGAAGTAGCCTTTTTTGTTATAGGAAGAATCGATAAAAAGCACTATACAGTTTTCCTCTATTATTGGACAATTTTGGAATGAACGAAAAATTGTACGTAAAGCAGAAATGAATGTACGCAACTCACGACTTTTATTGTATTCGTATGTTTCATTAAAACTGTTAATTATAAGAAGAATTTAATATGGTATGTGTGATTGTCGTTTTAAACTAAGGCCTTTTATAATATAGTATATTTAATTTTAGTGAGTACTCTATTTCTTTCCATTTTAATGTTTTTCCTATATAATTGTTTTATTAAATAAATTTATAATATTTAAAATGGGAATTTTACAAAACATTTCATAAATGTTTATTCTGTAATAAGATTTATTTCTTAATTTGGACGAGTCGCTTCAAAAGACAGTGTATAATTAGCAGAATAATGTGTATTGCTAGAGAAGTGTTGATTGCCTACAAAATTTCAATTGAAAATTTATTTGTTATCAAATGTTAAAAGAAAAATTTATTGAAATAAATCTTATTTTTAATTTTTAATTTTTTTCAGCTATTTTTCTATATAAAAATGTTGTCAAAATTTTATTCATGCGAAACAAAAGCAGCTTCTCTTATGCGTAGATAAATGTTAACGATTTCTGCTTGAAACAGCTGAATGTATGGGACACACTGCCACTGTTTTTCTATACATTCATAAATTATTTTCTTCTTGTTCATATATGTGGGTTTTGTAATTCCCACCTTGTGAAATGAGTATGGGTGAGAAGATCTCTTATGATCCGACACTAATCTATTTATTATGGCCAATTTAAGCAGCTTCATGTTGGGAAATAAATTTATTTTGATGATCTGAAAGGAAAAAATGCAAGTTTTGTAGGCTCAAAAGGAAACGCATGCAACCAAGTAAAATAGGATGAGTGCGCGTGCGGGATTCGCATCCCTTGTAGATGTCACCCCTATACCTAAAGAAATTGCATTTTAATTTGCCCAAACTCGAACGATTGAACCAGGCAGCTTGCGTTACAAAACTCTAGTTGTAAATTTTTATTTTTCAAAGGACATTTCTTCGCAGAATTTTTTTTTTTTGCTGTTTTAAATAAAAAATATCTGTATTTTATACTTGTCTTTTGTATTATACTATGTGAATGTTTTCAATTGATAATGTGTATGTTATTTTCTCTTCAAATAGTAGCTCAAAATCGCTTATTCATTAGATTTTTAATATAAATGTAAGCATTGCTTATACGCATACTTTAATCCATTTAACTGCTTCAGCGACACTTATTGTCCGCACCATTTTAGCCGAAAATTTTTCTCCAGATGTAACATTTTTGTAAATCAAGATTTTTGGAGCAATAAACTTTTTCCAATACAATTGAATATGGAATTAAGAAATCTTCGAACAATCTGTCACAGGGACTAACGTAGAAAAAAAACACATCAAAAGATTATCAAAACCTGACCAAATTTTTGAATAAAAGAAATGAGAAATGTTCAATATTATACGAATAAAAGTTACTAGTCGATTGTGGAATGCAGCATCTTTTAGCAAAAAAAAAAAAAGGTTTTTTTTTTCATTTTAAACACAAATACATTTTTCACGTGAATTATGGATCGAATTCAGTAAACAGAGGTTCATCTCAAAAGTCTAATATTACGACTGAAATTAAATATGCAATTTGTGATATTGCTAATGATTATTGAAAATTTTATTTTTTTTTCAAAACTATCCATTAGTGAAACCTATATTCATACAGCATAAATTACACTATATATGTACTACACCTTTATTTACTCATCCGCATATTCAATCCAATTTATATGAATCTCCATTTTAATCAATTTGATTTCAACAAAGTTCCGCTTGTAAAATCTCCACCATAACTGCAGGTCGTAAAAAAATTGCTACAAATCTTATTAAAATGTGAATTTGACATTTAATACTGGCATAATACATTTTATTGACGGAAATATTTTTTCTTTTTTTATTTCACTTTAGAATATCATTAGAAAATACAATAGAAATATTAAAAAATGACATAAATTTCTTCTTTTATGGAAAGGCGCAACATAAGAATTCTTTTATCATAGATTAAATGGGAAAAAAATCATTAATCAATATCTGACACTAAAAAATAAATTTATTGATTTATTATTTTCAAAGGATTTTTGACTCTTAATTTCACAATACAATGTCATCTGTTGACTTTACTTTAGGAAGATCAATATATTTGCTTATAATTATCTCAAAAAGGAAGGCGAAAGAAACACTAAATAATTAAATTTTATCAGATCCATCAAACATAAAGACAGTTGTTATGAGTTTCCTGACAAAACACGCATCTTAATGAAAAATATACTATTATGAATATTAAATATCTAATAGATGTTTATCTCTAACCTTTATACGTTTAATCAACATATATGTTATTTTTTATCCAGAATGATTAAAACTATGAAACAGTTTCCACCATATAATTTAATATTATTGTTATTCTACTGTGGTGCAATATTCCCTACAATATCTGTTTCCAAACCCAGCACTGTTGACACTGTAACAAGAATACTTATTAATGCTGTAATTGTGCTGTTTTTCGTTGTGATGGCAATTTCTACAGTGGTACTTTCCAATTGTTCTCCTGTGAAACTGTCCATGTTATTCATGTACACCATACTTGTTATACAGCGTTGTGTTCTGATCCACAAAAATTACTACGTTGAAAGCAATTTCTGAAACCCTCAATAAATTCGAAATGAGCAAAAGAGTTCATTGGTTATGGATTAAAATTCTCATTATGAGCACTATACTTTTTACAGTTTTCCTAATTACTTACAAACTATTCATCAAACAAGAGTATCAAAACAGGTCATCTTTTCTTTTTGGACATGAAATCAACCACGAACTTTATAGCAAAATAGCTTACATATTATTAGAAATAAATAGTTTAATATTCTACTCATTGCCAACGATCACATTTGGATATTTTTACACAATAGTTTGCTTCCGTACCAGTCACATTATCAAGCATATCGCAGAAACGTATAGAAAAAGAAAGAATACTAGCTTTGAAAGATTTCTGGAAGATTATTCCATGATAAAATCCGTTGTGCAGGAGATTGACAAAGACGTCGGTTTACTTGTGTTCCTGTCCATCATTTCCACTTCATTTTTAATATGCTTTTCAATATACCTTATCCTCGAGCCAAAAGTCCTCGAAGGATCATTTCTGAGATTTCAGGTATGTTGCGGTTTCCTTGTTAATTTTCTTTTATTCATTTTAACAACTGCTTCGGCCTTGATGGTAGAAGAAACATCGTTGGAAGTTGGTTCTCAAGCTCACAAGCTGTCAGAAAGCAGAGGAAAATCTATTTTTGTTCAACGAAGTATCATGATGTTCCTTGAAAAAGGAATCACACTAACAGTGTGGAGAATCACTCCTGTCAGAAGAAGTTTGGTTTTTGGTATAGTTGGAATCATATTGACTTACACGTTTATGTTTTATGGCTTAAGTCGTTGAAAAACCAGATGGAAGGCAATGACGGATAGAAAATTGTAAAATACTATTAATATACACATTAAGAGATGTTATGTGTTGCAGGCAACTAGGGCGACGTGTCTTTTGTAAAAGTTCTTCATATTTCATAATCCGTCACTAACATGAACGAATCCACAAATACGTAATGACTGAAGACATTTATATTAAAGCTACAGCCGCTTAATGCACTCTGAATTAGCTAAATAATTCGAGAAGGCACAGCTTCAAACCCACCACTTGCCATGCTAAGGAACTGTTAAAATAAGAATTATAATCTCACAAACATTAGAAAATTTCTAAACATGTATAAACTAAATAACGTTATTGTTTTAGATAAATGCAGTTGTTTAATTTGAGCCTCGACATCCAACAATTTAATTGAATTTAATTAGAATCCTAAATTTAATTCCTACAATAATAATCTTAAATTTATGTCTTTGAATGTAAAAGAGCTTTCATAGGAAGCTATGCAAATGAAATGAATAAAAATTCTGAAAATTGCAGAAATCATATTTCATCCTCATTCAATTTCTTCAGCAAAAATTATGGCAATTATATTTGTAAAAAAAAATATTTTCTTGTAAAAAAAACATTTAAATTTATTGATAAAAATAATAATTTCGGGAATAGCAAATAAATAGCGTTTTCTCATAGAACAAAGAATTATGACTTAGGTGCTGCTCCGAAATTGAAAATAAATTAATTATTTCGTAAATTAAATTTATCAAAGGGCAAAAATAAATAGATAAGTATAATCATCATCATGAAATTTTATTCAAAGAAATTATTGATTAATGCATAAAAAAGGAAATAAATAGTAAACATAATTTTAAAAATGGAAATAAAACATATAAATTAAATCATCTATTAAGTAATTGAAAATATTTATAAAATCAAAGTTATTATAGAATCCATTTCATAGTTTCTATTTCCTGTGCAACACTAAATTGTTATTCACGTTATTAATTGGTTTTTCTAGTCAAATTGTTTATGTTTTTTAAATAATTAGATTTAATTTTTAATAATTTTTTTAAAAGAGCGAATGCATTTCTCTAATTGTGAGATTGTGTCAAAATCTAAACATAAATTTCAAAAATTCTTACACGAATTTTGAAATGTCTATTTTTCCAAAAGCTGATTGACAAAGTAATCGATCAATGAGCTTTTCCAAATTAATTCTATCATTGTAATCAACAACAAAAATGATGTCAGTAGATGTTTCCAATATCTAAAACTACCTTAGTGTATAATTTTATTAATTAAATAGAGAAAACAAAATCCGTATAAAGTGCCAGAAATATTAAAATATTTGAAAATGTTTCTCCATAAAATTATATTTATTTCATCATGATGCAATTTTTCCTTTACATCCGCACTTCTATTTCATTACCACTATATAGTAGTTGACCATCAAATGTACAAAATCCTTATGTGAAAAGCAGTTGTACAACAGTCTTTAAAAAAGCATTCATCCGAATATCTCAATATTTCTCCAATCACCCATTTAACCTCAACATGTTTACATCTATTATACTTCCTTTTATCAAATTTTGATTAATCTACTTCAGCAATTTTTCCAACACCTCCAATAAAACCTTTAAAATTTAAACACTCATCCATGCACACCTCTCTACAAAATTCATGCCAATATGTTATCTTTTGATTCGCAACCAATAAATAATTCATAGCCCTTTTGCACCTAATTTCCTTCACCCAAGAATAAGTTAACGTTAAAATTAGATCCATACTCAAATTACTTTGATCAAACCAAGTACCCTTTCTCACTGACCCTCTAACCTGATGAGCATTCGTTCCTTTCTTTCAACACGCCCATGTTTTTCCATCACAAACATCAAGACAATCAACCAATTTCATATCAGAATCGCTCTTTGCGCTTTCATATTTACTAGCAACCAATCCATTTTCCATACAATACACTGAATTCGCACCCAATTTATTCAATTCACAAAAAAATAAGCATTCAGAGGCCATTTAATCCATTCTGCAGGCTGTTAATAACGTACACCATCCCATTCATCTGTCATCCATTTCTGTACTTCCATAATCATAGCAAATGAATATAGAATACTTGAACAATCCACAGAAAAATTTAAGTTGTAACACCATTTTTTTTAACGTTAACTAAAGTTCTAAAAATTAAAAAACTTCAAACATTCCGTGCGAATTCTGATAACAGTTGCCACAAAACCTTAAATATACGAACAGCTTTAAAAAAAATTAATTGTTTCGTAATGAAATATAAGTTATTAATAAATTAGAGAATCGTTTTTCTTGTTTGTTTCGTATTTTCTTGAGTGGCAACATCGTAAAAATTGTTTGTATTCTGTATCAGTAACCGATATACTTTATACGAACAAGCTTGGAATAATCAATAATTAATCGGAATAATTAATATATATATTTCTTTTCTTGTTTACAACAAATAAGAATTCTGCAAATAATTATCAATATAACAATAAAATAGTCATTATTTTGATTAGAAAATGAAGCTTAGAATTCCTCTAATTGTAGTATTGTAACTCTTAAGAAATTGGCGAAATATTCCGGATTGCAAGATTGGGACTTCCTCAGGGGTACAGTATTCTAGATTTCAACCCGATTTGCTTCTATCAGTTCTGTAGTTTAAAAAATAATTCATGTAAATAGAATATAACGATTATTTGAATTGTATTTGCTCGTTTAAGTGTCTATGAATTATTTTAGTTGGTTTTATTTACAATGGAACGTTGCTTGATTAGAAATTATATTTGAATGTACGAAATATGATCTTTATCGTAATAAAGTCCAATAGCGCATTTTTCCCATGCCCTTTTGCAACTCTCTCAAAGCCACATTAACCCTATACGTTTCATTAGGATATAAGGATTATATTATTCAATATTTTATTTTTGCATTTTTTTTCCAGTAAGCTAAAATAAAGAAATAACTCATAAAATTATACATCTTTAGAAATTTTTTTGATTCGTGTTTAAAGTTGTTTGTAAAGAGATTATATAAATATTTTATATAAATAATTAATGTTTATTAAAATAAATATTTTATTGAAAATTTTTGTAGGTTTTTAATTCAGTGTTTCTTAAAATTACCTTTATTGGCAAAATACTTGGCATATATAAAAATTGATATCTGTTTTTATAATATAAATTTTGTATAAATTTGTCCTTCTTAGATATTATAGTAATAAAAAAAATATTTATATTATTTAAAAAAATCATTTCCAGAGAATAAATTCTTAAAATGAAAAATTTTTTGCATAATAATTTTTTTTTTTTTTTTTTTTTTTTTTAAACATTGGGACAAATAAATTTATAAATCGCCTTATCTCAGCAGCGAATGTAATTTGAATATTAATTTCGAAGAACACTAACATTTTTAAGATATGATATTATGTTCTAACCTGAAATGTATATTTCAAATAATTTTTAACTCTTTCTCCTAATTTATACCAAAAATTCCAAAGCCGGTCTAACATTGCTTTTTTACCAGATAGGTAAACTTGAAAGTGAGATTGGAGATTGAGATTCCCATGATGTTCAATTTTTAATTCTCTTAGTATTTTACGCATTCACCCCGCTTTATGAATGGTTATTCGTAAGTTTTTACAACACTTATTTCAACTTAAAGGTTTTTTCATGCTCGAATTTTTAATTCAACGTTGACTTCCTTGCCAGGACTGATAACCTTCTGCTGTATCTATAATGTCACGTGATTCGAAGTGGGATACATGCATTTCTAGCACTAAAAGATTATGAAACAACGCAAATTATAGCTATGGAGTTACAATAATTAGTTAACAGCTTGCAAATCTCCAGGAGCACAATGGTCTGAAAATATCTTCATGTAGAGTGAGTGTATGCGACATTAGTTTTTAAATTTATTCAATTCCTTCTATTAGCTCACACTCTCCCTATTTATATATTGTTCAAATTTTCAATGTTTAATAAAATACTTTTTATTCTTCCACTCAAGTTCAAATACATTTTTTGTTAACTTGTAGTGGATGACACTTGATGTTAATATAGCTTTTTTAAATATTAATTCATTAATTAAATTTAATTCATTAATTTTGATTTTTTTTTAGATTTAAGTTGCATATATCTACCAATAGATGGCGCCAGATCAACTTAAAAAATGAATGAAAATTATTTATAAAGGACTTTTTGCAATATAGTGAAAAAAAAATTAGGAATTGACTTTAATTTTTTTTTTTTTTTTTATTACTTGTTTTTAAGATACAAAAATAAATGTTGAGTAATTTATTAAATAATGCTTACTTGCCAAAAAATGTCTATAATGTACATGGTTGACAAATTTAGGCTTGAAATTTCTTCTGATTCCTAATTCTTCGCCCATTTCTTTGATTTGAGTGTAATACTTTAAGTAGCGGTGAATATGCAACAAAATTTATTGTACCTGTGGCAATAAACCCTTAAAGTTCAAGAACTGGGTAAAAAAAATAATAACGGTACAACATGATTTGTTTCCTATCATACATTTATTTTAAAATATAAAAATAAAGACAGAACCATTTAATGCTCTTTCTTTGCTTAAAAATTCAGTAAGGTACATTCTGCATTTAATACTTGCATAATTCTGTTTTATTAATGGAACTATTAAAAAAAATTTTTTTGTTTCATTTTGGAATAACCTTCTGAATTGTTTATTAGAAAAGAAAATAAAATAATTTAAAAAAAAAAAAAATTTCTGTCATAGAAAGGCTCAGCATGATTTAAATTGAATTCTGTTGCCATAGAATTAATTCAAAACATATCATGGATAATACTTGATGAAAAAAAGAAAATGTATTGATAAACACAATTTAAACTGAAGAAGAAAGGAGATCAATATTTTTGCTTAACATAAATTATTTATAAAAGGCATGAAAAATTAAGTGCTGAAAATTAATTTTGTCAAAATCCTAATTAAATATCCCTTGTAAGAAACTTTCGAATAAAAATATTTTCAATAACTGGTTGTCATAGAACCATCGAATTTATAAATCGATACTCTTCTAATTCTCGAACAAAAATGAAGACATTTGTTTAGTGCAGCGCTATAAATTAACATGCCTTCATGAAATGTTTATCTCTAAAAGTTCTAATATCGAACAGATTCTGTCTCCAATTTTTGTTTCATCAAAATATTTCCTAATCGTATAAAAAATGTTTAAGAAAACGAAGAAGGATACACCCTATAATTTAGTGTTCTCTTTATTTTATTGTGGTGCAATTTTTCCTTTAATGTCTATTACGAAACCAAACACTATTGAAACTGTAACCAGAATACTTTTTAATATTGTAATTATAATGATTGGCGTTGTTATAACAATTTCTGTATTGGTACTTTCCAACTTTTCTCTTATTGTATTGTCCATATCATTTATGTTCATCGTACTGTTAATAAAGCGTTGTGTTCTGATCCAAAAAATTTCTAAGCTGAAGAAAATTGCTGAAACCCTCTGTAAATTTGAAATAAGCGAAGGATTTAATTGGTTATGGATTAAAATTATCATTACAAGCACTGTATTTTCTCTAATTTTTCTAAATACTTACAAACTATTGATTAAACAAGAATTTCAAAACATGTCATCTTTTCTTTTCGGATTTGAAATTGAAACTGAACTTTATAACAATATAGGTTTCACAATATTCGAAATATATTATCATTTGTTCTTCTCATTGCCATCGATCGCATTCGGATATTTTTACACCATCGTCTGCAGTCATATCAGCCACATTATCAAGCAGATCGTTGCAAGACATAGAAAAAGAAGGGAGACTAGCTTTGAAACATTTCTGGATGATTATTCCATCATCAAATCTGTTGTGGAGCAGATTGACAAAGACGTCGGTTTACTTGTGTTTCTATCTATCATTTCCACTTCGTTTTTAATGTCTTTTTCAATATACCTTATTCTTGATCCAAAATTGCATGAAGGTTCTTTTCTGAAATTTCAAATATATTGTAGTTTTTTCGGTAGCTTTATTTTATTCATTATAATCACTGCTTCGGCCTCGATGGTAGAAGAAGCATCGTTGGAAGTTGGTTCTCAAGATCCCACTATATCGGAAAGTATTCGAAAATCTATCTATGCCCAACAAAGATTCATGATGCTCTTTCAAAAAGGAATCACATTAACAATATGGAGAATTTCTCCTATCAATAGAGGTTAGTGTCTCGACTACGAAGGAAAATACCTCTTTGTGCGGGAAAAGATTGTGTCAAAAAAGAAATTTGGAACAGCACTTGCTCTACCACTCAGGATCGAAGTCTCACGTGTGTCACAAACGCAATCAAGATTTTTGAGAAAGTAGGACTTAAATAAGCATTTGCTAATACATGATGGAATAAAATCTCACAAATGCGAAATATGTGATCGAGATTTTGTTCATAAGAAAAGTCTGCAAACGCCACATGCTTACTCATACAAAAGAGAAGCATCCGAAATGCTTTTTGTGTGGAGAATCCTCTGCCTGTAAATCAAGTTTGAGAGTGCATTTGAGAAACCCAGACGAAAGAAAAGCCATTTTCATGTAATGCATGAATGATTTGTAATGCAACATTTTCTGTCAAGGGTAATTTGCAAAGACATTATCGCACCCATACCGAAGTGAGGCCATATGTATATGAGGTTCGTCAGAAAGGGTTTTTAATTAAAGGAAATTTAAAAAGGCAGTTGCGTACTCACCCTACAGAGAAACCCTTTGTTTGTGATCTATGTCAAAGTGTTTCCCATAAAGGGAATTTATCACATCACATCATATGAAAACTCTTACAAAGTAATAATGGAAAAATTTTCTGTGTAACATTGTTTTGGAAAACTCTAGTTTTATGAAATGCGTCGTCTGTAGAAAATTGAAACTTCACGACAAATACTAGAAAATTTAATTATTCGTATGCATTTAAGTGTCATTTATTTTATTTTAAGAATTTTATTGTGAAATACCCTTCTCTCTAAATATAAATGTTACTTTTTATTGAAGTGATGTATGCTTCTTTTTAAACACTGAAATGTTTTTGACTCATTCTATTGAATGTTGAGTGGACGTTTTAGTTTTTGAAATAGTCAATATTAACATATAGCATTCATCTGTTATTGAGCAACTTGGGAATGAATGAAGTAAAATGTGAGGCTTTGTGTAAAATGACGAAATTTGTGACTTTTATTGTAATCATATGTATCATTAAAAATAAAAATGGCAATAAAAACTTTATATGTATAGATTACTTTAATGGTTTTAAACTTAAGCTTTTTTTATAGTATGGAATATTTTGTTTGTTATATTTATACAGTTGTTTTCCGTTTGAAAGTGTTCACGTATAATTTTCTTTTAATAAATTTATATTTGAAATATTAATTTTACACAAACGGAATTTCATAAAGACTTCATTTACGTTCTATTCTATTGAAGCAGAATTGTTTCTTTGGATATGACTTGTCCTATGTGATATTTTTTGCAGAACAATGGTTGTATTTCCAGATCATTATGTTTATTGTTTATTAAATTTTCCAATACAAAAATTTATTTGTATTATTTGTTATTTTATTTGTAATCAAATCTATAATTTAATTTTAGATTTGATTACAAATACAATTTAGTCATTGAAATAAAACATATTCTTAATTTTTACTTTCAGTCGTTCTTTTTAAATTCCTTCTATTAGCTCCCACTCTCCCTATATATATCTTGTTCAAATTTTCAATCGTTCATAAAACACTTTTTATTTATCCACTCAAGTTCAAATACATTTTTTTTGAACTTGTAGTGGATGACACTGGATGTTAATACAGTTTTTTCAAATATTAATTAATTAATTAAATTTAATTAATTAATTTTAGTTTTTTAGATTTAAGTTGCATGTATCTACCAATGGAGGGTGTCAGATAAACATAAAAAAAAATAAATGAAAATTATTTATAAAGGACTTCCTGCAATATAGTGAGAAAAAAAAGAAGGAATTGACTTTAAAAATTTTTTTTTATAGTACTTGTTTCGTATAAAATTTTATTCGGGATAAGTTACAGCTGCTTCATTTAGCTTATCTGTGTTATTAAGCAAAAATTGCATTGAATTTTTCGAAGTATAACATATAGGTTGGAAAAGATTGTAATGTGAATGCATAAATTTCCATGTGGTTGTTGGTTTTCTGTTATCGATTTTCACATGTCTTTGGCAGAAGGCACCAAACATTTTTGATAAATACGTTTTTCACTGATAGAGGACAATGGCATTTAACCAACAATACATTAGCCATTCTTCCTCTCCCCTTTTCCCATTATGTGTCTATCTTACAAGCTACAGATGTCTTCAAACCCCCCATGGCGCTGTCTTTCTATCTCTTTCTGCAGTGTGTGAATAATGAGACCCCTAATAAGCACGGGGGAAAATTATTTATATCGACTCGCTTAAAACGAAAATACTTTATGGCGTCCCCCCGACCGTTTCCATCATTATATATGACAGTAGTTTTGACGTTTCATTCGGCTTAATTTATGTTAGTAAGATAAGATCAGCAGATATAATAATATAAGATAAGATAAGATAAGGATTTTTAAAATTATTAGAAAGTTTATCCAGAAATTCACTTATATTCTGGGTAATTTCCTAAGTCTTCTCTGTAGACAAAGTTATATTAGAGTTGAGACCCCTAGGGGCTTGGAAGCTTCAAAAACCTAAATCCATTCATGACAGGGAATGGAAATTTAGAATTTTCCAGATTTCAAACACCCCGTTCTGAAGAAAGAATCATAATTCTTAGAACGGGAAGAGGGGAGGTACCGTGAGGGGGACAAGTCAATATTTCTCTAAACTGCCTGTGTGAAAATGTTGAATGGAAGGGAGGGAGGGTACACTTTGATATTACTGTTGACTAATCAGGTAAGGACAGATGTCTG
>BPLQ01006123.1:0-23531 GCA_021605075.1 Caerostris darwini
TCATTAGCCTAGAGTGAGCAGAAACTGATAGGGAGAGTGTGAGCTAATAGAAGGAATTGAAATAAGGATCGATTTATTACCTTTCTTCATTAATTATTAAATTTTTTACGATAGACCAATATTCCATAACATCGTCTTCAAAAGATCAAATCAAATTATCAGAAATCTTTGTAGATGATAAGAGACCTTATAACACAATATTTAATCAAAAATAATGTATGCATATGGCTTACAGGCAAGTTATAATTAATTTATACTGCCCTTGCTATTCCAATATATACAATTCTGTCCTAACCGATTAGGACATAGTGAAATTAGACTATTGATTTTTAAAATAATATAAATCTAAAATTAATCTTGAAAGTATTCTTTTGTAACAAGCTGTATTTTAATAGCAGGTAAAAAAATCAATAAGTTCAAAAAATAATTGTTGATGAAGTTTGCTAATAGAAAGAAAATACTTAGAAAGATATTAACTTTTTATTAATTGTTATTTAATTAACCAAGTAATTTTTAACTCAGTTTTTTTCTCATCACATTTTACTTTAATTCCCAAAACAAAAAATTTCTTACTTAATATAAAGTTAGTTATTTATACTTTATATATTCAATTTTTTCTAGTTTTACAGCCGCTGGTTTTAATAGATAAAAAAAACGTTTAATTTACCACCTTTTTTAGGGGGTACGAACATTGTTGCTAAAATGTTAAAAAAGTTATTTTTCCCAATAAAAATAAATAACAAAGCTGTAATAAAAAGCTGTAAAGCTGTAATAAAAAGCTGTAAAGCTGTAAAAGGTAAAGTAAAAATGCTGAAAAGTCATTTTAGCAAAAATGTTTCATGCATATTTTTAAAAATTAGTTTTGAGCACATTAGTTTGAGAATATTGTATAATAATAATTGTATGAATTTATTTATATCAACTTCTTTATTAATCTTGGATCCAATACCTATAACAATCCTATTTAACATAATACATTTCTATAACATCCCCATTTCAAATAATGTATTTCTATAATATTCCCATTTAAATTAATATAGTCCTATAATACCCCCTTTAAAATAATCTATTACTGTATTATTTCCGTTTAAAATAATACATTCCAATAATACCCCCATTTAAAATAATGTATTCCTATAAAATTTCCATTTAAAATAAAACATTCCTATAACATTCAAATTTAAAATAATACATTCCTATAATATACCCTTTTAAAATAATACATTCCTATAATATCACCATTTAAAATAATGTATTCCTATAAAATGTTCTTATAAAATAATACATTCCTATAATATCATTTAAAATAATGTATTCTTAGAATATTTCCATTTAAAATAATATATTCCTATATAATTCACATTTTTCTGTATAAATGCACATTCAAATATATTTAATACGCTAAATTTCTTTATCCTTTCATTTACAACAAAAATCAAATAAGAATATTTTTATAAAATAATTTATTTTTAATATAATTAAAACGTTCATGCTTAATTATATTATAATTAATTAAATAAAAATAATTTTAAAAAATCCTAACAAGGTTTGCAGACTATTCAATTACATTAAAATATTTATTACACCAAATGTATACAAATTACTTTCCATAATTCTTGAAAATTTTGATATGAAAGCTAGATGTTATATTTTAGGAATTGATACAAAAAGGGTATTTTGAAATATTTCCAAACCTATAAAATTGAAACATTACTTTTAGGAAAGTTCCTAAATAGGGAATAAGTTAATTCAAACTATTCCTTTTTTTAACCTTTCTAAACCATTGTGAAACCACCTCATTAAGACATTTTGAATTAAATAAAAGACAGCGAAACTAAATTCCTCTCCACTTGGCCTTTCAAATGGCAGCTCTATTCACGCTAACCTTTTGAAATATAAAAGAAACCAATCCACGTTCTGATCACAGGTGCCGTAAATTCCTTGCAAAAAAAGAATGAAAAAAATGGAATTTAAACTGTTCTTTGAAGAGAAAGGGACAAATGCCATACGGATCTTTTTTGTAATAACTTTAAGTTCCTACAGTGAGAGAGAAAAAAAAACATTCTGCAAAAAAACCTCTTCTCCTCCTACTAAAAAAAATAGAAGCCAGTTGTTATTTCCCACAGCAACAAAACAATTTAAATTCTAGATCTCGAAAAACGAAATAAAAAAATGGCGGCTGTAACTAAGTGATAAAAGAAAGAAAATAACATGACGATATTCTTTCAGATGGTTTCTTTCCTCTTTTATTTTTTATTCAAAGGAAGCAGATATCGATTTCGTAGTGTAAAAAGCACTAAAACCAGATGTTTTTGCTTTTATATAAATTTTCTCGCGAAATGAAAAGCTCAAGTGTAATCTTTTCCCGTTTAAAGTGTAAGCGTTTCCTGTTCGCCACTGTTTGGTTGTTGTTGCTGTTGTTTGTTTTAAAGAATCTGCAGAAATAACTGCGTTTAAAATAAATGAGAACCGATTCCTTTCATTTGTTATTAAATTCATAATATTCCATACCATCCTAGTGTCGAATGATAGGGGAAATTTATCAAAACGCTTGAGATTGGCAAAATTTTATAAAATTGAAATTTAATCTTTAATAAGTTGGTAAATATTGAAGTATTTTAAGTATCCAAAAGAAGTTTAAGTGACGAGTGGTTCTTTTTGATAGCATTTTGAAAGTGAAACTTTAATTGTTATCACCCAGTACATTGCCTTATTATGATAAAAGAGAATAATATTTTATATTGATTTATTAAAATTGTAGAATTTCGATTTTACATTTTTTTTTATAGACACTTTAACTCATATGTTTTCATTAAAATATTCGTGAAAATTAATTTGTAAAGATTAAATTATCAAATATAATTTTTAAACAAATTTTTAATTAAAATTTAACAGAATAAGTAAATAAACTTTTAGTTAAATATTTAATAGAATTTATGGGCCTATTCCATATTTTTAAATTTAACTTAAACGTAACCATACCAAATTACGGTAAAATAACGAAACCAAAAGATGATACGTGCTGTTAACATTTTCACGTGTTTCCAAAACATGTAATTAAAATCACAAAATAGGAACCGTGGAAATTTGGCGACTTTTTTGTGGCGACAACTGGTCGATAATTCACCAAAGAAGTCGCCAACGAAAATCATAACAGAAGATCATTTATGAATATCAATATATCCCATAAATTATGCGATTATATTTTCAGAGTTTGAAATTTATGATACTTTAATTTAAAAGTATCATTAATTTCAAACTCTGAAAATATAATCACATAAATAAAGAAATATTTTATATATATCAAAGATAAGAATTATTCAATGATAAAGAATTATTTTAAATTTTAATCAGAAAAAAAATTGGTCAAAATATTTCAAAATCCTTATTTGTTCTTTTGAATTTATAAATATGAAGATATATTTATTTAGAATATTAACAAATTTAGATAAAATTATATCAATATGTTAAATATAAAAACATTAAAATATGCAAAATTATTTTCTTACGTATTTATTCACAATAAATATGCAAAGTAATTTCACAAAAATGTTTGATTTTCCCAAAATATTGAGCTAAAAGTTTAATGTACCTTACAAAAAAATAAATAAACTTGCAAGAGTTAGTTTAAATTCCTTACTTTTTACTCATATTTTGTAAATAAATCCACGAATTTTAATTTTCATAAACGACTTTACTTTAAGAATTACTTTACTTTTCGAAATATTTTGGCTATAAAATATGTCTGGAAACAGGGGCAACTGACATATTTCAAGATAAGTTATCAACTGCCTTAACCTCAAATAATGCAGCTAAAAACTTCAGAATACAGACTTTAATTAAATATCATATAATCACATAATTTGTGATAAAACTTTGGACAGATAGCATCATTCGATTATTTTTATAGTAAGAATAATGCATAAATAAGAATGTAAATGCTAAATAAAAAGGACTGTAATCATATATATAATAAAAATTCCGTAAATATGAACAAAGTTAAAATAAAATAATTAATTATATGAAAATGAATTCTCATTCTGTGCATATAATATTTGAATTAACCATTTAAAAACTCTATACTTTTTTTATATTGAAACGTATACATTATCGATGTCATGTCGATGTCGATGCAAGCTATCGATATTAGATGTATCGTTTTTATCAAACAATTTTATTTTGTTTTCTAAGATCAAAGAACATCAATTCATAACCGGTGGATTCCTAATTTTTTTTATTATTTCAAAAAATATATAAAATAAGAGAGTAGAGTTTAATAGTTTACTAATAAAATTCATTAAGCAAATTGTTTTGAAAAGATTAATATCATTTCATGTAAAATTATACGGTATTTTTAAGTACAACTTATTACATATGTAGAAGTTCTTGTCTACTTTTTTAAGTGTCATTATTGGGACCTGATGGCCGAGTGGCTACCTCTAGCGCTCGGTAGCACGGGTTTCAGGTTCGAGACCCGCGGTGCCATGGATGTTTTTAGTGATTCGGAATCTACTTTAAACCGTAGGTCCCGATGTAATATGATCGTAGACCGTTGTGGGTTTGTTCCTCTACGGTCATTTTTTTGTACACTTTGGGCTAATTAGACCGGGACCTACAATTTAACTTGGATTCCGAACCACTAACAAACATTCATGCCACCACTAGGATTCGAACCTGAAGCATATTAGAGCGTTGTGGGGGTAGTGTTATTCTCGTCCATAGCATATCTGCGAATTACATTTTTGCCCCTTGGGTAATTCTAAATGAGTAACAGCGGTGCAGCCCTTACCTATAGCATAAAGATAACTGTCTCTGTACCGTCAGCTGCATTAGAAAAAAAAGTATTATTATTTTTCTTGGACTATAGATGGCATCACTGCGTTATATTTCGATATATTATGCTTTGTATGTTGATAGTGAAGATTATTGTTGTTGATGAATTGAATAATTGTTATTAATTATTGTCTTGCCGAAATTGCTTGTTTTTAAAAGTGAGATTAAACATTTATTGTTGAAATGCATCTTGCTTTAGTTGATCTGAGAAAGACATATGGTATCAGAAATATTTAATGAGATAATGACAGTAATTGCTGAACAGACAATAATAACTCCAAACAATATCCTTCTGTAACAAGCAATAGATAAAAGAATCCTTCAAACCACAGCTATTCTCCAGATTTTCATCATAACACAAATAACAGAAAATAAACCATACTTCCAAGAATATGCTTCCACTCAACAACTTAAGTCTCGAGGAGGATTTTAACGGATTAGAATCCAATTACTTAGTTACTATCAAAGTAAAGTTTGACGAAACTGTCCTTTCTGCATTTATTGATATTGTAAACCTAATTTCATGAAGATGTTTATGTCAAAATTCGAGGAAAGGTGGAAGTTTTAAAAATCAGGAATTGGGAGAGACAACAGTGAAATTATTGGTTGCTTTGAAAAACGATATTGATAGCTTTTGATGAAGATATGCTTCGTGTTGTTCCTAAGTAAATAATGAAATTTGAAGTTATTCTAAGTATTAAAATTTTAAATCATGTCATAGTATCTTTGGTAAAATCGAAAAATAGGGGTCATTGGGATTTGGCGTCAAAAATGTTTTTCGCCAAAGTGCGCTAAAATGACGAGAACGATTCTAAGTGAAGATAATTGCAATCCTATCTAATTAGTTACCTAATTCCTACTAAATTAGCTCGATTTTTCGAAACAGAATTTAAATTTTAAAGAAATGCTGAAATTGTTAGGAAATTTGATGAAAAAATTGAGTGAAAGTTACTGAAAATTTACGGAAATTGTAGGAAAAATGTACTTACCCCAGCATGTTGGAATAAAATTAAACTGCGTAGTTCACATAGGATTGTTTACCACCCAGAATAAGGTCCTCTTTCATAATGGCATCCATGCAGATTTCTCTACAAAAACTCTTCCAGTCAATCACAGTATTCAGTGCATAATTTCATCAGCTATATCCGTAGTTGAATGTCTACGAATCCAATTATGCGTAATTCTCATAATATCGTACAAACACTTATTTTATTGAAAAAAAATACGAATTTTGACAAAATGAATCTCTTCGCAATTTGTGCTATACCATTAAATTTCAATCTGCATCTTTCAATCTTTCAATATATATATATATATATATATATCAGATTTATCTGTCATAATAATTAGAATCTAACATTTCCACAAGTAGAATACATGACATTCTCAGCAATCAAACCTTAAAACATACACCATTCAATAGTTTTCAACTATTGAATGGTGCCTTTATATTCCAAATCTCTGCTGTAACACCCTTCATTCAATATTGAAAAATACCTGGAATCTTTGTTCCCAAAATAAAATTCTTCAATATCAGACATTACTAATCGAAAGTCTTTGATCAGCACGCAAGGAAAGAAAACAACCGCTCCAGCATGAACAGGTAATGAGTGAAATTAATTATTAAAATAACGGGTTTTAATCTTTCTAGAACATTCTAGTAATTGAATTAAACCAAGTAATTATTCTCGGCCAATCAAAACTACGCAATTAATCATGGCCAATCATGCAATAAGTCATACCTTGGTTCCCTCATTTGCCGCCAAATTCAAATCTGCCAAGTCGCCAAATCCCAATGGCCCCTATTTTGCGATTTGGCCGTATCTTTTTCTCATGACTACATTGAAATAGCCAAAAAAAAGAAAATATGTTGACTAACTAAGTGGTGGTAGCAAATTTCATTACCCTTCAAGATAGGAAAATAAAATGTGTTTATATTATGTTTTTATACAATCTCTTACCAATTATTATGTATTTAATTTCTTATATTTATCATTGCTTACTTCCCTGCTAATCTCATTATTTCTCAATATTTACTAACATTTAAAAAAAAATCTAGGTGTAAAGAACTGAAATAGTTTGAAGCTCGAATTTCTTCTAGTTTTTTTTAAACTGAAAATATCATGAAAAATTCTCTACCTTCACTTTTGTTTTCTTTTTTTTTTTTTTTTTCCTTTACTTCTTAACACCTTTTTCCTAAAGATTCGCTACAAAATACTAAAGAAAAGTTTCCGAGTGCGAAATGCACTTCTTCAAAGTTTGATGCATCTCAAGAGCATTTCCAGCAATGCGTTTACAAAAAAAAAAAAAAAAATCGAAGGACTTTTCTGTAATAGTTCTAGATTTTTACAATTCGGATAGATGTTGCAACCTAAAATACGACACATTCTAGTTACAACATGTAAAACTTCGAATTCAAAAATAAAATTACCCCTTTAAATTTATGCTTAAAATAAACTCAAAACATATTTTCTTGTTTTATAGTTAATATGAATTTAAATTTATTCTTAAAAGTAAACTATACATATACACATATACACGTGTGTGCGTGTGTGTTTGTATAAATATTGTAAAATTAGTTTATGCATATATATATATATATATATATATATATATATGCACCCTTTGAAAACCTAATTTACAAATTTGCATTTTTGCAAATCAAGTTTAACCTTCTCAAAATTATGGGTTTATTTATATGTTATCATTGCAAGTATGTACGAGTATGTTTATAAGATCATATATATATATATATATATATATATAGTGTGTGTGTGCTTACGTCTAAATATATATTTCTTCATGAGTATGGATCTACTAGTATGGATAAACTTATATGCTTGAATATGCGTGATGATAGGCATACGCTAATCTTGTTTTTTTATTCAGTAAGCAAAATTATGTGTATATACTCAATTATAATGCATATTTTCTTACACGTACAACCAAATGTATTATGAGTATATGTATGTGTGCGTCTATCCTTGTGTTAATATATGCGAATGAGCATTTATATATGCATGTTTTTGAATGCGTATGTATATATGTACATATTTAATTATATATATATATATATATATGCGTGTCTAGCATGTCTATATACAAATGCGTGAGTATGTATGTAAGCGTAAAGGTATATAACACACTTGCTTTATGACACGCTTTACACCCGCTTACACAAAGCCGTACACACGCGCACAAATATAGGCAAATACATGCAAAAGCAAACATTCACATATACAAAGAAACGCTCATGCATTCATTTATACCCATAAACAGAGGCACATGCAATTTCATACACATTCATCTACATTAACATGCGCACAGGCACATTCAGAAACATACACATGAACATAAAAGCAAATGTACACACATGCACATAAGAGCACATGTATACATTTAATATATATACATGCATGTACATATATGCACGCACATGTATAAATACAAACGCACATACATACATATACACTCATGTCCATAAATTAAGGATAATGAAGTTCAGGCAAAGAAAGAGACAGAAGCAAAACAAATTTGACTTATTTGTAAAGTCTATTTATTAAACAAAAGGTAAAGGGAAAAAATGCTATATGTTTGACATAATTAATAACAATTGCGATTTTTACTCGCTGGAGCAAATTTCAAAAAAGAACCTATTTACAAAAAACAGTATAATATGGTTAGTATGATGGTTAATATGGAGTATGTCTCCCGGACGATGCAATACAGGCCTTACAACGCCTAGGCATTCTGAGTATCAAATTATCAATCTGATCTTGAGGAATATTACACCACTCATCAAACAATGCCCTCCGAAGCTCCGGTTGTCAGGTGGGAGGGGGTTGACGGGCTGCAATTCGTCAGCCAAGCATATCCCACACATGCTCTATTGATTCAAGTCCGGTGAGTATGCTGGCCAATCCATACGGGTGATATCCTCCAATTGAAGGCATTCGTCTACAATGTTTGCACTGTGAGGACGGGCGTTGTCATCCATAAACAGAAATTCAGCACCCATGGCGCCCCGAAACAAACGTACATGTTGTTCCAGAATGACATCCCGATAGATGTGGCCTGTCATCGTTACACTTTGAACATGCAGGTCAGTTCTGGAACCAAGAATAATTCCTCCCCAAACGAGCCATCCTGCACCACCGTAACGGTGTCGTTCAATGGTGTTCTCTTGGTGGTAACGGGTACCTGGTGCTCTCCATATGAAAGTCCGGCGAGAATCAGACTGCAAACTAAACCTGGACTCGTCGGAAAACATCACACCACACCACTGTTGCGGTGTCCACAATGCATGCTCTCTACTCCAGGTTAATCGCAGGCGACAATGAGTTGCTGTAAGTGGAACACATCTGACAGGCCTACGATCATATAGACTAATGAGCCCTAAGCGTCTGTACACGGTCTGCCTTGAAACTGTCGTACCGGTAGCTGAAGAGAGCTGATGAGACAGGTCTGATGCTGTGCTCCGACTGTTTCTTTTGGCAGTAACTGCTAAATACCGGTCCTCATTCGGCGTTGTAACTCGGGGGCGACCTGTGCTGTAACATCTACTCCCATTACCATCATCTTGGAATCGTTGCCAAAGCCTGGAGATGACACTCTGGGCGATTCCAAGTTCCTCGGATACTTCCAGCTGGGTACGTCCACATTCCAGTCGTCCGATAATTCTACCACGTAAAAAAATCATCCAAATGCTTCCTTTGTGTCATAACTATGCGGTTATTGCACTGAAAGGCTTTTAAAGCGCTTGTGAACAATTTTACTTCTTTGCCACTATTCCTTATATACCCCTCTCTGACACTCTCGTCATTGTGACGTACTATCCGCGCCATCTGGTGGTTTCCTGTAATTTGCATATTCTTTTTCAAGATGTGTGTGATAATTCTACAGGTGAAATTTTTATTTTAGAGTTCAATTTCTGTGTGATTCTGAATTATCCTTAATTTATGGACATGAGTGCAAATACTTGTACATACATGAATAAACATGATCTTGTATAATTGATATACACGCTTATAAATACATACGAACACATGCACTCACAAATGAACAAAAAGAAAATGGGACACCTTTCATAACTTTTTTGTAATTATAATTAGATCTTTAAATAAGAGGTATCGTTGAAAATGGCTCGAAGAAAACTAACTTCTGACGCAATGCAGTTAATTAGCTGCTAACTCAAATATTTCCATTGCGAAAACCAAGATTTTCGTACAACCAAAACGCAATCGATTCAACATGATGAAATTACTTGATATTTTTAGAGATCTGATTAACAATTTGAAAAATATAGGAGTCTATGAATTAACTTTCCCAATGTTAAAGAAACTCTCTCTTAATGAACGATTGGTGATTGTGTGAAAGTTTGCGATCGTCATTTTATATACTTGGGGTGATTTATTGCCTGCTGTAGTTTTTCCTAGTAAATAGCAGTTTTGAAAACTGAAATGATGGTGAAGAAATTAATGGAATGATTTAGTATTTCGTGGAAGAAATGTGAGAGAAAACTCCCAAAGTGTGAAGAACGTCAAGAAACTGTAAACTATGGGAAGATTCTTAACAATAATAAGATGGAAAATTACAGATTAAAAAAAAATAATGTCCTAGATCGGAGACTATCATATTTTAAAAGAGTATTGCCAGTTTCTTTTCTGTATTGATGTTTAAAAGTAGCTTTGTTACAGATGCAATTAATTGTGATCAGTTGAGTAATGATAATGTTGCGATGTATTTTCATAATGATATTAGAATTCTAAATATATATAATCTTTTTGGCGCTTATGTTAAATGTGAACTACAAATTATTTGCATAACTTTTCAAATCTGTTCATTTGATGCTGAAGACTAAATTCAAGTTCTTGTGTTGTTGTTGTTGTTATTGTCGTATCCCATGAAGAGAACAAGGAAATCAAATATCGTGGTGCTTCCGAATAATATTGGCTATGTTGATTGACAGCTAGGAGTATAAATTATCTTCCGGGGAATGGTCCAGACAATGTATGGTGGCTGCCACATCTGGCCAATCAAAGTCATGATAAGGAGTAAGTTCGACATCAGGACAGTTGCCACATTTTTGGTATTTTTTGGCGTCATCAGCAGAATTTTTCATATTTTTGTGGTGCTTCATCCTTAATCTTGCGCAAGTATTAGCTGTTTTTCTTTCGGCATTTAGTTCTGTAATTTGGTATTTAGTTTTAATCTTAGAAGGAATTATAAATTTATATTTTGCCAAGGCATTTGCATCTGCAAGGGAAGTAGGAATGGCAGTGGGATCCGGTAGTCTGGCATTCTTCGCTAAAAAATCTGCAATTTCATTAAATTCCAAATCCGCATGAGCACAGATCCATTGCAGGATATAAATTCTGTAGAAGAAGTTCTTGTTGAAACTAATGTAAACTTCAAAAAACTAAAACTCTAACTAAACTTTAAACTAAAAAATATCCTTTTTACCAATAATCCAAAGCATAAGACTAGCTCCTTTTTCTTCTTTATAATTTCCAAATGACATAAATTTTACAAAAAAAAAACTATAAAAAGTAAAATACATGATAGGAAGAAACGTTGATATTTGCATAAAGATGCAATAAATCTCAATTTATCAAGATGAAAGAAATGTTTTCGTCGTAGAACCTTTACGAAAATTTGTAAAGAGACTTATAAACTAGGCAGAAAAAACACATGAATTATTTCACCATAATTTTAAGTAGTTTAGATGTCCGTAAAAAAAGTTTTATTGCTACAAAAAACAGAAGGGAAGGTAAAATAAAATACATGATAAAATAAAAATTTAAAAAATGAAGCATTTTTATGCATGTGGTATTCTATAAATTGGAAATTTAAATTTCGAATACTGAAAAGTATTTTTTTCTCTAAATTTATGTCTATATACATATATATATGTGTGCGTGTATTTCATTAAATATTCGGAAAATGAACAAAATTTGTTCAATTTATTTTCATTGCAAACATACAGGTAAAAATAAATGTAAAGAAAGAAAAATTATTTTTAAAGAAAAATTCATTTTTCCTTACATGTTTACATGTGCGTGGGAGTATACATTCGTTCCAGTACACAATCTTTTCCCATCTATAATTTTTTTTTCATTTTTAAGATAAAAATCAAAGTATTCGAAAGAGGAGAAACCAGATTTTTAAGTAATTTGAAAGGAGTTTAGATGGAAACATTGTATTTTCAAATACAAGTAGTCAAATTACGGTGATTACTTTTATAATTTAAAGAAAGCTTTAATCTAAAAATAGGGTTTTTTTAACAAAAATGAGGAATATAACAATTTCAAGCAAACTCAAAGGCTAATTATAAAGTATTTTCAAAATAAGCATTAAGAAAGTGCAATTTATCTATTGAACAAAACAAAGACCCTTATTTGTGATATAATGGCAGTCATTTTCATCCCTCTTTCCAAAACAGTCTTTAAAGGAAACTTCATTTTGGTTTCCAGAAGACCATTTATATTTTCAGATAAATATCATCACAAAAAAAGATGCATAACGTGTTTTTTATCTTTTACGAAATGGCCTCAAATGTCTCTTTTCTTCTTGGTTAAAATGTGCCATCAAATAAATCATAGGAAACTCTAAGAGCTTATCTTTATTGCTCTCAATCTTTTGAAGCAAATTTCTCAATTTCTCATAACGATATGATTACTGTTTGAAATTTGTAATTGCATTTATAATGATGCCTATTTATTGGTAGTCCAATCAAACAAAGAAACTTAGAATAATCACGCTACATCATCATCCTCATCAGTGACGCAACAGCCCCATGGTGGGCCAAGACCGTCTGTCTACTGGCAGATTTTAAGACAGGCTACACATAACACATTTAAAGTCATATAATTACAGATTCGTGGAAGAATTCCACTTCTAAGCCAGAAATAAAGATACTCAGGTACGCGCTGAATATGCGAAATATACTTCCTCTCAGGGTGAGAGTCTGTAGGCCAACTATTACGCAGGGTTGCGTTGAATATATTTCCCCTCGGGGTAAGAGATTACAAACTAAACGTTTCTCAGCAGAAGCGCGGGTTGCTCTGTACTTCCTCTCCTGTTAAAGTCTCGTGCTTTAATGAACATTTCTCCCGAACGTCACAGGGAGCGCTCTTGCAGTGCCTAGGCGGAAGCACGATTACAAATGTTATTTATTGTTTTTACAATGCTTTTTGATTATGATTGATTAAAAACATAACTTAAACTGCTATAATATCATGTGCAGAATATATGTATGTCAAATACAGTTTAATTTACACTTTTAACATTCATAACCTAATATTTAGATAATATATTTCTTTTTTGAGAGGTCTAAATGTGAGAGACTTCATTGTTTTTGTTTTTCAATGACGGTTTTATTAAACAATTTGATTGTGTTTCTACGAAAGACATTATAATTTACTTGAAGTAAATAATGTAGTGGTTTTGTTCTGCAACATAGTCGTAATTATAGTTCATTCCTTATCAGTTCTTCTTAGGTTTTTGTATTTATGTGTTGTGTTCTTTATATATTTTGAATAAAGAACACAACACATCAACAGTTGTTGCATTGCAAAAGGTTATATTCTTTTATTGAACAATTTTATTATGTTTCTATGAAAGACATAATTTACTTGTGGTTTTGTTCTCCAAAATGGTCGTAATTATAGTTCCTTCCTTGTCAGTTGTCCTTTGATTTTTGTATTTATGGGTTGTGTTCTTAATATATTTAATATAACGAACATAACACATAAACACAAAGCAAATCTAAAGAAAAACTGGCAAGGAGTGAATAAAAAAATAAGACCATTTTGTACGAGAAAAGATACGACAATCTCAACAAAATTGTATTGAAAAAAAAACTTTAATAGCATTTGCAATACAAAAATCCTGAAGTGCCTCACGTTCAGAACTCTCAGAAAAATAGGGGAAGAAATTATTCACAATCCGAAATGCGTATAAGCTGCAGCAACGAAAATCAAAAATCATTTACCAAACACAAGAATCAAAATGTTGTATGGAAGAAACTGCATTGACAGATAAAAAAAGAACTTAGAACTTAAGTGTTTTATGAATCCATATGCTTCAAAAGAAATTAATTTTATATTTTTAGGCAGTTAGATAATATCAAATTAAAAAACATAATCGTATGAGTAATTACATTTTATAATTAAAATAAATAATAAATTTTGTAATTAAGCTTAAAATTATTCTGCAAACATTTAATTAATTTCTGTGTGTGATATTAATCTGTATAACAGAAAAACCCTCTTTGTTTAAGCAAACTTTTCAAAATATCCTACCTTTAATTATTTACATTTTTTTTAATTTGAATTATTATTATTATTATTATTATTTGCTTATTAGAATAATATCAATTAAATCTAAGCTTTGTGTACGATAACAAAATATATACATTTTAAGCAATGAAATGGTTAATAAATTGGAAAAGAAAAAAGCTTTATTAAATAAAAATCTCACAGGATATTGTGAAACTTATGAAACTTAAACGGAAAAGAATTTACCAGTAATGTATAAAAACAGAACTTTTTATTAAAAGACTTAATAACCTTATTTATTTAGTTCGATTCCGTATCAGAAACATATTATTAATATATATTTCGCTTATTATGTGCAGTATTTTTTTTAAATATTTTGTCAAATATCTTATGATATTTTTTTTTTCAAACGAATTATTTTTTTATTATTTTATTAAAATTAAATCGTGAAATAGTTGTTAAAGCCTTTAGCTGAGGTATGTTATATCATTTTGTTTTAAAAAATATTTTAAAAAATTTAATTGCTATTTGCTGTATCTTAAATTAAGGGAAAATATTTTTAACTGTTAATTAAATTAAATAATCATTATGTAAACAAATAATGAAACACAGAAAAAGACAACAAATAATAATTTCCTCATTGAAACATAGTGGCCTGATAACCATTTGGCTAGCTCTCTGGCATTTGGTACCACAGGCTCCAGATTCGAATCTTGGCGGTGGCACGGAGGTTTGTTAGGGGTTGGGAATACACGTTAAACTGCAGATGTGCAAACAATTACGGTAGATCGACAAACAGAATCATTAAAATAAATGTTCCATTTTCATTAAACGATTACTTAATTAACTAATATAAAGAATTATATTAATTACTAATAAAAAATAATAAATATAAAGAAATAATATAATAATAAATATAACGAAATAATAATAATACAATTAACATAAAGAAACAGCGTTTTAAGAAATGGCTTATCTCCTTATTTTTGAAAATTATTTTTGTTCGTATTCGGTATTAGCAGAAGGTGAAAACTTTTTAAGTTCAAAAAATTAATAATAATTTTATAACTTACTCATATCAAACTTTAGTCATCTAAAAATGCTTTGATGAATTATTTTAAATATAAGTCATAATTGAACTGATCTTGAACTTTTGTTTCGTTTTAATTTTAGTTAAGTGCTACAGATATTTTATATTAAAAAGTTGAAAAGAATAAAATTTATTTTTAAGATCCATTTCTGATCTTTTTCTATTCCAGTAAAAAATTCGTATGTCACCCAATAAAGTTGAAAGTGGCGACGAAAAGTGTTGAAAGAATGAAAGACGATCAAAATGTGAAAGTGTTTAACTATCTTTTGATATAAAGAAAGGCGTCGCGAATTTCTGGAATTCAGTACTTCGTAGAAAGTTAGTGTCAAGGCTGTAGCTGCCGAGTTCTGTGAAATATGATATCAAAAATATTCAAAGGGATATCCAAAATGGAAGATGACACTATCTTAAAAATTCTGGAGTGTAGAAAGAGAATATATATATTTTTTTCTTTGAATGTATCAATTTCTTATAACATGAGAAATTCTGCTGAAATTCTTCAATATAGACTTAACAATTATATATTTAAAAATATAAAAATGTAATAAAACTATTGAATTAATAAAAAATATAGTAATAAAATTATCGAATTAATAAAAAATATAGTAATAAAACTATCGAATTAATAAAAAATATAGTAATAAAACTATCGAATTAATAAAAAATATAGTAATAAAACTATAGTAAAACTAATTTCATTCATAAATATATTAATGAATAGGATAAAACTTTAAATCTATGAATAATCTAATTTATTACTAGAATTCAGTATTTCGTAGAAAATTAGTGTCAAGGCTGTAACTATTGAGCTCTGTAAATTATGATATCAAAAACATTCAAAGAAATATCTTGAATAGAAGATGAAGCTATCTTGAAACATCTGGAGTGTAGAAAGGCAATATATATAATTTTTTTCTTGAATGTATAAATTTCTTATGACATGAAAAATTCTGCTGAAATTTTCCAACACAGACTTAACAATTATGTATTAAAAATATGATAAAACAGTTGAATTAATGAAAATATATATCAATACAACTATTAAAAATTTATTCATTTATAAACATATTAATGGATAGATCTTAAATCTTCGAAAAATCTAATTTATTACAAGATTTCTTCATCGTTATTTCATAAAATTCTAGTTATTCCAATGCATGGAAAATTTACTTTCTGTCATAAGTAATTATTTCAAGTGAGAGTATTTAATAATTGTAGAATATCTGACAAAATGGTGAATATTTAATCGATTTTTTTACAAGTGATTCTTAATCATCGAAAATAAATTTTTTAAATGGAATTCGAATATTATAGATTTTAATCTAATTTACTTGCTATATGAAATGAAAACGCACTTCTCTTATAGAATACAATATTCTAAATTATCAAGCCACATTGCATTGATTTGCCATGTCAAGATGTGTTCGTCTTCTTTTAGATCAACATTTTAAATTATTGTATCAGAAATTTAAAAAAATGCGTTGTCACTTCTTCCAATTTTAAAATCAATTCTGTTAAACTGTTATGTTTATTAATTACTGCTAGAATATCAAAACATTTTACATTGATGTCAAAACATTTAAAGATGATAATAAGTGATATGGTACCAGATTAAAATCTTTCAAAATTCTTATAAATGCATGTAGAATAGAAATTGATAAAAAAAATTATAAATATTGATAAACTTAAAAACTGCTATGCATTTACTATTCCTTTTCTGACTTTTCTGAACCATTCTAAAATAACCTCACTAAATATTTTTAATTTTAAAAAATTATTCATTGGAGCGAAATCAAATTCTTCTCTGCTTGCTATTTTTTATTTATTTTAATTTTTACCAATTTATAAAACTTCTTGAAAACATTTTTAAAAAACATTTGCTCGTTCTTATCAGACCTGCAGAACATTGTTTCCAAAAAAAAAAAAAAAAAAAAAAAAAAAGAAATTAAATTTAAACTATTTCTTAAAGAGAATGGGCAAATAACATACTCATATTTTTAATAATTTCAAATTCCTTCAGTATCCCTAGTATTTTTAAAAAAACTGTCATTTCCCTCAACAAAAAGAAAATTCAATAGTAGTTATTATTTCCCATAATAGCAAAAAAAAAATTTTAATTCCAGATCTCAAAAAATTAAAATAATATTTTCGATAACTAAACTATCAAAGAAATAAAACCGATTCGAAGGTATTCTTTTAGAGGGTTTATTTTTTCTTTTATTCAAAAATGAAACAGATATCGATTTCGTAAGAAATAAAGCACTAAAACCAAAAGTTTCTTGCTTCAATATAAATTTTCTTGTGAATTGAAAACCTTGCGTGTAATATTTTCCGGTTTAAAGTGCAAGAATTTCCTGATCGCCATTTTTTTATTTGTTTTAGAAATCATTGGAAATAACAGCGTCGAAAATAAATTAGAATCGATTGGTTTACGTTCCTGCATTGTTATTGAATTTCTTTAAAATATGCAAATATTCCAAAACATCTCATTTTAGAAAGGTGGACTGTTTTAATCGAAAATATTTAAACTTGATAAGTATATTAACAACACAGAAATTTAATCTGAAATTCGACTACGAAGCTTAAACCATTCTAAATACCAAAAAAAAAATTATTTAAAGAAAGTAATGATATTTTTGAAAATTCAAATTTTTTGAAATTAATTCATTTAAATAATTTATAATATTGTTTGAAATGTTTCATTTTATATATGTTTTTCGGAATGTTTTGTTTTGTTAATTAAATAAATAAAGAAAATATTTTTAAAAATTAAAAATCTCATTGTAAGTTAATATAATTTTGTAAAAGATTGAAATAACTTTTTTAATATATTTTATCTTAATTTTAAATTATTATTCACAACATATTTGAATTATTGTAAAAAAAGCATATTGGAGTTATTTCAGAGAAAAACTATATTCTTAAATAATTGAAATCCTGAAAAAAAAGTTAAAATGATAAGAAAAGTAAAAGGTTTTTAAAAAATGAAAATAAATAAAAATTAATTATTTACTTCCTTTTTTAAAATTAATTTAAATTTAATAATAATAAATTAAATTTTTAATTTAAATTATTTAAAATAACCTTAATTAATTTAATTATTATAATAAATAAAATATTGTAATAAATTGTAATATAATTAATTAATGATAATTTAATTATTAATTATTATTAATTTAAATAACAATAATTTAATTTAATTTAAATTAAATAATTTAAATGATTTAAATTTAAATAATAATAATTTAAATAATTTGACCTGATAATTAATATTTTGGTAGACAGTTATAATAGTTTTGAAAGTTCGAATAAAATTCATAAGTATCAAAAATTGGTTTTCAACAAAACCGATTACATGCTGTAACATTATTAATCCCTTTCTTCAGATAATTAATGCATTGAAGCATATTTTCTAATCTCTAGAAATAAAGAATACTTTACAGAAAAAGTGAATGTATTGTTACACAGTATAGAATAATTGTTAATAAATTGATATTCGAAATAAAATAAAAGGTAGCTAAATAAAAAGACTTCTTTTATTTAGAAATATTACACAAAAAAGAAGGGTTGTTTATTTGTTGTTGTTTTTTGCATTTGTTAGACAATCAAATTAATTATTTCTTTTCAACTGTATTGGTTTTATACAAATTTAATCCTCATTCTATATAAAATAAATAATTATTTTTCACATTTCTTTTATGATATAGTGAAAGAAATCATTAATTAAACATAGAATAAGCTTCTTTGGGAAATATTGTAATTCAATAACATAATTTGTTGAGAAATGTGAAAAATGTATCGACAATATAAGAGAAATTAATTTTTTTTTGTGTGTGATATAGATCAAAAACAAATTCTATTCAATTTTTAATGTATTAAATATAGGATTAAAGGGATTATGAAGAAAGGGGAGATGTGGATGGGATTATTAAGAAAATAAATTTTAAATTATGCACATTCTTTGATTAGAATAAATAATTCATACTTTCAATAGATTTCAAAACATTTTGGATACATTTAAATAATTTTTATATACCACATTTTTTACCATTACTACTAATGATAAGTTTTCTTAATTTTATTTGTCGGTTTTCTGTTGTGAATTTATTCTGTTTGGTATCACAATAAATATAGTAAAATAATAATAATAACAGCAAAATAGTTCTCACTTTGAGTTCTAAACTGTATCAAAGTGCAATAAATATATATTTCTTAACGACTAATATAAAAATTAATCCAATAAAATGCGTTGACTGTCTTTTGTTTTGTATTATAGCTACTAATTGAAATATGTATTTTAATATCAATGAAATACCATTTCACCTATCATCAATTTGAATTGGTAGTTAAGGCAACGAGCCGAAAATTTTATGTAATTTCTAGAATAGGGCGAACCCGACTAGTGGCTCACTGGCAACGCGCCTTTCTGATGAACATTAGGGTGGCTTTGTTGTAGGCACTCTTTCAAAAACGAGGAGATTCGATGACTATTATGATGATCAGCATCTTGCCTCGTGATTCGGACTACCTGGTGGGATTTTTCCGGGTTTTCGGAGGTAATTCTCCCTAGAAGCCTCCCGGAAGGCACTGCCCTTTTTCTTGAGCGTTACGTATCCAAGTCAGACTTCTACATACGGAGCTCCATCACAACAGAAGCTACCTTCGCCCTTTCCCTCCTTCCATAACACCCCATGGGTTCTTGGAAATGCTGCTGTCTACAAAGTGAGATAAGAAAAAAAAAACAATAGAATGAATTCATAATTTCCAAGTTACATAAAGCATTCTGTGAATATTTTAATAAGTCAATATAAGGCAGGATAATATTCTAGATATATTCATAATATGCTTTCAGTTATAATAGAACATCTGTTCTATTTTTATTTTTTTTCATAACCACATAATAATGTTTATAAGTATAATTAAATTTCAATAAGTTACATGTTAATAAGATTTATGCTACACTGTAATTACATTTTCAAAAATAACAGGCCATTTGGTATATCAACAACAATCATTCATTATGAAAAAATAATAAATTAATTAATTAAGCAGTTTTTGCACCATACCATAAATATTTTACTAATAATACCTCATCCACGTCAAGAAAATTTTTTAAGAAATATTTTCGATAAATATTTCTGGAAGGAGAATTCCAATCATAGGAAAATTAAAAATTCTTTTTTTCTCTTTATGATCATTGCAAAAAGGGATAAAAAAAAATTATCATATATAATTTAGATTCGGAAAATTTTATGAGAAGTTTTGTATTTATTTTTAATTAAATTATTATTGGAAAATTTGTTTTTATTACTAGAATTAAATAATTGCTAACAAATAATAATAATAATGACAAATAAAGAAAAACATGTTTTCTTTAATAAGAAACGTATATCATTTAATTAAAATTAGTTCCTTGAGGAATTGTAAGTAAAAATAATTATAAAAATAATTTTCTCATTGTTTAATGAGGAAAATTATTTTAGTGTTAAATGATAAGTACACCATCATAAATCTTTCGAAAGTATTTTTAACAGTTGCGTAAAAATATTTTATTGTTCAGTTCAAATTAATTAATATTCAACTCTAAAAATTGAACTTTAAAAATAAAATTAAATAAATTTTAAATTAAAAAATTAAAAGTTAAAATTAAAGAAATTAAATTAAAAACATAAAAATTAAAATTAAATAGATTAAATTAAAAAATTAAAAATTAAAAATTAAAATTAAATTAATTAAAATAAAAGTCAAAAATTAAAATTAAATAAATTATATTAAAAACTTAAAAATTAAAATTAAATAAATTTAATTAAAAGCTTAAAAATAAAAATTGCATAGATTAAATTAAAAACTTAAAATTTAAAATTTATTTCATTTATTTTATAAAAATAATTTAAAAATAAAACTAAAAATTGAGATTAAAAATAAATGCATTTTAAGTTAATTTATTTGAAATTAAATAAATTAAATTAAAAATTTAAAAAATTAAAAATTAAATTAAAAACTTTAAAATTAAAATTACATAGA
The DNA here is from genome assembly GCA_021605075.1 of Caerostris darwini. NCBI lineage: Eukaryota > Metazoa > Arthropoda > Arachnida > Araneae > Araneidae > Caerostris > Caerostris darwini. The sequence goes on from BPLQ01006123.1 coordinate 21,226, forward strand.
TTAAATTAAAAACTTAAAATTTAAAACTTATTTCATTTATTTTATAAAAATAATTTAAAAATAAAATTAAAAATTGAGATTAAAAATAATATAATTTATTTTAATTTAATTTAATTTAAATTAAAAAAAAATTTTAAATTTATAAAATTTAAAATTAAATTAAATTAAAAACTTAAAAATTAAAATTAATTTCGACTCTAAAAATTATTTTATAATATTTTAGTGGCAACTATTTAATTCAAAAGAATTAAATGGTTGCAACAAAAAATTGCAACTATTGTAATTTTATATTATAAATAATATTGTAATTACGCAACTATTGTATTGCAAAATTGCAATTTTTTTATTGCAACTATTTAATTCGAAAGAATTAAATAGTTGCAACAAAAAAATTTTAAATGAAAAATAATTCAGCTATTTTTTCCTTAACTGTACTTATAACTAGAGCATTTGTTACTTCCTCTGAAATATAAGACACAAATGTTGTATTAAAATGTTAAAGCGAATAAATAAAAAAAATTTTGGTCTCAGCTGATCGCTTTCTTTAATATTTCAGGAAAAAGTTTAACCATCGTAAAATAAAGTTTAAGAAAGTATGGAAGACGAAAAAAAAGTTGATGAAATTTAATTTTCTTTTGATATAAAGAAGAGGCTGAAGAAATTTCTAGAATTTAGAACTTCGTAGAAAGTTAAAGTCGAAGCCATGGCTGAAAAATTCTGTGAATTGTAATATCAAAAATATTCAAGTCATATCCGTAAAGAAATGTTAAGAAACGTTATGTTAAGAAAAGTCTGAAATCCAAAATGATATTATTGTCACATATTTTTATTTATATTTTTAATAACTTTTATGATAATCTACGTCACATTTTTTCGTTCAATAACTATTATGATAATGCATAGTTTTTCTTTAGATATATAAATTTCTTTTAACTTAAAACATTCTACTAAAAAATAACATATAACAGACAACAATACAATAACAATATAACATACAACAGACTTTATACCTAAATAATGTAATAATAGACAATATAATACTAAAACATTGGTCAAATATTGTATATAAATATAGATAACCCAAAATTTTATTATTAAAAAGATCTACATTAACAAATTTTTAGTTTTATTTAATTCCACGTGGTTTAGGAAATGATAGCACTATAATTAATTCTATTGTTTATATTAATCTAAATTTAGGAATATAAAACCAGTTGCTTTGTTTAAACGTGAATATGAATATAGAATTTTTAAAAGAATAAATAATTTTCACATAATTATATATGAATAATATAATTAAATAGCATTTATTTGAGAATACTTTATAAAGAACTGAAATTTTCAATTCAAAAATATTTCGCATGCCATGGATAATTACTTTTTTTGTTGTTTAATTTATGGAAATATTTAAAAAAGAACTCATTTTAATCATTATTTTCAATTTTGAGGCTATTTTTAAGGAAATTTTGTGGATTATAAGGGATAATTACGTTAATTAGATCTTAAATCGAAATTTAATACACAGCAAAGTGAAGAAGTCAATTAACGCAGGTGAATTAGGTCAACAACGTTATATGAAATATCCAGTGTCTAAAATATTTTTTTTTTTTAAATTGCAATTTTTAACTTTCAAAATAAATAGAATCTTTATTTGATACTTTCAAGAATTCCAACATCAACTTGCAAAAGTATAAAATTCTGCATGCATATAAATGAAATATAAATTCTAGTAAGAAATTCTCAACTTTAAACAATAGTTGGTTGATCAAAACAAATTCATTGCAAATGTCAAAAATAAAAAATAGGAATTGAATATGAGAGATTAATATAATATTATATAATCAAATTATTATTTCTATGACTATTTAAATCACAATAAACGCTCCTGTATAAATTAATATCTAATGAAAAATGAATTATATAGTATCCTCACCTGTTCTCTCTCCCATACACTTGATAAAAAATTTTATTTATTATGTTCCTAATTTTTCCTGTCGCCCTTTTTTTCATAGGAGCCTGATGGCCAGTTAGCTAGCGCTCTGTCCTTTCGTACAACAGGCTTTAAGTTCGAATCCTGCGGTAGTGCGGCCTGGTGTCCAAGTAACTCTCTTAGAGTAGCGTAGCGTCCATAGCGCTCTGGCCTTTGGTGTCATAGGCTTCATGTTTGAATCCTGGCTGTGGCATGGATGTTTGTTAGTGGTTCGAAATCCACTTTAAACTGTAGGTCCTGGTCTGTTTAGCCCTCGTGTGCACATGATGACAGTAGCGCAACAAATCAAACCAAACCTGGGGGTGGCATGGATGTA
>BPLQ01006124.1:0-28753 GCA_021605075.1 Caerostris darwini
ACAAATGATTAATTAATAAATATAAATAATAAATAAGTGTAAAATAAATCATTAATTAAATTAAATAATATTAAACAATAATATATTATTAACATAATTAAATAAATAAATTAAATAGTAAATAGATTAAAACACACTTTCTGAAAGGAATTTCAATTGGCTCAGAATCTGAATATAAGCTGATTTTTACACATGGGGGCTTGAGTTTGTCAAATACCAATTGGTACATTCTACAAAAACACAATGTTCAAACAATGCATGCACAGCAATTTTTATAAGGAGTTTTTAATTTATTGTAATGATTAGTAACAGTGCTGTGTCACTTCTACTAATCTTAGAGATTTACTGAAAATTTTTTTAATCTTTGTCTTTAAACTTTTGAAGATCATTTCGCGTCTGGAGATTAACCTGAAATTGGTAAATATCTGTTAATGTGTTTCATTAAAAAGTAGATGTTATATTGAAAAGAATATAATAAAAATATACAATAGAAATATTTTAAATTTTAATATTAGGTAAAATTTCATTCTTACTTAATTAAATATTTCATTAAATTTTTTAAAAAACTATATTTTTAATATATAAAAATTAAAAATTTGTAAGATATTTTAATATATATAAAATTTAATTTTTTAATATATTAAATATAAGTACAATTAAAATATTTTAAATTTTCATATTAAGTAAATTGAAGTAGTCAATTGATTACATATTAAAATAAACGTTTTACATAGATACAGGAGTAAAATATTTTAATTTTATATTAAATTAATTAATTAATTAATTATTAAAATTTTTTAAAATATGTTTCTTAAAAAATAAATTTTTAAGATTTATTTAATTTTTAAATTTTTAAAAAGTACAATAAGTTTATTTGAAGATACATAAGTTACTTATAATAGTAAAAATTAATGTGTTACTCTTTAAGCTTAAACTGTTAAACTTAACAAGTACTTTTATAATCATTAGGCAATAATTATATTTACTTTATAACTTATAATTTTCATAGTATCCACAGCTGCATTTCTTGAAGAGTGTTTTTAGCTAAATGAATGTTGTGTATAATTTCTTTTTGATAAAAGTTGAGCTAAAATAATGTGTTCATTTGTTTTAGCGAGTAATTCTGTCTTTTATGAGCGTAGTTTTTAAGAGATTTCACTTTTAATCTTTTGGCATGGTAATTATAATTTTTAGATTTTTCGTTTGCCCAGTGTGTGAAATTATAGAGTAATTTTCAGTAATATTATTATTATTATTTAGTAATGATACCAATATTAAGTTTTTAAAGTATATTAACTTTACTTATAATTTAAAATACTTATGCTTAACTTTATTTCATAATTATTGTAAGGATTATTTTATTAATATATATTTTTATCTTTATGCTTTTAAGTAGCAAGAAAATTTATGTAAAAGATTAGGCATCGCAATTCATACTGTGAGAGCCAATTGTATTGTACTAACGCTTCATAAACAATATCATTATTATATATGTTATCATGCTAGAGTAATCATAAATAATAAGATTTAATATGATGGTCTGTTATTATGACAATTAATCAAAAATATATCATTCCAATCACTTTAAATGAGAAATTTTTTTTGTTTTAGTGTTCCTTAAATATATTCTACGTAGTAATATGGTTAAGAAAAACCATTTTTAAGTAATATCAAATTTTGTATCGAATTTTTCTCCCTCTGTACACCACAAAAGTCCTATTAGGCTTCCCCATGTATAATAAATGCATGAAGTATTACATTCATGCATACCAAGGCCAAGTATTAAGGTTTTCAAGCCTATGCCCAGCTAATATGAAGAAAAGTTTAATACTTGTCCTTCTATCTAATTCAAGATAATACATGGCTATGTACAATCCTTCACGTATCTAGCAAAGCCTAGTACTTGACATGTCTAATCTTCACTCTAATCCAAATCCTAATACTTGGATGACTACTATTGTGTTTCCATAGGCTTCTGCAAAGTCCACCAATGGAGGTAAAGAATTTTCTTTTGTATATTCTTCAATTAAAATTATAATCAATTCCTAGTTGGCAGTTCTTAAAAAACCAAAATAAGTTTTTGGCAACTCTATTTTCTTTTTTATTCTGTTTATTCCATAGTGTGCTTTCAATGTGTATAATATAAACTTACCTGATCACTTAGATTTTTCATTTTGCTTTTTTAGTGTTGAATATTAAAATCATAAACTTTTTATACTTGTAACTGAAAAAAAATATTGGATTCTCAGAAAATCTTCATCCTTAGAGTGATATATAAAAAAATAAATTATGCTTGTAAATAAAAATTGAAGTGTTCCCATGGAGCCTTTATAGCCCCAATATAGGCCAACGAATTGTCATGATTCCCTATGAATTGTTATTAATTAGAAAAGTGGTGAGAATTAAGTTTTAATTAATTTTTTATTTATCACATATAGTTCATAGTAAGTAAACAGTTTAATTTTATATGTATTCCATTGTACCATCTAAATAATAATTTTAATAGTTGGTTCGATTTATTCATTAGCTAACTGTAAAATTAATAAAATTACGCTTGACAAGCGTTACTTACTTTTCAATTCAATGCATTATCCACCAAAGATTTATAATAGCTTATTATCAATTCAAGAGTAAAAGGGATAATTAAAATGAAAAAAATTGAAATTTTTTTTAACAGAAGTTCTATTTAAATTTCATTATTAAAAGTTTTTTTTTTCTGGTACTAAAAAAAGTTTAATTTAAATATTAACCCTGTTTGTGCTGAATAAATAGAATGAAAAAGAATAATGAGAAAGAGAAACAACTAAGAAATTTTTAATTACGCAAAGGACGAGTAAATTAATTTTACGCGTTTGCTTTATGGTGAAGGCTTTTATGTTTGTGTTGGTGCAGCATTACTGATTCTGAAGGGGCCTCCTCTGATATTCAGTAGTAAAAAAAGTAGCATTCGAATATTACGTTGTTTTTTTTAACCTTATTTCTCAATAAACAGTGATAAAAGGTTTTTTAAAAGGAAATTTTAACATTTGTTTTTGAATTGAATAAGCAATTTTTTTTAAAGTTTGATTAACTGTAATCTTCAAATTTATTTTATTGTTGTGATGATACAGAATGAGATCTTTTTCCGTACGCTAATGAGGTTCTTACTTAGATTGATTTTCATTAATAATGACAAGTGGGTACAAAAATCATTCTCAACTACTTGTATTGTTTTTGAGCATTACTTATGATAGTTTAATTCAAATGGTTATATACATACTTAATAAAAATTTAATTAGAATATCAAAATATCAAATTGGAGTGTAAAATCTCAGTGCACGAATAATAAAATCTATTATATATAATTCCCGTGTCACGATGTTTGTTCGCGATGAACTCCGAAACTAACCATCCGATTTTAACTTTTTTTTTTTAAATGTGTGTTTTGTTCCAACTTGAGAAATAGGATAGTTTTTATTCAGATTTTTTTTGTATTTAAATGCAAAATCGGTTAAAATCTAGCATTGAGGAATGCGCCAATCTTGCAACTCTGAATTTTCGCCAATTTTCCGCCAATTTCTTTAGGGTTGCAATATTGCAATTAGAGGAATTCGTAGCTTCATTTTTCGAACAATATAATGACTATTTTTAGACGGCGGCTTGTCTCGATGCCTGTACTACATAACCGTAAAATTCTCATGTTCTGAATATTATTGTTTTATGTACTACTTTAAATTTTGTGAAAATTATATTGTATGAAATTTATATTATTTCTATGCGAAATAAATCAAATGTATGTAAGTATTACCTGATTTGATTATCAATATTTTTTTATTTTCTAAGTTTGAATTTGAATTGGAATAAAATATATGGAATGAAAAGTTGTGAATCAAAACATTGAACTTTTCTATGCTTAAAGTTTGTCAACATGTGTTGTATTTGATTAAGAATTCTAAAATAAAAAAAAGATCTACAAGATAATATAATATAGACAATATAATTTTAAAGAAAGATGATGAATTTTAAGGATTTTTTGAAAAGTGTGAAAATGAAGTAAACTCTGCAATTATTTGATATAATGATAACATTAAAATTTTATAAAAGGTATTATAATAGTTGCAAGTTGAAAATCAAGGACATTTTATTTTAAAAACTTTTGTTATTTGAAAAACAAAGAATTTGAGTTATAAATTTGAGTGATTTAAATATTGTCGAAGAAAAATTGATAAATGGTACTTTTAAGTTGGAAGTTATTTAAAGGAAACAAAACAAATAAATAAGTTTTTTATATTAATAAAAAGGAGAATTTAAAGCTCAATAACATTTTTATGTATGTACATTTGTTTTTATTTACATTTAAAAGTTGGTTTTAATTATTTCTTATTTGAATTTTTATGCATTTTGTATTCATTCAAAACATCATACCATTATTTATGTTCTAAATGCTTTGAAACTTCATGTAAAAGTTTTTTTAAATGTATGAAAGGAATAGAACATGGAAATTAACCTAAATTCATAAATTATTTTTATTTTTAGTTTTTAAACTAAAATTTTGTAAATTTGTAAAAAAAGTTTGTGTCGACAAACTTTAAAAATACAAAAATTTATAAACAATTAAGATATAAATTTGAAAACAGTATATTACCTACATAAGCATATTCCCAGTATAAAAATACTTGCAAAGGAAAAAGTATTCATGTTTTATTCATTTATTTATTTTTGAATTATCAAGTTTTGCAACAATATCACATTTTTGCAATGTTTATCTGTATTTTAAAGAATAAATTGTATAAAAAATAGTTAAAGTTGATACTTTTATGTGAAATTCAAAGGTTTTGAATATATTTAATCAAAACACTTGCAAAAAGGCTAAATATTTTAAATTCAGGTCATTTCATATTAAAAAGCCTTTGCAAATAGCAGGAAGTTGTAAAAAAAATTTTGTCGAGCAAATTTTAACTTTTTCAAAACAAAGCTCAGAAAATATTTACAGCTTTAAGGAAAAATAAAACTATATTTTTTAATAAATAAGACTATGAACTTGATAATTCAATGGCATTTTAATATATTTACAACATTTTTAAAAGTAATATATCTAATTAAAAGTTGTTTTTAGCTTTTCTCAGAATGAATTTTTATGCTTTTTGTTTTCATGTGAAACACCATAACACAAGTAATTTTGATCCAAATGCTACAAAACTTTGTATTTATGTTTTTCATAAATATTTACAGGGAATAGATCTCTGAAATGATTATAGCTACATAAATAATTTTTATTTTAATTGTTAAACTTGGAATTACATGCAAATTTTGGAAGAATTTTGTGTCGACAGCATTTAAACTAGCACAAAATAATAAAGATATAAATTTACCAGAGGTCTATTCACTGTAAAATGTTAGTACAAACAAATACAAACTTAGAAATTTTAAAAATATTGATTTGATTTCATTTTTTGTAACAGTATCATTTTTTGGCCATTTTTACCCTTATTTTAGCTTATAAAAATTAAAAAAAAATAATAATGAAATTTTTTTATGGGAAATCATTAGTTTTTAGATACATTCAATCCAAAAATGTGTACAAAGTTAAAAAATTTCAAAAAAATTCCTTCGAAGGTGTTCGTGTACCTTAAACGATCGTTTGCATTTGTATTTTATTGTGATTTTTTTTAAAGTCTTTTCTTATTATATCCTGATTTTATTTTAATTGTATTGTATTTTTTCAATTATCATTTTCAGTAAAAGACCACCAAAAAAATCTAACCTCAGAATCCGTGTTTCTCCCATGGGCAGCTATATGTTGCATGCTCACGTGTTCGAAAACCATCGAATTTATTTATTTTGACGAAAGACAGACTAACAAGAAATATTGTTCATCGCTTAGTTCTTAGTTAAATGAAAGTAATGATTATTAAAAATTAAATTACGTAAAATAATTATAAAACAATCTTAAAAATCAACATTATCTACCTCATTCATTAAATTAATAAAAATTAAACATTTTCTATTCGTTGAAGCTTAATTTGATCTTTTCATCATTCTTTACCAATCACTTCCTTAACAATACGAATTATAGTATCTAATAATTGAACGAAATACAAGAAAGCCACAGCGACGCGTGGCCGGGTCTTCTAGTAAATTATATAATTAGAATATTAAAATATTTACATAGTCATTTACTATAAATGTAATAATCTAAATTATCATTCTGTTTCCAGTTTGATTTTAATTCAAATATTCTAAATTATGATATTATATCTAACTTATTTGATCTAGTTGTTGCAAAACTATAAGCTTTTGTGATATTCATAAATAGAAAGGAATCTCAATTGAAAGGGTCCTTCTCTACTGTGTAAAATGATAATATTTATAAGAATAACCACAGTCATTTTCCCTGTAAACGAAATTTCATATATAAGTATATAATATTGTAACCTTGGGTCCTCCTACTCTCAGCAAGAGCTCCCCCTGTATAATGTTGGAGAAATGATCAGGTCTCGAGACTTTCACCTTGAGAGGAAATACAGAGAAGGCTGCACTCCAGTTGAGAAACGTTTAGTTTATACTCTCTCACCCCGAGAGGAAATTTATATAGCTCAAACCTGTGTATTTATTGGCCTATAGACTCTTACACGGAGAGGAAGTATATGTCGCTCATCCCGCGTGTACCTGAGTATCAGGTTTTCGGCTTAGAAGTGGAATCCTTCCACGAATCTATAATTATGTCTTTAAATGTGTTACATATTGTACGTTTTAATTGTATGTGTATGGTATTTGAGCGTGTGAGTTCTGCAACCTGTGCCTCAAGCATTTCAGCCCAAGCCCAGTTACAATCCAGCTGCCCAACCTGCACACTACAATTTTGAAATAAATAAAGTACAAAGAATTAATTAGAATTTAAATCAGATGTTTGCCCCAGATTACATTTAGAATTTGCTTCAAACTAGATTAGATTAGATGTCTGATTTAGATTAGAATTACGTTCAAACCAACACCAAGAATATAAATTGGAAATACTTGTACAGTTCAATTATAGCAAGGCCTTTCAATATCCTTGTAAAAGTACAAGTAAATTTTGCTCAAAGTTTTGCTTTAAAAATGAGTTTATTGTTATATTAAAATTATTAAATAGTTGTAAGAACTTTATGTATTCAATTAAAAAAATTTCAGTAAAAGTTTCTTGTAATCTTAAATAAATAATAGGATCATTATTTTTTTTCTCTTGAAACATGCCTCTATTTTCTTGATTTTCTTGTTTTTTACGTTCAGTTTTAATTATATATGGATACTTAGATCTAAATATTTATTCTATTATAATAAAAATAAGAATCTTGTAAGATATTTGAAATATTAGTTTAATGACACGTAAGAAAAATTAATTTTTTATTCAATGTTTTATTTTCTTGTATAAATTTCGAGTTTAAAAATTACGTAATTTATGTATGTATGTAAAAGAGTACATTCAGAAATATTTTATTTATTAAGGAGAGTTAATTTGTTTTGAATTTTGAGAATTTTTGTTAAGCGTTATATAACAAAAGATTTCCATGTATCCCGTTTTTGGCACTAAACATTTTCAATATTTTATTTTATTAAATTTATAACACAATGCATATTATTTTAATATGAATAATAAAAGCTTGGTTAGATGCATAAATAATAAGATACTGCAGTTTCAATTACATAAAAAGTAAAACTAAACTTCTCTCTTTTTAATACGCTTTTATTAGCTTCACCTGTATGTTTGTATGTATGTATGTATGTATGTTTGTATATATGTAACTGACTTTTTCCCCTGGTGATCTATTTCTCCTCATATACATTATTTAAGCTGAAAAAGAAACATTTACAGGCATCTTTCAGATAGAAAACAGTTTATTCCTTTTAATATGCTTTTATATTAGTTTCACCAGTATGTTTGTTTGTTTGTTTGTAGCTGAATCTTCGGGCTCGATTTTGCCCTACTTTAAGCGATCAGATTTAATTTAAACGTTGTAGACTTATCAAGGACCGAAGACACTAAAATAGTTTGATAAGTTTATTATCTCATCATGATTAGGATCGCCAGGATTAGTGATTTTATTTTAACTTATGAAGAGCAATTTAACCCATGTAGAATGAAAGTATTCAGTAAGGACATTCAAACCTACGTGGGACAGTGTCACAATGAACTATTCGCATTTAACCTTTGTTTTACTCACAATTACATTATTGTAAGTACTATAGTTCCACTCCTCCGTACCGGGACCTCATTTAAATATTATAGTTTAAAAACACTAAAAAACATGCTTCTGCAGTTAATCCAACTAAAAAGTAAAAAATAAATTAATAGTTTAAGAAAACTAAAAAAACACGCTTTTAGAGTTAATCAAACTAAAAAGTTAAAAATAATTGTTAACATAGAATAAACGGGTTGACGAGAAAATGAATGTCACTGTTCTAAAAGCGTAGGGTGCTTTGTATGACATTTTTAAACTAACTCTGCATTTCGGAATGAAATTAGTGAAAAATTATAACGATTGATATCGAGCACCTCATGCTTTTTGAACAATGGCATTCCTTTTCTCGTCAGTCATTTTATTCTTATGTTAACAATTATTTTTTACTTTTTAGTTTGATTAACTCTAAAAGCTTGTTTTGTTAGTTTTTTTTTAAACTATTAATTTTTTACTAACTATATGTAAACATTATTTTCAAAGTTTCGCTTTGAATATCACCCATCATTTAAGGAAATAGAAAAATTAATAACTATTTCGCATCCCATTAGTATTTATTAAGATTTCTAAAAAGCTGTAAATTCAAAAGCTGATTGAATGACAGGAATACATTAATAAATCTTTCACATTAGGATGTTTAATACTAGGTTGAATGACATTTTATTTTAATTTAAATAACTCTATGTAACTTTTCATTTTTTGTTTCATTTGAATTGACAATAATGGAAATATCACGGATTTTTAAAATGACAGTATTTTTATGCGAGAATATGAAGTAAATTGTTTTTTAAAGTGCATTATTTGAAAACGCTTTTAATGAAAATATATTCGATTTTGTTTAAAATATTTATTACCATATTTTAATTATTTTAACAAAGTGATGTTTTGAAATTCTGTTTTTCGTTTATTTTCTGTTGATGAATTTTTCATTTAACTTCACTTTTTTATATTTATAAATCTTATTACTTGTAGAGTTTTAAGGAGATTAAAGATAGAAGGCCTTTGTTACAATTTTTTTAAAATTATCTTCAAAGAATTTAAAAGTATTTATAAAAATATTGTCTTTATTTTATACAAATCAAATTGATACTGGAAAAGAAAAATTTTCAATTTGCTCTTACATTTTCCAAACATTAAATTTTTTACACAGGCATCCAATAATAGTGCTATTAAACAGGGGTTTTTAGATATAAAATTCAAATTTAACAATCCAATAATTCAAACTGATTTGTTTACATATTTTACATATTTTAAAATTTTATATTTTTTAAATAATGTGAATTAATTTAAGAACTGTTTTTATTATATTGATTACAATGTAATGAAACAAAATGAAATAGTTTTATAATATATGACATTTAGTTTAGCGGTAATTATAATTTTTATAAGTTTGGTTCTTATAATTGGGATATGATGTATAAATTAAAAAAAAATATATATATATATATATATATATATATAGTAAAATCAAATTTAAATAAAAACATTTAAATTGTATGAAAATTTTATTATAATCACTCGCATTTAAATTTTTAATATATTATATTTAATGCATTTAATTTAATTAATGTTTGTAAAAGTAAATACAGAAAATTTTGAAAAAGACCATTGTACAAAATTAAACCTTTTAAGAATTGCACAATCTTCTTTTTTTTAAATAAACTTCAATTTTAAAAATACTTAAGCATGCTTCAGGTTTTAATTTTTATTTTCCAATAAATTTATTCTTTCTTTCAACAACTGATTTTTCTTTGGATTAAATTTCAATAAAACAAAAATTTTTTTACCAGAAGATGGGTTTTTATTATTTTATTTTTCATGCATTCAATACATGAACCCACTTCCATGTTAAATTAAAATATAAATTTAAATTAATTAATTAATTTAATTTTTTGTGTGCACAAAATAATTTTTTAACTAATTAATTTTTATAATTTTGCAGTTTAAGCAGTAATAATGTTTTAAAACATATTCTACTAAAGTATAACAACGATTTTGATACTTTTTCCCTCTATTTTGAAAAACCTTCAAAGATTGCATTTGAATTCATATAAACATGGAATTTTTTTTATAATATAGAAAAGTTTGCTAAAATAGTTTTAAAACTGTTTCTCATATTGAAACTATTATAACTCTTAGAAAATATTCATAAGAATGAATATTTTCGTTGGTGCAAATAATTTATGATCGAGATATACTACTGTGTCCAAAAAGTGAGACCAATTTTCAATTTAAAATTCCCAGGACTTACGGAATCTCAATTTTTCCCCTTTATTAGGTTGCTGACACTATCCTTGACATCTGTGTGAAATTTGACGTCAAAATATTCATTAGTGTTTGAGTTACGCTTGGCTTTGTGAGACGCTAAAACTGATTCCGGCGATTTTTGAAATGTCTAAATTAATTGAGCAAAGAACTCGCATTAAATTTTGTTTGCGAAAACGTGTAGAATGTTACAGAAGGCATTTGGTGATTGATTAGGCATTCCTATATTGGAAAGAAATGTTCAGAAGTGGTATAAACAGTTCAAAGAAGGCAGAGAACGCGTTGAAGACGAAGAGCCCTCTGGTCACTTATTAACGTCAAACGACGAAGCGCACGTCCAAAAAAAATTAAAGATTTGGTTCTTGCACACCGTTGATTTACAATTACAGATCTTGCTGATGATGTTGGAATTTCAAAAGGATCGGTCAGTTCCATTTTGGGTCACAAACGCATCAAATCTCGATTAGTACCGAAAACACTGAACGCGCCAGAACACACTGCATTGACTCTTTGTGATTTTTCGCCAAAAATGAAATCCATATCGTTCCACAATCACCGTATTCACACCGTGCGACTTTTGGATATTCCCTAAATTCAAAAGACTACTCCGGGGACACCGTTTTAAGTAGATTGAAGAGATTCAATGTGAATCGCCGCGAGGTTTGAAGGCGTCCCTGCCGATGATTTTTAGCATGCATTGAAGTTTGGGAAAAAAAGTTGTTAAAAGTGCACTGTGTCCGGAGGGGATTACTTTGAAGGCGATGAAGTAAATTTGGAAGAATAAATAAAGAGTTTAAAAAAACAAATAATTGGTCTTCCTTTTTGGGCACAGTAGTATGAGAATGAATGCTTTTGTTGGTGAAAATGATTTATCATGTACTATGCGTATATAAATATTTCTTCATAATGACTAAACATACGTTTAATAAATTTGTGTTCACAAATTGGTTTAATCATTCCAGAAAAAAAAAAGGAAGTTTTAATATAACATAAAAGCTATGAATATTTTTTCATAATAATTTATAACAAACTCGAGTGTACAAAAAAAGCCAACTTTTTACATTAAATTCAACTTTTAGCCTGATAACAATGGAAGTTGCAGATGACATAAGTGGTGGAAGAAGAGAAGCTTTTCTGCTGTAAAAAAAGCGAGGTTAGCTTGAACCAGTGTTGGAGAAAAAAGCATTTGATATCTGCACCATCTGTTGATATGCAAATTGGACAGGATGAAACTTCTAGGTCGTTAGGAGGGTGTGTGCCATGCTGATAAGACAAAAGCAGAGAAAGCACAGGTGTTTCATTTAAAGCAAGATTCAGTGATTTACCCACTTTTGCTTTTTGGTGCCCTTAAAAATGTTTCTAGGCTTTTCAGAATAAATAGCTCCAACATCATTTTTAAATTTCATACTAAGATGAGTTTAGAATATTTAATAGTGTACTGAATTCGGTTGCATTATTTTTTTAATTGTAATGACTTAAAAAAAACACAGTTATTAATTTTTTTCAAGAATAGAGATTTATTAAAACTTTATATTCCTATTTATGAGTTTGGGTATGCATCAAAAGATAATCAAAGTAAAGTACAATAGTGGAAATTCATTATGCTTACAATAGACACTGTTTCTAAGCAAGAATTAAAGAAATATTCTGTAAAAATTGAAAAAAATGGGAAATGAAAGTAAATTTTTTCAATAAAATTGTTCATGTAAATTATCGCGCAAATATTGCCAATAATACTGAGGTCTATCAATTTGTATACTATTTTAACATCTTATTTAAGCATTTAGTTGAAACAATATTCATTTAAGAACAAATATAATTGTTATTATCGAAGTATAAGAATGAAATTTTAAAAGAATTAAACAATTTTCAAAAGATGCAAAGATTTAAAAAAAAAATTATATCTGCAGCTGCTTTGTTATGGCTAGCATTCATGTTTTGTTTTTGTGGCCATCTAAAACATGTATTAATTTCGATCTCAGATATTGCGGAAATAATAGCTTGATGAAAGTTATTCTTGGAAGACGTATAGCTTAAAATTTAGATACATGGAATGTTTTAAATAATGTAGCATTAAATTAAATTAATGCATTATTATTTATGTGCTTTTAAATAATGTTAATGTAATGAGATGTATATACTCATACATTAACATTATTTATACGTATACATAGACGTTTCCGCAAACAAAATTTAATGCAAGTACTTTGTTCAGACATTTTAAATATCGCCGGAATTAATTTTAGCGTCTCACAAAGCCAAGCGTAACTCAAATACTAATGAATATTTTGACGTCAAATTTTACATAGATGACAAGGACACTGCTAGCAACCTAAAAAAGAAAAAAAAAATTTTAATTTCATAAACGCCTGCGATTTTAAATGGAAAATTTGTCTTACTTTTTTGACACAGTAGTATCATGTACTGCAAATAAATATTTCATCATTAATAAACACACATTAAACAAATTTGTTTTCAATAACCGGTTTAATCATTTCAGACAAAAAAGCAGGTTTTATTATAACATAAAAGCTATGAATATTTTTTTCATAATGATTTATAACAAACTCGAGTGTAAAAAATTCCAAAAAACTTTTCACATTAAATCCAACTTTTAGCCTGATAACAATGGGAGTTGCAGATGACATAAGTAGTGGAAGAAGAGGAGCTTTCCTGCTGTAAAAACACGAGGGTAGCTTGAATCAGCTTTGGAAAAAAAAGCATTTGAAATCTGCACCTTCTGTTGATATGCAAATTGGTGAGGATGAGACTTCTAGATGGTTAGGAGGGAGTGTTCCCTGCTGATAAGACAAAAGCAGAGAGAGCACAGGTGTTTCATTTAAAGTAAGATTCAGTGATTTCCCCATTTTTCCTTTTTGGTGCCCCTAAAAATGTTTCTAGGTTTTCAAAATAAATAGCTCCAACATCATTTTTAAATTTCATACTAAGATGAGCTTAGAATATTTATTATTGTACTGAATCTGGTTGCATTATTTTTTTAATTATAATGACTTAAAAAAGCACAGTTATTATTATTTTTTTTATCAAAAATAAAGATTTAATAAATTTTTATATTCCTATTTACAAGTGTCATTACGCATCTAAAGATAATCAAATGAACAAAAATTGTGAAAATTCATTATACTTACAATAGAAGCTATTTCTAAGTGAGAATTTAAAACATTCTATAAAAATTAAAAAAAAAAGGGAAATGAAAGTAAATTTTTTCAATAAAACTGTTCATTTAAATTATCGCCCAAATTTTGCTAATCATACTGAGGTCTATCAATTTGTATACTATTTTAACATCTTATTTAAGCATGTAGTGGAAACAATATTCATTTAAGAACAAATATAATTGTTATTATCGAAGTAGAAGAATAACATTTTAAAATAATTAAACAATTTTCAAAAGATGCAAAGATTTAAAAAAAAAAATTATATTTTCAGCTGCTTTGTTATGGCTAGCATTAATGCTTTGATTTTGTGGCCATCTAAAACGTCTATTAATTTCCATCTCAGATATTGTGGAAATAATAGCTTGATTAAAGTTATTCTTGGAAGCTTTAAATTTAGATATATGTATTGTTTAAATAATATACCGTTAAATTAAATTAATATATTATTATTTATGTGATTTTAAATAATGTTAATGTAATGAGATGTATATACTCATACATTAACATTATTTATACGTATACATATAACAGTTGTATAAATTTAACAGCTGTACATATATATAAGTGTCTTTTGAAGGTTAGGGTTAACTTAAAACCATATGGATTTAATACGAAGATTTCAGCCCACCTGTTAACGTTTGTGGAAACAAAATTTAATATTAAAAAAAAATTAAAAATTAAAATTACAAGTTCTTTGCTGAATTAATTCAGATATTGCAAATATCACCGGAATTAATTTTAGCATCTCACAAAGCCAAGCGTAACTCAAACACTAATGAATATTTTAACAATCAATTTCACACAGATATCAAGGACAGTGCCAGCAATCTAAAAATGAAATAAAAATTGAAATTCCATAATCCCCGAGAATTTGAAATTGAAAATTGGTATTACTTTTTGGACACTGTATTATTTATAAGAATGAATGTTTTTGTTGGTGAAAATGATTTATCATGAACTACATATAAATATTTCTTCATCATTAATAAACCCATGTTAAATAAATTTGCTTTCTATAACTGGTTTAATCATTTCAGATAAAAAGAAAGTTTTAGTATAATATAATAACTATGAATATTTTTTCATAATAATTTATAACAAACTGAGGTATAAAAAGAAACTTTCACATTAGATTCAACTTTTGCCTGATAACAATGGGAGTTGCAGCTGACATAAGTGGTGGAAGAAGAGAAGCTTTTTTTGTTGTAAAAACACGAGATTAGCTTGAATCAGTGTTGAAGAAAAAAAGCATTTGAAATCTGCACCATCTGTTGATATGCAAATTGGTGAGGATGAGACTTCTAGATCGTTAGGAGGGAGTGTGCCGTGCTGATAAGACAAAAGCAGAGAGAGCACAGGTGTTTCATTTAAAGTAAGATTCAGTGATTTCCCCACTTTTTTGAGCTTTTTTGGTGCCCTTAAAAATGTTTCTAGGTTTTCAGAATAAATAGCTCCAACATCATTTTTAAATTTCATACTAAGATGAGTTTAGAATATTTAATATTGTACTGAATTAGGTTGCATTATTTTGTTAATTGTAATGACTTAAAAAAACACAGTTCTTCTTCTTATTTTTTTTGAAAAAAAAAAAAGATTTAGCAAAACTTTATACTCCAATTTACTCCATTTTAATCTTATAATAAATTGAAAGTTAACTTAAATTTGCTAAACTTACTATTAATGAACTGCTTAAAAATGTATTTTACTTTGATGATTATTCTTTTTTTGAGAAAGCATATCAAACATAGATGACAAGAGATAACTTTTTATTAATTTTAGCATTTTCATCTTTATTATTAATTATTTTTTGAAGTTTTGTCTTATTTTTATATTTGTTTTCCTTTCTTTTGCAATAAAATTTTCTTTCCATTTCTTGTAATTTTTTTTATCAGGAGTTCTTATTGTTATGTAAAAGTTAATAATTTTATTATATAGAATCTGTCTTGTATCAGCAATGAAGCAAATTAAATGTTAAATTAGTAATATATAAATAAATCAATGCAATTTCTTTTTTATAAACATGCTTCATATGGATTTATTGATTTTTTGTACACCTTTATAATAAATTATAAATAAAAATACATTTACTACAATGTTTCTTGGTTGTTTTGTTAGAAGAAATTATTTAAAGAAATGGCATGTTGTAGGGAATCAATTTTAATATATTCATCTTTAATATGTATTAGTTTTCAAAAATTTAGCTAATTTGTTTATTTTCTTTTTGGCTCCATTACAATTCTCTATTCCATTTCTTTTTTTTCCCCATTTAAATTGAGTTTTTGTTTTATATCAATATATCGTTTTATTATGTATAAATTTATACTTTTTATAAAGAAATTTTTCAATAAATTACAATGAAATATATAAAGAAAACCAGTACTATGTTTTTTTTTTTATCCCTTCTATATTGAGTTTTTGATTTCTGTTAATATTTCTTTTTATAATGTATAAAACTATACTTTTTAAAGAAATATATTCTATAAAGTACAAAAATAAATAAATAGTACTATATCTAAATAAATGAATTTTTTCTGTCACATTGCGTCGTTATTCTAGTGTGCTTTTATTTGTTTAAATATTATATTTTACGCAGCCTTACAATAAGCTTTAATTAATAAGATCATAAGTTTCAATAAAATTTGTTGATTAAAAAAATATAGATTCTTTTACATGATTGGTATTCTTCTTTAATTTATTATTATGTATAATTGTGATAACTTCATTCTTAATAATAATAAAATAAATAAATTAAGTAATACTTTTAATCGAAGTGGAGCCAATGAGTTTTACATACATAAACAGATTAATCTTATATCTTAATAGATTATATATCCTTTTCTAAAAAAAAAGTTAAAATTTAAAATGTGGAATTTTTGAAACTTATTTTTGCATTTATGTAATTAATTTTTCAAGAAGAATAATTATGTGAACAATAAGTAATTCTGTTTATTACATTCAGATTATCATTAGTTTTATCATATCCTGTATAATATTCTTTTTTTTAAATTGAATTTCAGTTATAAAATTGCATGTATTATTTTATTTTATAAAATTAATTGAAGCACTAAATTTAATAAAGACTAATCAAATAAACGTTATCAAGATTCATATTCAAGATTCATTATGTCATGAATCTTTAGAATTAATTCTGATATTTTAAATTTCAGAGTTGTTATACATAACAAACAAAGGTTAAATTTAAAAATATAACTCTTTATAATATGAATTTTTTAAATGTATGAAACTAGCACAAAATTACATCTAAATAATGAATAATATAATCAAAATTTTAAAAGTTGCACAAAAATATATCTGTAAAATACATATATCATTTTAATGAATAATGAAATATTTGTTTTGTATTGACATTCTTTTAATAAACTATCTAGTTGTTAGTAAACGAATACTTTTACACATATGATTATTTGGTGGTATGTATGCATCACATTAGCTTATTATATGGTTTATCCTGCCATATATGTGACCAAAATGAATATATAAACAGTGATTACATCGTGAATACATGAGTAATGTATAATTACATACACAGGGATTACATGTAAACATAATTTAATGCACTATTCTGAAATGGATACATATCATTCCCGAAGGTTTATTAAAAGAATACGAATTAATATATTTTCCCATTTTGATTGATTTGTTTTGATTTTTATTTGTCATTTTTTTTTTAACAAGTGATATCTCATGTATTTGTAAATTGAACAAAACTTCTTTTATACAACTTGAAACTTTATATGCAGGAATAACCCAGTTGTTCTTGAACTTGGTACTACAATATTATGGAGGGAAAAGAAATTAAAGCTTATATATAAATCAATAAACAATGAAAAATTTTAGAAATTATTCGATTGCAATATTGAAGTTAATTGGATACTCAAACATCATTACAGACAAAAATTATTACGTTACATGAACGGAAATTTATTAAGCTTAAACAGATCATCATGGAAATTTTAGAATAAATTAGCATTAAATACATTTATGAAAAAAATATAAACTATGTGATAAAATATTTTTGATACAAAAAAATTCATAGGAAACTTACTTTTGTGATTCGTAGTAGATTGAACATGTGTCTTCGCTGCTCATCATAGCATATGAGCATCTGTCCAGAAATGATCGTTAATAGATGAGCGTCATTATCGAATTTTTAAATTCGAATAAACTTTTCTTCTGGGCACAAGATCCTAGACTAACCCAAGAAATATTTTACTTTTTATAAATTAAATTTATAGACATAATTTCATTTTTCGCATTTTATAATTAGATTATTTTCTCTTCGTTTCTGTTTGTAGCCATATTAGTTTTATACGTCAACACACTTTAGCAATACTATTTCTAAACGCATGCGCAAAAGTGCAATAATACAAATATGTGCGCTAAGAAGAAAAAATGGAGAGTTTTTGCATAACGTTTTTTTATGGTCCGATATTTTTCTTCCTAGGGCGCATGCTCATAGGAATAACTCAGTAGTACAGTATTACAGATACGCATGCACAATAGGTACAATGTTTCCTATGAGCATGCGCGCTAGGAAGAAAAAATATCGGACGATAAAAAAACGTTATACAAAAACTCTCTATTATCGGAATGGATAATACGGAATAAAACTTCATTATTAATTCCATATAATATTTGCTTGTTTCATACATTTAAATAATTCAGATTATAAAAAGCAATATTTTTAAAATGGACATTTGTTATAATGTATAACAATTCTGAAAGAGATTTAAAATTTTTGTAATAATTTTAAAGAATATTAACATAATTCAAAAGAGTGAAGTAAAAAGAAATGAAATTAAGAATGTTTATTTGGTTTTTATTTTTAAATTTAGGATTTCAATTAGATTTATAAATTGAGGTATAATTTTTAACTGTATTTCAATGAAATTATATATTGCAGCAAAATTATACTATGCAGGATATGCTGATACAAATGCTACTCTGAATATAATTGAAATTACTTATTGTAGATATAATTATGCTTTTTTTTAATTATTAGTTTTACAAATGCAAAAATTAATTAAATATCTTTTTAAAAAATAAGTTAAAAAAATTCTAAATTTTAAGTTTTCTAAAAAATGATATCTAATATACTAAAATATCAAATTAATCTGTTTGTGTATGTAATACTTATTGACTCATCTGCATTTAAAAACATAATTGAATTTATTTATTTAATTATTAATTAAAATAAGGTTATAACAATTACACACTACACTCGATTATTTATATGCAATATTTTTTTAAGGCTTACAAAAAGTGACTAGAAGAATGCCCATAATGAGAAAAAGAAGTTTAGACTATATATATATATATATATATATAAACAAAAATATTATAATTGAATATGAAAAATGTATTCTTATATTTTTTTTTAAAATCAAGAACAATATCTAATGAAACATACGTTTTTACAACATAATTTTGTATTATGAAGTTTAATAAACTTATGCAGAATTTATATTTATTGTGAAACTATAAGTTCGTTTATTATAAAAGTACAAGTTAGTTTATTATAAAACTAACTTGTAACGAACAATAACGTTTAATTCTAACTGTTTAATACAATAATGTTTAATTTTACAAAAATCATACTAGGATAACCCACATGAAGTTTGCACAAGAAAATCTCCTATTATTTAGTATGTATGTAAAAATAATTTACATATAATTTACATACATAGACATATATATCTATAATATATTTACACACATGATTTCTTTTTATCATGTGTAAACTTATACGTGAGAAAAAGAAATAGTAACAGAAATCAAAAACTCAATGTAGGAGATGACAAAAAAACAACACTAAAAGAAATTTTATTCTTCAAAAATAAAATAAGAAATTGAAAGGAAACCAAAAGGGAAACGAGCAAACAGAATAGCTAATTCTTTTAAAATTACCACATATTGGCGTTGAAAATGTTAAAATTAATTCCTTACAATATGTCATTTCTTTACACAGAAAACAAACACGTTTATTAACAAGCAATGTAGTAAACCCATCTACACTTTTAATGAATTATAAAGATGTGTAAAAAAAATAAAGGAACAATCCGCATTAAGCATATTAGGAAAAAATTGCAATGACTTATTTATTTATTACTACTTAACTTTAAATTTCCACCATTGTAGATTAGAAAGATTTTATCTAATAAAAATTATAAACTTTTGTTTCAGCACAAAAAAACGTTATAGAAAGAAAAAAAAATTACAAGAAACACGAATTTGTAATGCAAATAAAAGTAAAATAAACATAAACCTAAGTTAGGAAGAAAATGCTAAAAATGAATTAAAGCGGATTTTCGTAATATCTTATTTTTTTAAATAAAGAATAATCTTCAAAGTAAACAAATAAATTTATTAAGCCGTTAATTAATAGTACGTTTAGTAAATCTAAGTACACTTTTAATTTATTAAAAATGATTCAAAGTATAAAAGATCTAATTAGATAAATAAATTTATACTAATAAAACCTCGTTAAAACATGGGAATGGTTTATTTTTAATATTTTAAAATATTTTATTATTCAAGAATAATAATATTTTCATAATAACTAGTACAATTAACAAATTATTTTTAATTAATCCAATGAAATAAAATATAGGAACAAAAAATTCAAATATCAATAGAAGCAGAGTTAATAAATGTAAAATATTTCTATAGCCCTTTTAATCAACTTAAAAGTAAAAGAGAAACAATCAAAATTAAAAATAGTTAAAAATTTGGATTTTAATAATTAAAATAAACATATGACATTGCTAATTATATACATCTGAAGTTAAAATCATGCAAAATCTTAACAAATATAAATTACAGTTCAGGTGATTAATTTTAGATTGTCTGTTGAATTGCAAAAATAGGAATAAAAATTGAAATACCAAGAAAAAAAAATGATCGATAAAGTGAAAATATCTGCGTAGTGTTTTTATTAATATAATAATAACTAATTATTTCTCAAAATTAATAATAACTAATTATTATAATTTTAATAATTAAAGTATACATATATGACATTGTCAAAAATTTAAAACAATTCATACTTATAAAGTAAAGGTCATAATTTTTTGGGAATAACTTTAAACAAGCTTTTATTTCCGCAATATATGGGATGGAATTGAATAAATGATTTAGATGGAGACAAAAATAGAACATTAATGCTAGCCATAACAAAGCAGTTGCAGATAGAAATGTTTTTTTTTTTTTTTTTATTATTTGCATTTTTAAAAAACTTCTTTTTATACTTTTTCCTTTTAACATTTTATTTTTATTCTTAAAACAAGTAATATAAAAAAAAAAAAAATTTAAAGTCAATTCCTACTTTTTTTTCACTATATTGCAGAAAGTCCTTTATAAATAATTTTTATTTATTTTTTTAAGTTTATTTGGCGCCATTTGGCGCTATTGGTAGATATATGCAACTTAAATCTAAAAAAAAAACTAAGATTAATGAATTAAATTTAATGAATGAATTAATATTTGAAAAAACTGTATTAACATCCAGTGTCATCCACTACAAGTTCAAGAAAAGTATTTGAACTTGAGTGGATGAATAAGAAGTATTTTATTAACGATTGAAAATTTATATATAGGATAGTGTAAGATATATATAGGAAGAGTGTAAGCTAATAGAAGGAATTGAATAATAAATAATATATTTGTTCTTAAATGAATATTATTTAAAATTCTTATTAAAAATAGTAATATTTTTATAAGAATCTTCAAAAAATAATCGAAATTAAGTACGTACAACTATATAATTTTAAAAACAGAAATATGAAGCATATTGAATTAAACCTAATAAATATGTAACTATTGTAGTGCGCATTAAATCTTCGCAGCAGAGTTCATATACACTTTCTACTTACTATGCGTTCTCTGACGATTTGTCAGAAGTTTTGCGACAGCGCTTGGCAGAACGCATATTCTTTGAGTTTTGGTTTCAAAATTTAAAAATAATACAATTCCAAACATTCTGGAATATTTGAAAACTGTTGAAAAATATGCAACTAGCTTTATTGTCATACAGAAGTGAATAGCAATTAGCAAGAAGTGGAGCACAATCATATATGTGAGACATGTCTTGCAGTTTGTTTTGTTTTTTATGTTAGATGCATATAATCAAAGAATTTCTTTTGACAAAAAAATTTAAATCCAATTTTCAATATTTATTTGATCTTAAATATCTTTTCTTGGAGAGTGGATGTTTGCAATTCTAAAACATCATCCAGCTATTTCGAAATTACCGTTAATGGAAGTGGACGTTATGCAAAAATTTTGTTTTAAGTTTCGCTGTAAATCATCATCTTCTGATGAGCGCATGCTCAGTGGTATCATAAGAAACCGTCTGGTTTCCACTATGCAAAAAACTCTTACAAGGAATAACGCTACTAAAGAAGGTATTAAAATTACTGTTAGTTTTTTATTAATATTGTTGCTGTTTCTTATCCCACTTGGTAGACATCGTCTAGATGCTGAAGTCCAAGAACCCGTGTCGTCTCATGGAAGGAAGGAAAGGGTGGGCAGCTTCTGTTGTTGTGGAACACTCGTAGATAGAAGTCTGAATTTACTCCGTGACGCTGAAGAAGGAGAGCAAAGCATTCCTGGAGGACTTTTAGGGGGAACTACCCAGTATTTGCGTATCGTATGGGAAAAAACCCTGGATACTATGCTATCACCAAGTAGTCCAACTAACGAGGCAAGATGTTGAACATCACAAATGCCATCAATTCTTCTGTTTTTAGAAACAGTGTCTACAACAAAGCCGCCAGCGGATTGAACGTCCGCCGTAATGCTCACCAGCGGCAAAAGAATGAAGACACTCAAGCATATCAAACGACATATTCTGTAGCATGGCGAAATAAAGATCCTACTACACAAATGTATTTGTATTTATACAAACTTGGAAGAAGTCGTAATTACTTACTAAGTTTATGAGTGTAGTGATTAAATTCTTTTTCTATAGTTAGATCTGATTGAGTTTAAACGCTGATGAGCTATAGAACAATTAAAAGAAGTGGTAAAATTTCTAAGGTATGAAGTGATAAATCTATTATGAATTATGTTGATTTGTAGATTAGCAATACAAAAGTTCTACTGATAGTAGTTGCTTAATAGGAAGTTATATGTACTAATAATTATACTTTTTGCTCCAAAACTTGAAAAAAATTATAATAAAGTTTAAAATCTTAATGATGAGAAAATACATGATTTGTAATGAAAACAAGGGTGTTTTTGTTGAGAGAAAAATTATTTTTAAAAAGAAAATTTCTAAAGAATGAATAAATTTAAAGAAATATAAATAAATAAAAGCAATGTTCTTTGCGATGTTAAAAGGGCCTGTAAATCTATAGAATCTTATATTTTGTTGCCTGCCATATGTATGTGATAATCATGCTTATGTAGTTAGTAAAATTATTAAAATTTTCTTACCTAAAAGTGTATTCTATATATTTTTTGTATTACAAGTAGTCTTTCAAGAAAGGCATCATTAATGTTCAGTGAATATATATATATATATATATACGCTAGAATATATATATACTGACAGAAGGCTAAAAGTTAACTTAGAAAGGGAACAGTAGGACAATTTGGGTTTAATAAAATTAA
Organism: Caerostris darwini; assembly: GCA_021605075.1. Lineage (NCBI taxonomy): Eukaryota > Metazoa > Arthropoda > Arachnida > Araneae > Araneidae > Caerostris > Caerostris darwini. The sequence goes on from BPLQ01006124.1 coordinate 23,273, forward strand.
ATAGTAAATGTTTTTGAAAATAGTTATGATTTTTTTAAAGTCAAAATTCTAAAAGTCGACATTTTAAGGATATATATAAATAGTACCATTTTAATTGTATTTAAAAAAGCAACGAACTTTTTGTTTTTAAAAATGAATTTTTTAAATGTATGTTTTAGGATCCATATAATACGGGTTATTTTATTAGTATAATAGCAAAAACACATTTGTCTTTAAACAAACACGTTCTAGAAATATTCCTATTAAAAAGAAACTGATAACAACCGTAAAAATATTGAGCTAAATTAATTTGTTTAAATTGCCAGCGAAATGGTACCCATTCCAATTACGTATTAAAATTTCTTATGCATTTATCCACTAAAAAGAATTAAATAAAAATATTTAAAATTACCTCCTTTTGAATAATGAGTTCCTTTTAATTAAATTGGTAGTTAAAATAGAGTGCATTTTTAGTTAGTCGTTATAAAAAATCTTCAGCACATAACTAACCATTTTAACCATTTAACCAGTTTTAATGTTAAATTACTTTCTTTGTAAAAGTGACTGAATAGACTCTTTCACAAATTTTAAGTCCAAAGAAATATAATGGATATTTTACTGAAGCAAAACACATTAAGCATTGAAGGAAATAACATGAGAATTATGGATTAACTATCATGGACGGAAGAAACAAGCAAGCTATTATTGAAGGAAAAAATTGTGAGCATTATGAAGGGTTTTGGGTTGTGATCATTAAAAAAATTTAAAAGTATGCAATTTTCATTGAAATAAAAATTTAAGCCAATATTTTCATGTGCTTAAATATTTTTTGGGCTTATCTGCCAATAGTGTAACGTAACCAGTAACGGCTTCAAGAAGCTTCACTTTCAGGTTCATGGGAATACTTTAACTTTTATTTACAAGCTAATATATATGTACATATAAATACAAATAATGCACTATCGGTTGTTATATAAAGAAATGAAAAGTTAAAAATAAAATTTGATCACAAGTGCCAGATTAAATCAGAAGTACAATTCCCTCCAAGGTCGGAGATGATCAGAATTCACGGGTCTACTTCGAATCTAACTGTCTGGTCTGCACCAGACCTTAATTATCACACTGAGTGGTAAACGAAACCACAAGGGGTTCACTTTGAAAAACAGGCGGAAACTTCGGCCTATTCAGCCACTTCAGACACAGAGAAAAAAAGTACTTCCGGTTAACTAGTCGCAGAACTCTCTCTTTACATTTTCAAAATCCACCCTTTAAAAAAATTTGTAAAGGGGGCGGGGTGAGCTTCCCTCACTTCTCATTAGAGTAGACATTTCAGTTCATTGCAGATCACCAATCAAGATGCATCAACTCATAGTGTAGTTCACATTCAGTCTGTAGTTGTTTCAACCTGTGAAGGTCGTAGAGACATTCACTAATTTCATGAGTCTTCATTATCTATGACACTGAATATCTGCTATCAGATTTGAGTGACATGTTGTTCTCATTAGTACAAAACACTAATTGCATGTAATATAACAACTCCCGACACTACTTTTCTGTTGTCAAAATTAAGTAATGGGTTGTTTTTATGTACTTGTGAAGAATATACATTCCACTCTTCTGAGAATGAAATGCCTAAACTTTTCCCGTGTGAGAAAAAAAGCTACAATATAATAAATTCAACAAAATTCTATATTAATAAAATTTTTTGTTATTTTCACAATAAAAGAACGTTTAACTTGCTGTAATATATTTCATTGTCAGATTTGAAATTTCTAAAATTTTTTACTATAATGTCTATACTACTTTTACTATAATGTCTTTACTATAATGTATACTAATGTTTTTACTATAATGTCACTTTATCTAATCAAATAAAATAAACAATCCTTTATAATCAGTTAAAAAGTTTCTTTTATCTTCAAATCATTTAAAAGAAATGAAAAAGACAATTTTTTCGGATGCAGACGAATTTTAATATGACTTTATTAAAGAGGCACCATATCCAGAAAAATGGAGAAGGAAATAACCCACAAAGCCGTCTCGGTTTAATAACGCTTGTCAGATTTGCTGAAGTCTTTTACATTAGATTTCAATGGAGGCAGCAAAAAACCTTTTAAATTTTACCTCAATTCTTCTATACTCCAGGAAATCATTCCTATCTCAACGCTGGTTTTTTTGTGTTTATTTTACACTGTTTATGACATCTAGTTATTTCATTATTCTTCCCTTTAAAGTTATTTTTGCTCTTATTACAACTGAAAAAAAAACGTTTCAGTGGCATAATGAAATCTAAAATGCCAGAGATATTTTTTTATAAAGTTTCATTTTCGTACTTGTATAAGAATATGATCGTGTACTTTGTGCAATCTCATTTGAAATAAATTACTTCACTAACTCAAAATGAAAAAAAATTTTTTTTTTCATAACCTTGTTTTTGTATTAATGTTCCAGCAAAAGAGTTAAAAAACTGGTTTGAATGTTTCCTTCATATACATAAAACTTCTTATTTTCTTACAATATTATATTATTTTATAACAAAACTTTTATTTTGTTAAAGAAAATCTAACAACAATAAAGTTAACAGTATGTGGAAGGATCATTTCAATGAAATAATCAGTTATAGTGTTGTGGGATGTGCAGCTGAATTGCAACGTGTGGTTAGGTTGAGACTTGAGACAGAGATTTGAGAACTCACAGCTTTATTTACATATGCACAGACATCATACAAAAACAATTAGAAATATACAATATTTAACACATTTAAAGAGACATACTTATAGATTCGTGGAAGGATTCACTTTCTTAGCTGAAAATAAAGATACTCATATACACGCTGGATGCGCGAAATGTATATTTCCTCTCCGCGTGAGAGTCTGTAGGTCAACTTAGACACAAGGTTGTGCTTAATATATTTTCTCTCGAGATAAGAGACGATAAACTAAACGTCTCTCATCTGAAGTGGCGTTTGCGTACTACTTCTACTCGGGTGAGAGTCTCGAGGCCTACTGACCATATCTTCTGAACGCCGTAGGAGACGCTCTTGCAGTACGTAGGAAGGATCACGGTTACACAGCATATTGTTACATTAAAAACGTATTGAATTTAAGTAATTCATTATTATTAATTATAATAATTTAGTATTATAATTTTAATTAATAAATTGCTGCCATAGTATGTGTGATTAGCTGCTTATAAAATACAAATTCTTTTGAAAATAAAATAATTAGTCTATATAACAATATACAAATTTATGTTTTTAAAAACTTATGTTTATTTTTATAAAAATGTATTTAATAAAAATGATTTTTCAAAATTTTCTAAATAATATATATTTATCCTTTATATAAATATTATTTCCTAATTCTTAAACTAAATATGATAGTAGACCTTGTTATTGATCTGTTCTGCCTTATATATGTATATATATTTCAATAATAAACTGAATTTATCATTATTGATATAGATACATCAAATTTAGAGGTGAATTCTATCCATTTTAGATGAAAAATCTATTTGAGTTGGATCATATCTTTTAAAGATATATGGGTTATGTGTCAGAACAACTTCTATGCTTAACTATATCATTTAAAATAGTTGACTAATTTGCAACGCTTTGGTTAACTATTTGCATTTGGTAATGATTCACTCGCGTCAGACTAGAATGCGAGTATATTTAAAGAATTTGAATAAATTACATCTAAGCAGACTTCCAACTGAGATATAATAAGATGTTTCCATAAGATATTTGTCTGATGTTTATCATATGTTTAAAGAAGATATTATTAAATGAATAGATTTAATGTTGACTATTTTAGAAAAAAAAAATTGCAGTATTATTCATGATTTTCTAATTGTAAAGCCTTTAGCAACGCTATCTCGACATAAATTTCTGAGTGTTATTAGTTATTCTGAAATGTTTTGCTGTTAAAATAATATGTTTATATGATTTCTCGTTTATTTATTTATTATTATCCTTCGTATATCATTGATTTTGAAAGTACTTATAGATGTTCTTATTTATTGAATTGCAAGATTTCCTAATTTCAAATGGCAATGCTATCCTGACATAAATTTTAGAGTGTTTGTTACTCTAAAATGTTTAGCAGTTAAAATAATATATTTATATGATTTGCCATTTATTCATTTCTTATCATCCTATGTATAACATTGATTTTGACAGTAATTATAGATGTTATTTATTGTATTTTTTAATGATTGTGATGCAATAAAAATTCATATAGTTTAAAATATATAAAAAATACTCTATCATTATTACATATATTTAATATACTTTAGGATAGATGAAATTAGGGTGTATTTGAATATTTAGGGTTCCACATATGAAATATTAGTATGAAGGTAAATCCACAACATGATAATAAATGTCATAAATATTAATCTATAACAGTTAAATCAATAATTTATCTATGAATTAAAACGTGACTGCTAATTTGAGAATAATTCACTAAATTCATGTTATAGAGATGCTGATCCCATTAAATTGTAAGTGGTCTTCACTCTGTGGTTAAATCAAGTATCAACAAACTAATGATACTTAACAGAATTTAGTTATTCAATTTATGTTCAAGTCAAATCTAGTTATAATAAACTAATTGCTACATTCAAGTTATATTTAGAATTCTGTGTATTATTTTAAGGTAAATATTCAAGCGATATATGTATTACACCAGGGAACTTAAAAGTTAATTATTATTACTTTAGTATCTAAAACATTTTAGAATCACTGAAATTGGTTTATAAAATACGAAAAGTAAATAAAATTATCTATTTTTTTTTCAAAAATGTTATAAAGTCCTAGGTTATAAATTAAACAAATGGCTATTAAATTTTTTTTCCGCTTAAAGAATATTCATATTATAGTATATTTACGTTTTTTTAAGAAATAATGCAAAACATCATATTGTTATTTGTTAAGATTTTTATTATTTATTTAAAAAATTAATGGATGCTACATTAGCAAATAAAAAATTTTCAAATCTTTTAAAAATAATCTAATTAAAGTCTATTATTTATTTTGTTATGTTATTTTGGTGTAGTTTTATTTAATATTATAAACTGCTTATTTAAAAATCGCTTAATATTTATATTTTTAATTATACTACACGATGTCATAAGATTTCTAACAATGAAATTGTGGAAGTCTTTTAAAATTAAAGTATTTACAAAGTGCAAAGTGATAACAAAAGTTAATTAAAAAATATTCAAGTTTTCTTTAAAAAAATCAAAATTTATTTAATGTTTCATTAATGAAAAAAATCTTCACTTTAAAAATAATGAATTTTATTGCATGAACTATCATTTTTCTGATACTGATTATATTTTTAAAAAAATTTGAAGATTAATACCGTTCAATTAATTTCCTTTTTGAATTTTTCATAAAAAGAAAGCTAGATAATGCAGAAATATTTTATTTTCGTATTAGAAGAATAATGAGATTTCATTTAAAAAATGAGTTGCATACTTTGATATTCAGAAGTTTTA
>BPLQ01006125.1:0-58285 GCA_021605075.1 Caerostris darwini
GGCGAGCCGCAGGTTGCTGACCCTTGTTCTAGTAGAACCTTTGTTCGAATATTTTAACAAGGTTGTTAAATGTTTGAAAATTCTAGTCATCATCATCATTTGCGCAACAGCCCCATGGTGGGCCAAGGCCATCTGCCTACTGGCGGATTTTGAAACATGAGATATCTCCTTTTTACGGGGTAGGGTTGTCAGCTTTACACCCAACGCTCTACAAACAGACAACGTTGGCCCCGCCGTGACTAAAACCCGAAATCTGTGGTACCGAGTGCCAGAGCGCTAGCCACTCATCCAGCCATGATTCGAATATTCGAACAAAATGATTAGCAATTCTACAAGAATATTCGAACAAAGAATTAAAAAATATTATATATAATATAAGTAAATAAGTATTATATATATATAAGTAAAATGCATGTTTACACTATTCAAATATTTTTACAAAAATGTTTAGCGATACTAATAAAAACTTAGTTCGTACATTTAAAAGACACATTCATCATCAGATTAAATCACTTATCAACAACAAAGCACATCATCTCATAAATCGCACTAGATTTATTTTAAACCCTAATCCATTTGATTAGATCTCGCTTCTTCCACCAACTCATTCTTTCCACCAGAGTTCCCAGTCAATTCATTTAAGCCATCTTCCCATCGCATGACTTAATTCGACAAGAAATTACACTCAAACCTTCTTCATCCGCCATCAACAACCCTCTCTCTTTCGAGCATTATTCATCAGTACTCGGGTAAAGTTGAGACTAGTTAACTTCGCCCAGACCGACAGCATTGATTTTGCTGCGGATGGCGATGGAAATGAAAACAGGGGTGCACCGTCTTGAGAGCCCCAGTGGCAGGTTGAAAATGCGAATGAATCACACTAATTGATGGGGCTTGTGCACCGAGGTGGGGGTGGGGGTCTCTTCGGGGAAGAGGGGCGTTTGTTGCACGTGCCCAAAGGAATGCCCAACTCTTTGTGAGTATTGAATGAATGGCAAGGCGTTCGGGCGACGAGATGAGATAGGCTGCATCGGAAATGATTAAAATGCAAGTCATCAGAAGAATTCGAGAAAACAGCCTTCATTATGCGTTCTGAGAAATTTTGTATATCAGTGTGCAGTGTGCACTCGTTATTAATTAATTCAATTTTAAAGCAGAGGTAAAAAAATGTGTGCTCATTCGAGCTTCAAGGACTGGTGCTGCCTACTGGACAATACTTAGGTGTCCGAAACAGGGTTGCCGTATTATAAATATGTTTTTTTTCCTAATGCAGCTGGCAAACAAGTTGACAGTTGTCTTTTAAGCCCTAAGCAAGTGCTGTTCCGAGGTTACTCTCTTAGCACTGCCCAGGAGGTGCGTGTAGCCTGAAGATAAGCTACGGGCGAGGAGTAACACTATCCCCGCAAAGCTCTACGGTCCTATTAGACCGGGACCTACGGCTTAAATTGGATTCCGAACCACTACAAACATCCATTCCACCGCTGTGATTCGTATCTCAAACCTGTCGCACCGTGCTCCAGAGCGCTAGGCACTCAACCATTTAGACCCAGTGCTATTGTTCTATGCAACTTCTTACCTAGCCATTGGAAATAAAAAAAATTATTCCTTCAATGCAAAATAACTCAACAGAGCATAAAATTGCAAAATTAACTACTGAAAGATGTTTAGAAATGTATTGGAATTTCCTAATGTTAAGCTACGGAAAAAAACAAGCCATGGTCGGGAAGGATTGCAATATGATGTCTGGCGTTATTAATGTCGATTTTGAAACTGAATTCTTTCAATCCAGAATAATGTCTTCAGTTGAAATGAAATGCAGTACGCAGTGACTCACGGGAAATTAAAATGAATCCTATTTCCACATTTGAATTCCGAATGAAGAAGAAGCAATTTAAAGAAAATGGAATTAGTGTTGCGAGAAATGCCGGCGAATTAAAATCCGCACTAATCGATGAGAAATGCGTCCCGAATTAACTTTCCTTCATTAGAGTATTTCATCCATTCGTATTAAAGTCAATTGAATTAAGAATTCCGAATCCGACTAATGAAGCCCATTGCGAAACATGTTCGCATTCACAAACGAATACCGGATGCAGGGTCCAACATTTGACATCGGATTTTTCTCTCGTGCGTGATTGAATGCGGTTTTTCTCCAATCAGAGCATCTGCTTCGCTTTTCGGAGAAGAATACTCTTTGGCTTTTAAATATTGACAAGAATTTAAGAAAAGTTCAGGAAAAACTTTTGAAAAGATTAATTTTTTTTGCGATATTATATACACTAATGATTATGTATACTTTAACAATTTTTTTATTCCGATAAAACTTTTATACCATTTAAAAACTACTCCCCGCCACTACAGCTCATGGTAGACCAAGACCGTCTGTCTACTGGAGATGCTTTCTTTTTGTTGGGAAGAGTTGCCAGCATTATGCTCTACAATCCTATTATACCGGGACCTATGGTTTAAAGGGGATTTTGAATCACTACAAATATCCATGGCACATCGGTCACTGGGACCCGAAAATTCGGGTACGAAGTGCCAGAACTATAATCACACGCCCCTCAGGCCCTTTTGCCCTTTCGCCCAAATTTTCGATGATAAATTTTACGTAGTTACATACTCTACGGAAGTAAATCCAGAAAATTCCCATATAAATTTCTCCATATCACGAAACTAATTTATTAAATAAATAATTTAGAGAGCGTGCATTTCCTGCCAACACCCCATATTAAATAGGACACAATACTGTGGTGCATTCAATCGCTCTTTACAGGAAAATTAGAAACATTTTCAACATCTTCTTCAATGGTGTCACTACCTTATGTGGTGGAAGGCCGTCTGCCTACTAGCATACTTCGAGGTAAGAGATGTTTTGTTTTTAGGCAGGTGTTATCTTTTTTACATGGTAAGGTTGTCTGCCCCACGCCTTACAGTCATAATAGACCGAGATCTACAGTTTAAAAGGAATTCGGAACCCCTACAACTGGCGGGTCTGGAACCCGAAACCTGTGGCGCTCAGCGCCAGAACGATAACACTCGGCCATCAGGCCCCTTTTCAACATCCACTTTGTCAAAATAAATCTACAAAATTAAGTTCACACATTTTAACTGACTTCATATATTTGCTGTGAACTATTACGAAGTTATATGCAATTAACGTATGATAGTGACATAAACAGATTTACTTACATCAAAATATGAATTATGTGCAAATCTACAAGAATCCCATCTTCTCTCATCTGCTCTTAAATACTCGAATAGACGTGTCCGAGGAATTGTTTTAACTATAGTTCTGCGTGCGGCGAGCAGCTTTGCCGACGACGCGAGAGCAGCTTGACATCCCCAAGTCGGCCGGAAATCACGGGCCAGGTAATGGGTCCTTCCAGTGGATGAATGGAACCGCGGTCCATTGAACGGTCGATGGGTTAGGTAAAGGAGCTGCCGCTATATTTAGACGTTGACTAGTTGCTATTCATGTCCCCTAAAGCAATCTCGACATTGTTCCGGGCGCAAATATTTGGATCGCTGTGTTAATCAGATTCCTTACAATTGACTACCAGTTGCTCGACTGGAATGCCGTGGATGGAAGTAATGTTTATTAACCGTTGAAGAAGTCGCGCGAAAGAATATTTCGATAAAATTAAAAAAAGAGTTGAATATTATAAATGACAGGAAGAAAACAAATATATTAAATTTTCAATAGTTGGAAAAAGAAGAAAATATCTGCACTATTCATAGATGAATGTTAGTGACGTTCACTTTTTTTTTCTTTTTCCATTCCTCTCCTCACTTTAGTTAACTCCCAACAGGCAGTCTAATTCTCGATGCTAAAGGCTTTACATATATTGTCACAATCGCCATCGAATCTTCTTGTTTCTAAGAGCATTGACTACAGCACCAGCACCTACTGCCAACGGATTCAAACCTCAACTCTCCTGAAAGCTAACTGCGCACATTACCACGGGATCACGAATTGGGCTGCGCCGATCACTAAAGTTCTAAAAATGTCTGTTCTATTGTAGTTTTCGTTCTCTTATTCTGCAGTAAAATAAACAAATTCTATGAGCACCATAACAAAGGGCATATTCAATGTGCCCATCCTCGGCATAGACACAGATACTTTCCACTTGACATCAGTTATCAGGTTTCGACACAAGCTCCCTTACTTCAGAAGCACAATGTGCTATCACCTAGTCCCCTCCAGATTAATATACCGCTCTTAAATTAGCCATCGAGGCATGATGGCAGAGGGAATACCGCTCTGGGCAACAGGTTTTGGGTTCATGTCCTCGCGGGGCCATAGATATTTGTAATGGTTCGGCATCCACTTTAAACCATGCAGGTCTAATATGACTATTGGGCGTTGGGCTGACAGCTTTACCTCATAAAAGAAAACACCTCTTGTTTCGTAATCTCCCAGTAGGAAGAGCGGCCTGGTGGCCAAGTGGCTAGCGCTCTGGTCTTTGGTATTTCAGGCTTCAGGTTCGAATCCTGGCGGTGGCATGGATGTTTGTGAGTAGTTCGGAATCCACGTTAAACTGTAGGTCCCGGTCTGTTTAGCCCAAAGTGTGCACAAGATGACCGTAGAGCAACAAACCAAACCAAACCTAGTAGGAAGCCATGGTCCAACGTGGACTGTAATGCCGAGGAGGTAGTTAGTTTTTTAAGGCAGCAATCTGTAAACGAACAATAAAATTCATGGTTTTAGTCATTATTATTTATAAGATATACAGCTTGTAAGGCACACATATAACGCATTAACATACAGCTTGTATCTACAACGCATTAAGATACTATTTAATGACAATCATTATAATGCGCTTACAATACATTGAAATAAGTAATTTTTAATAAAGATTTATATTACTTAAAATGAAGTTAATACTTGTTGTTGTTATAAATAATTGTTGTTTTCATTCTGCAAGCATAACAGTATATTAAAAAAATTAAATGAAATTCACTTTATTTGACCAAAAAACGAATTCTTTCCTACAGCAATATTTTTGTCCTATTTACATAAATTATTTTCAAAACAATAAACAAAATCCAAACTATAAAAATTTAAATTAATTAGATGCTAATTAAGAGTATTTAGTTACTCTTCAAAACTCCGTTTCTGAATATTTTATTTTTACATTAATTAATTTTCACATTACGAAAAATAGAAATAAATAAAATACACACACAAACAGCCTAACTTTCAATCCACTTAAACTTCAAACAAGCAGTCTTTCAACAAGAGCATCCACTTCCCCAAGCTAAGCAATCTGCATATTTCCAGGGCATTTGAAAGTTAATTCATGTCTGAAAGAGATAATTTAATTAAATCTTTACAATCGGAAAAACTTTTTGCTTTAGCCCTTTATTTTTTCCCTGTAAGACTTTAAGTTACCTCACTTTTAAACAGTTGTATTTAAATTTTAAATGAGACCGGGAGCTATTTATTTCTTGAGGCTATTTTTTTCATGTCCTTGAGTATGAGAAAACATAAAAGGTGGAAATTTAGTTGGAAATGATTTAGTGGAGCTATAAGAGTACATTAAAATAACGCATGTGAATATAAAGTTCGTTTGTGTGAAATATAAGCTTTTATAATTAGTTTAAAGTATATATTTTTTATTTCACATATGACTTTCGAAATTTATTCTAAATTAAGTGGATTAAATCGCGCTTTTTTTTTGGTTAAAGATCAAATCAAAATGTTGAGAAACAGTAAAGGAAATTTTTAATCAAATTATGAACCGAGATTTTAAATCTATTAATTTTTTAAGTAAGGGAATTTTTTTGAAATTATATAATTCCTTTGTGAATCACATATGCGTTTACAGTTTTCTTTATTCAATTACTAAAATATTCTTCAAATATTCAACGAAATTTATTTGTTGACCTAAGTTTGATTAATAAAATAATTCGATTGTTTTTTGCTATTAAAGTGTTAAATTTAAAATATAGTGTTTATATCGCTTAATTGTATTATGATACACACAAAGACACACACACACACACATATATGTAGGATTTGTTTGTGTGCTAAGCACCAGATGGAAACACATCACGAACTACGTGTCTTTCACACCAACCTTTTGCCATGTAGTGGCAGTATTGGACCTTGAACTCTGGCCCTGGAAGAAGGGAAAAACCCCGTAGTTGGGCGCGAGAGAGGAACGCTGGGAGATGGCGAAACTGCAACGCGCTGCGTCAAGCAGCGGTAGAAAATGGTTGTGAATGATTATCAATTAATGTAAATATTGATGTAAATATATTCATTAAATATGTGTTGTTGAGAGAAAACCATCGTTTTGTTGATGTATTTGGAAATACACCCCTAGACACCCACTGCAAAAGTGCAGCCACTGTTAGGCTGGTAGAGAAGTCTTAACAAAACTGTAGGTTCGGCCGGATGCATCAGTTGAAACCGATGTAAATCTACATAAATTGGGGTTTCGGCTGGGATGCGTCTTTTGCAAGCGGCCTAAATCTACATATATACATATATAAATTTTTATTCTTCTTCTTCATTGGCGCACTAGCCCCATGGTGGATCAAGGCCGTCTGACTACTGACAGATTTCGAAACATGTGATGTTTTCTTTTTACGGGGTAGGGTTGTCAGCTAAGCGTTCTACAGTTATATTAGTCCGGAACCTACCGTTTAAGATTGATTCTGAAACCTTACAAGCAAGCATCCATGGCACCACTGGGACTCGCATCCGAAACCTGTTCACGTAGTCATCAGACCTCCTATATATACACACACACACACACACATATATATATATATGTATGTATGTATGCTCGCTGCTGCAGAGTTTGAGCCCCGGCAGTGTCATGGATGCTTGCAGTGGTGCGGAATCCAATTTAAATTGTAGGTCTCGGTCTAATATAACTGCAGAGCTTTGTGACAATCCTACCCCTTAAAAAGAACACATCTCATGTACCGGAACCCGCCAGTAGGCCCACAGCCTATCCCACCACGGGGCTTTTGATCTATTGAAGAAAATATTATATTTACCACATCTACCTTGAAATAACGTACGTTGGTTTGGCCCAAGCTCATTAAAATTGTTATAACAATTTTCTTGTTCAAATCATTATGATTGTAACTAAAATTCATTAATTAATTGAATAAAAAATAGAGAAAAACGAAAAGAATAAAAAGGAATATCGAAGAAAAGAAGTGAAATGAAAACATACAAACAATAAAAACAAAAGAAAATGAAATAATTAAAAGGTAGAAACTATATTAGCAGAAGACAAGAAACGAACATGGCCATCTTCCAGTAGAAGTAAAATTAAGGAACAAATTAGTTTCTCCACCGAGCGTGCTACGCACCGAACCATTGAAATGTTCGTCTAATTAAAATCTGCATTAGGTGTGTCGTAGCACGAACCGTCGTAGGAGAAAATTTTGTAGGCATGGAGGGCTCAGGTACACTAATGTCTTCACCAACATCCTGTGGTAGATTTTGATTTATTTTTTACATTAATGGGTTCAAAATTGAAGGAGTTTACTATTTTCGTTGTGTTACGCTTTTACGTTGTTCGTTGTGTTATAAGTTTCATTAATTAAACCATCCTTATCAATAGAAGAAGAAACAGAACTATTAACATTATAGTTATTAATATTAAACTTACTAATAATAGAACAATTAACATTCTCCATTAGATGACTGGCGTCTCTTTTTTTAAATTTGTTTACACTTAGATTTATGCATAACAATGGCGCATAACAACCTGTAGATACCCAAAATACTTACCCCTTCCTTGGTATTTTCGAGAGTATCTTGCAATTAGTTGTTAAGATTAGTAAGACGCTCCGAGGTATTCTTGCGATCAATTGTAGCGTCATATTGAGGGAGGTTGCCAAGTTCCGAATTTGAATATCGAAGACCTTTAATTGTTCATATTCAATAAAGATTTACCGACCTGCCGGAAGGCTTACGGAAGCTGAATGACCAGAAGCGCAGACAGAACCTACTAGTGCTACCTGGATTCCGCCTTATTCGGCTCCACGGATAGGGTGATATGTAATAAGTACAACACCCCCACCGCCTTTGGCTGCCCTCAACTGGGCTTGTTGTACTCCAAGGCATCAGCGTTCACGCTATAGAACGTGTTCGAGAACACCCGCGGAGATGTGTGGACCTCTTGGCCGTCTTAAGTGACGTTACCAGGGAGCACCACGGGGAGGTGGATCCACTTCGCTCCCCTTAACTGTTCATATATAAATTGATATGATATGGAGGATACATACTATCCAATGGATCTGATAAGGTTCGTTCTCCATAGCTTCATTCATTTCCATATTCGCAGAGCTCAAAGTGCAGAGAGCAGAGTGTTTGTCTTTCATCGTCAATCTCAGCAACGACAAATTTCGAAATTGCAACAAATATTCAAAAATCTTGTTTAATGACTACGTTCAAGTTCTTTCATAAACGAATGGAATTTCCCCCACAAAACTTTTATTTTCAAACACTTTTATTTAAAATAAACACTCCTTAATACGTTGGTGCAATTTCGGACGTGTATGGAAATTTAACTCACAATAAAAAAAGCAACAATCTTTTTAAAAAGTTTTTCTAAACTATCCTTCATAAACTTACTCAAAATCTTCAACCAGCTCTTTCTCAATGAAATCACATACCGAGATTTTAAGTTTGGTTAATTTTACTAACTATCTTTAAGTCAAGTAATTTATTTAAAATTATAAAATTCCTTTGTAAATCTAATATATATGTTTACATTTTTGTTATTTATTTATTAAATAGTACTTAAATTATTTAACAATACTATTATCCTAGGTGTGATTAATAGAAGTTGCCAAACTTCTATTAATCACATTAATAAGAACATGTTGTTGTTGTTGTTTCTTATCCCACTTGGCTGGCCAAGCCCACGAGCCCATACGTACTCATGATTGAAGGGGAAGGAAGCAGCTTCTGTTGTGATGGAGCACCCGTAGGTAGAAGCCTGACTTTTGCTCCGTGACGCTCTTACAGTCATAGGAGACCGGGACCTACGGCTTAAAGTGGATTCCGAACCACTATAAACATCCATGGCACCACCGGGATTCGACCTCGAAACCTGTGGTACCGAGCGCCAGAGCGCTAGACACTCGGCCATTCAGGTCCCAAATTTGCCAACGGCACGCGGTGTTCCCAGATGGTCACCCACCCAAGTACTGACCACGCCCAATGATGCTTGACTTCGGTGATCTAACGAGAACCGGTATATTCAGCATGGTACGGCCGTTGGCAAATTAAGAACATTATCACATTAATTAAAAACTTTTTTGTTTCTAAAGAACAAAATTTGAAACTTTTTGATTTTATCTCTTTATGATTATATAATATATATATACAGAGAGAGAGAGATTGCGTGTTATATTCATAAAATTAATGAATTGTAACCGGAAAAAGGGTAATCCGTCTGATGATGATAACGTCTTGATCGCATGACTCATTGTCTCAACCGATGGTGGATTTCTTGTAGTCATAAAAACTTGAACTTTAAGGTATATGAAAGGAATCTCACCTAATTCAAAAGGAAGGACTTACGTGCCTACGAATATATCGTGTCCGTTCATAGGCATGGATATGAAAATTTTATTGGTTCGGCATCAATTTTTGGGTTTTGAACCTCTTTGTTTTTCCTTTTTGAAACTTAATGTTCTAGCTACTATACAATTTTCTAGGTTTATAGAATATTGTTAAAATATTCGAACAAAATGATTAGTAATATTTTATAATATTCGGACAAAACATTAACAATATTCATTTAAATAAATAAAATGATTAATTACAATAGCAAATTGTTTGTATGAAAGTTTTCACGAGGTCATCAAAACACCTGAACAAAATGTTAAATAATGCTGCAAAAATATTTGAACAAAATAATAAACAATGCTTCAAGAATATTCGAAACGAAATATTATATAATGCTTCAAGAACTGCTTAAACAAATTGTTAATAACGCTACAAGAATATTCTAACAAAATTTTAAAAAGGTCACTAGAATATTTTAACAAATGTTTAACAATATTATTAAAGTATTGTAACAAAATGTTAAACAGTGTTACAAAAATATTCGAAAAAAATATTTCATGATATTTAACAAAATATTTACTCTAGAGGAAACTAGAATATTCGAACAAATTTTTACATTATTAGAATATTCAAACAAACTTTAAACAGGTTTACAAAAATATTCGAAACAAAATGATTAACAATTCTTCAAGAATATTTGAATATCATCTTTAAAAATCTTAGAACATCTGAATAAAATGTGTATTTGCACTAATCAAATATTTGAACAAAAATTTTAGCGATGCTATTAATAATTAAGTTGATACATTTGAAACACACATTCATCTTCAATTTTTAAAATCAGTTATCAACGACAAAGCATATCCAGCTCGGAAATCACGCTAGATTTATTTTAAACCCTAATCCATTTGATTAGGTCTCGCTTCTTACAACAACTCATTCTTTGCACCAAAGTTCCCGCTCAATTCAATTAGGCCACCTTCCCATCGCATAAGTTAATTTGACAAGAAATTACTCTTAAACCTTCATTATCCGCCGTCGACTACCCTCTCTCTTTCGAGTACTATTCATCAGTTCCGGTGTAAAGTTAAGACTAGTTAACTTCGCCACGAACGATAACATTGATTTTGCTGCGGAAGGCGATGGAAATGCAAACAGGGGCGCACCGACTTGAAAGCTCCCGTCGCAGCTTGAATATGCGAATTAATCAAGACTAATTGATGGGGCTTGTGCACAGGGGGAAGGGGTCTCTCTTCGGGGAAGGGGGATGTTTGTTCCACGTGCCCAGAGGAATGCCCGACTCTTTGTGAATAGTAAATGAACGGCAAGGCGTTTGGGCGACGAGGTGAGATAGGTTGCTTCGGAGATGATTCAAATGCAATTCATTAGGAGAATTGGTGAAAACCGCTTTCATTATGCATTCTGGAAAATTTTGTACATCAGTGTGCATTGAGCACTCGTTATTAATTAATTTGATTTTAAAATAGAGATAAAAAATGTGTGCTCATTCGAACTCCAAGAACTAGAGCTGCCTAGTAGGCAGTACTAGGTGTTCGAAACAAGATTTCTGTACTCTAAATGTGGTAATGTAAGCCTAAACGAGAACTCTTTGTAATAGAGACTTGTGGGTACTGTTTATTCCATTTTCCCCTTTTGTAACAATCAGATTGAAATTCATTTTTATTTCGTCAATTTACAATGGAAATATCCCCATTTTCTTTTCAGTCAATTACTTAAATTTCTCAAAAAATATTTTTTGTTCACAAATTTAAATTGTTTTATATATGTTTTTAGTCTCTGATCATTTAAATATTTGAAACTAAAAATGTTCTACAAATCTAACTGGTTTCTTATCCCACTTTGTCGAGAGCAACATCTAGATCAAGTCCACGAAGCCGCGTGTTCTCATAGAAATAGGGAAGGGGACATTTATTCTAGGGCAAACTAGAATATTCGAACAAATGTTTAAGAATATTATCAGAGATACAAAATATTTTAAACAGTGTTACAAAAATATCGGAACAAAATATTTAACAATTCTACTAGAATGTTCGAACAAATATTTAGCAATATTATTAGAATATTCGAAAAAAATGATTAACAATTCTACAAAAATTTTCGAGCAACACTTATAAAAAATATTAGAATATCTGAATAAGATGTGTATTTACACCAATCAAATACTTGAACAAACATTTTAGCAATACTATTAAAAATTAAGTTAATACATTTGATACATGAATCAGACGTTTAAATCACTTATCAACAACAAAGCCCATCAAACTCGTAAATCACACTAGATTTATTTAAAGCCCTAATCAGTTTGATGAGGTCTCGCTTCTTTCCTCCAACCAAAGTTCCTGCTCAATTCAATGAAGCTACCTTCCCGTCGCATAAGTTCATTTGACAAGAAATTACACTTAAACCTTCATCATCCCCGTCGACGACTCTCTCTCTTTCGAGCATTAGTCATCAGTTCCGGGGTAAAGTTAGGACTAGTTAACTTCGCCCCGACCGATAACATTGATTTTACTGCGGAAGGCGATGGAAATGCAAACAGGGGCGCACCGACTTGAAAGCCCCCGTCGCAGGTTGAAGATGCGAATTAATCAGACTAATTGATGGGGCTTGTGCACAGAGTCTCTCTTCGGGAAAGGGGGGCGTTTGTTCCACGTGCCCAGAGGAATGCGCTGACTCTTTGTGAATATTGAATGAACGGCAAGGCGTTTGGGCGACGAGGTGAGATAGGTTGCATCGGAGATGATTAAAATGCAAGCCATCAGAAGAATGGGAGAAAACCCCCTTCATTATGCATTCTGGGAAATTCTGTAGATGAGTGTGCAGTGAGCACTCGTTATTAATTAATTCGATTTAATTAGTAAATTCGTTTTAAAACAGCTGTAAGAAATGTGCGCTGGTTCGAACTTCAACGATTGGAGTTGTGTTATGGATAGTACCAGATGTCCGAAACAGGTTTGCCGTATTCTAAATGGGGTAATGGAAGCCTAAACGAGAACTAATAGGGATATGTTGGTACTGTTGATTCCCCTTTTTTCTCTTTTATAACATTCAGAATCAAATACATTTTTATCTCGTCAATCTTCTATAGAAATATCACAATTTCCTTTCCATTACAATAACCTCCATTTCCCAGAAGTACTTTCTGTTGTATACAAATTTAAATTGTTTGTATATGTTTGTAGTCTCTGGTCATTTAAATAATTGACAGATATTTCAGATTAAAAAAATTCTACAAATCTTGTTTCTTATTCCACTTAATCGCCAGCAACTTCTAGACCAAATCGAAGAGCACGTGTGGTCTCACGGAAAGACAGCGCGCGTGTGGGGGCAGCTTCTGTTGTGATGGAACAACCGTATGTAGATGTCTGACTTGGCTCCTTGGCTCTGAAGAAGGAGAGCAGTGCTTTCAGAAGGACTTTAGCGGAACTAATGCGCATTTGCGTATCGCATGGGAGGAAAACCTGAAAAATTCTCATCAGGTAGTCCGACGAACGAGGCAAGATGCTGAATATCCCAAATGCTGCCGCGCTCGTCGTTTTTTTTTCTTTGTTTTTTTATGAAACAGTGTCTACAACAAAGCCTCCAGCAGATGGAACCTGAGCTCTAATACACACCAGGGGCGTTTATGTTGAGTTACGAATCGGTGGTATACAGTGGTTTAAAATATAAATTATTTATTTCGAAATGCAAATTTTTTGCATTAACACATTAATGCAAAGTTGCATTAATGCATTGAACACATTAATGCAACACATTAACACATTAATTAAAATTAATGCAAAGTTGGTGTTAAACATACATTGTACAATGCTGTAAAGAAAAAATCTTCCCATTTCAAAATAATCAGACAGAATTCTCATAAAAACACAGCTTTCGAATGAATGTATTTTTACTGAATGTTAATTAAGTTTAATATATTTAATTTATCATTTTATAATCAGCAAAAAAGTTGACAATAGAAAAGCTCTAAAAAGTTTAAACTATTTTCAGATTGCACTTCATTGTGCTAATTACGCTCAACCTTTATCCTCATTTTTAATATTCAAATGAAGTTCCGGATCCTGGCTAGAATCCATTTCAAGTATGCAATACCTTACGAAGTGCAACAAAGCCAAATAGCCATTAAAGCCAACATGGCTCATAAAAATGTATGCGCAGTCTTCAAGTCATCGACAACAGATGTCCTCATCTCCAAAGATGATTTTGAAAATTCGAGTCTGGTGAAATGGTCCCTGAAAGCAGCTTCACAGAGCTTAAAGCTTAATGAAATGTGGAGGACAGCCGAATAGAGTTGAGTAGGATAGGTTCTCAGCCATTACGGTGAAGGAAGAAGTCTTGCTCAGATGGTTCTATCAAGAGTCATTTGAGCAAGCTTGTTTATGCTTACAAGAGCTGAAACAACAGCAGACTGGATTCGCGTTGCTTCTTCATTGACAGATGCGAGCCGATTTTCATTTCATACCCTTTTGTAGATACTTCTTTTAAAGTGAAAATTAAACAATATAATTTTTACTTGTTCAGGTTTTTATCATATATAAATATGATGTTGTTTTGGTACGATATTGTATAGATGACTTGTAGTCTCGCCCTATACTATACCTATAATGGTTTCAAGAAGAAACCACTTTCAGGTTCTTGGGAACACTTTACTTTTATTTACGAATATATATTTTTTTCTTCTAATGCAGATAGCAAACACTGAGACACTTGGTCTTGGATGCCTTAAGGCAAGTTCTGCACAAACGTTACTCACTTTGCATTACCCAGGGGGCGCGTGTAACTTGAAGATAAGCCACGGACGCGGAGTAAAAATGCCCCCGCAACGCTCTACGATCCTATTAGGACAGGGACCTATGGTTTAAAGTGGATTCCGAACCACTACAAAATCCATGGCACCGCCGGGACTCGAACCCGAAACCTGTGGTACCGAGCGCCAGATCGCTAGCCACTTCGGCCATTCAGGCCCACGAATATATATATATATATATATTGCCAGGCCCCCTCCGTCATATTAGACCGGGATCTATGGTTTAAAGTGAATTCCGAACTACTACAAACATCTATCGCACCGCCGCGAATCTAACCCGAAACCTGTGACACGGAGCAACGGTCAGTCGGCCATCTAGACCAGAAGACTTTTAATTTAGTTTAATCGATGTCCTATATATTTTTGCATTTAGGTGGAATATAGAGTATTAATCCCATACATTTTTAGTTGCTCCAGACCTGAAAATTCTAGACAAATGTTAGAAAAGCACTGACACTCCAAATGATAAAAGCTTCAAGTTCGAATCCTAGCGGTGGCCTGGATGTTTATGAGTGATTCAGAATCCACTTTAAATCATAAGTCTAGGCTATGTCTAATTAGCCTAAAGTGTGCACAAAATGACAGTAGAGCGACAAAAAACACCAAAACCAAACCAAATTTTCAAATTCCCGCCAACTTTTTAACAAACTTGCTAGTAAAAATCCTTTATTTAGAGTCTTCTCGTAAATATTTAAATTCCTTCTTTTAGTATTTTTTAAAATACTTTTTATCTTTTTTATTTCCACTTCTCTTAAGATTGTTTTATTTATGATTGCTTTGATGATTTTTATACTTACTTCTGTAATCCATGTGTGATACTTTGCAATACACGAGGATTCCTTACGTTTTTGCAGTTAAACACTGATAAAACAAAAGCCCCTCTTTAAGGCTTTAATTCTTTAAGCAACAAGAATCATTACCAGTTCCGTGCATAATTAAAACACTTAATCCACTCGAAATGCATTCATAACCCGCAAATGACAACGATATAAAACGCTTTCAGCATTTCGAATGAACAATGGCCGTGAATGGGCGAAACACAATAAGCGCTTTCGAAAACCATCCTGGAGAAACAAGATAGCACGGAAGACATTCTTTTCCGATTGAGGTTCGGCGAGGGTTGCCTGGCAACGCCATCTAACAAAAGCCATCGAACAAGAGATTTTAATTGTTGGGCATCAGATTAGATAAATACTCTTAATAGCCTTCGCCCACTCTTTTCTCCCAGGGAACACTTTTCTTACAAAAGCCTCATTTTGCAATGCTTAATCGGTTCGTTGCGAAAGATAATGGTTATGGCCGGGGCGATAATGGTTAAATTGAACATGTCTAATGCGTTGAATTAACTTAGACTTTTCGGTTTTCCAGTGGGAGTTCTTTTGCATTGCCTTTAACCCTAAAAAGTTCGAGATAGAAATTCTTTTTTAATTCAAACTCAGAGAAATGTTTTTTATTAATTAATCAATATGAGCAAGTGTAAAGAACGATTTGGTTTTTAGTCGAGTTTTATTTCTTTCACTGCAAGAATGTTAGGTTTTATTTAATGTTTAGAATGAAATGATGTCGTTATTTAGTTAACCTCTTTGAATAATGGCGATCATTTTTTTTTTCTCTAAAACACTTATTTAGTTTTTTGTGTTTCGACATTAACATTCTAATATATAGCTACCAGTATGTTAAATATTTTATTTGTGAAGTCTTATGATACGTAATTTTTTTTAAAATAAAAAATCTCCAATTTTAATTCCAGTTGAAAGAGTGGTAATTATTCGATTCATGTTTAAGAAATTAGTTAAGACTTAAGCATCATCATCAGTGGCGCAACGGCCTCATGGGTTGCCAAGTCCGTCTGCTTAGCGGCAGATTTCAAGATGAGATGTTTTCTTTTACAGGGTAGTTGTCAGTCCTACGCCCAACGCTCTTCATTCATATTAGACAGGGACCAACTGTTTAACGTGGATTCCAAACCACTACAAACATCCATGACACCGCCGACCACGAACCAAAAACCTGCGGTACCGATCGCCATTTGTGTGCGCCATCAGTCAAGTTGCAACGAATATAAGTAGACCACGTCTTTAAGTATAATAACAATTGTTAGCTTTAAAGTTGGATCCATAGTGGTACAGACATACTCACTCTAATAAATCTGTACTTCAGCGTTCCCAGAAGTGAGACGAGCTAGTGAATTTTACTCGCTGACGAAGCGCACAGTTGGATCATTACTTAAACCTTTTATCCATACCCGCATGCAAGCTGCACTAAAACGGATATCGAAAGGCTGCAAAAATTAGCTTACGACCAGGTGCACTGTGCGAAACCACCCCTCCAACCTAAATCCACTGAAGACCTAGACCCACTGAATCTTGACTTCAGAGTGACCGTTCATCATTGGGGGGGCAGACGACGAAGGATTTTATCCATCTGGCTGATGAATAACAGATGAGCTAATCTAGTACAGAGTCAAACAAGACAGGATTGAGTTTTCCTCCATGTTCCATGCCTCCGCGTTAAACATTTAAAGCACGAAAATCATAAATTAAATATTCAACTCCGTCCATGATGTCTCCATCATGTTTACCCACCAGCAGCCTTCGCATTTTCCTCCGACTTCGCGTGCTCGCTTCGATTCCCTATTTTCTCATGCGCATTCCCCCATGCATACAGGTGCGCACGTTATGTGTGGGATATGACATCATTACCAGATATGAGTATATTCGTTCGAGCTTCCCTACGTCTGGTCCACGTCATGATTGAACGTAAATTTATGTAAAAATATGACTTTGGTGCAGTTTCGAATCCAAAGGTAATGCGAAAACTAGAACTTTGGATGGGAAAAAAAGGCTTCATTTGCATTAAACAACACCTTTAATTTTTTAACATTGGACAGCTGCAACTTGAGCGTGATGTGATTTGTTTCGTAACTGCTACTTATAAATCTGGGTTAAGCAATCGTTTAAACTAATGATCCGTTATTCAATAGAATGATATTTGTTGAGCAATGGATGATATTGAAGATTGTACTATTACTGGGATCAGTTCGAATAAAAATCTTAATAATTCCGAAAATTTCGTTATTGCATGCGTGCGTAATGTTATTGGAGATAGGGAAAGGAATGGCTAGTAGACGGCGAAATAGGGTAGAGGAACAAGCTTTTCTATGTTAGCAATATAAAATGGACAGCTTATGGGAGAATATTTATTAAAAAAATATAACAGTTTTTGTAGAGGTTTTTTTCTTCTTCTATTGCAGCTGGCAAACAGACAGTGATCTTTGCCATAATGGCTGCACCGATGTTACTCACTTTGCATTACCCAGGGGGCGCGTGTAACTTGATGGTAAGCCACGGTCGCGGAGTAGCAATGCCCCCGCAGCGCTCTACGATCTTATTAGGACCGGGATCTACGACTTAAAGTTTATTCCGAACCACTACAAACATCCATTGCAAAGCCAGGATTCGAACCCGATACCTGTGGTATCGAACGCCAGAGCGCCAGCCATTCGGCCAGAGTTAAATATGTGAATCTTATTGAAGTTAATGGCAGACGCATGTTTTTCACAGTAGTAACAATATGAGTGAAACAGAGTATTTTTAAAATAGTGTGATATACGAAGGACTATGATCATCCTGGTAAAAAAAAAGCATGAAGTTGTAATAACGCTTAAAATATGCTGCTTCAAAATAAGGAGATCAATAGGTGGATCACTTTATATAATTAATATATTATTATATAAAGTGTAAATATTATATATAAGTGTATTATTAATAAGTGTAAATATATTATTATATAAGTGTATAATTAATAAATTACTAATATTAAGTGTTATTTAAACTCCTCTGCCACTTAATAGACATTCAAACAATATTACTAACTAACCATCACAGGTTAAACATTACTAATTTATCATTATAGGTTAAATTCCTCTCAAGTCCTGCTTTGCTCATACACCTTGGCAAGGGATTGTCAATAAGCTGAGAAGGGGCGGGGGAGTACGTCGGGTGCCTGGCTCCTGGTAGGGTCACCCTAGGCGTGAAGGCTAATTCATTATGCCCAGCTGAAACAATCAGACAGAAGAAAAGTCAGATTTCTACCTTCGGTACTGCAGATCTTTTTGGACCACAGAAGCTGCAACGTTTCTCCTTTTATCATGAGTCCAGTTTCTATCGAAAGAGGCCTGAGCTATGTTAATAATATTGTTGAGTCTAATTTTGGGTGTATATAAATACTTATTGACAGCCGACCTCCCTTCAACATCTGAATAATTGAATAAATGTTGGTGACAGGACTGGGTTTATAGTGAGGTGTTCTCTGAGTTTGGGAAGACATTCTGAAGATCTGAAATGCCCCTCCAAAGCATGACTGGAAATCGAGAGATCGCTCTGGTGGTGTCCTGTTTTTTAGGGCTCATGGAAGCTAACAAATTTAGTTATCACGTTTTGTCAGTGGACACTATAGGAAGCTTACCTATGAACAAGGGCACAAGATTTTTGAAACCTGCACAAGTGTAGGACTGCAGACTGCTCAAGCATCACCTGCTCTTGGCTTTACATTGGACAAGTTTTTTTTTAACTTCTACTCTTGGACTTTTTAAAAGTTTTATGGACTTATGGATTTTGCCTAATAGGCTAGACCAGGGGTCTCCAAACTTTCCAGCCTTCGGGCCATACTGTTTACTCCAGTGATTACCAATGGCCAAAACCGCTTTCATTTTTCTGCCATTATCTATAATTCCTAGACCAGTCACGGAGTACGCTTGCTAACTACGCTGATTCAATTACTACAATTACTATTGTGTATATCGATACAACCGTGACACTTGACGAAATCTAGTGATTAAAAGCGGAAATAGGTAGTTATAATTACCGAGGTATGTTCACTAGTTTATATTGTTAGTGGGATTCATTTCAATTGTTTGTTAGCTGTTATGCTTAAGTTAACTTTTCTGCGTATTATGCTTGTCATTAAGCTTTACCTAGCAAGTCAATACAACCGAGTTATTATCATTCTGTGTTTTTTTATCCATCTTATTACAGCAACAATAAGCTATTCGCTGTCGCGGGCCGGATTTGGCCCGCGTGCCATAGTTTGGAGACCCCTGGGCTAGACCATATCAAGGATTGAAAATAACAATAACACAGGTTAAACATTGCTAACTTACCATCACATGTCAGGGCCGCGGCTACTTCAAAGTTAAACTTTCATTGAAAGTGAAATGTAAACTTACAGGTTAAAATTTAACTGAAAGATTTAATCTTTCAAGTTATAGATCTTTGCATATTTGGAAGAAAGTTAGTAAAGTTATCAATTATCAGTAATATTTATCAATGAGAAAAAAATTTGATTTAAAACTTTATCCAATTAAACGTTAACGTTAGTGTAAAACTATTCAAAACTCTTTATTAAATAACAGATAACCAATTTAATCACAATTTAGTGCATAATTAGAAACCTTTCATGGGCTATAGTACCGGTTTTTGTTGATGTACAAATTATTTAATGCCTACAAATGCAATATTAAACATATATACAAACTAAGATGTGCTTTATTTTTATGAAGATATATAAACAATTGTACATGTTATGAGGGGCACATGGCATTATTGGAAGACATTAAGCATTAATTTCATGAAACCCAGCTTTAGATTCACGTATCGACACAAAATGAATGCAAATTTATGTAAAAATAATGCTTTCCTGAGAGTCAAATGGAGAGGGTAATCCAAATGAAACTTCGCACGAAACAAAAAAGCCTTCCTTTGTCTCTCTGGAAAAATGCTTTGATTTAAGAAGTAATTGAGCATAAAAAGATGACTTATCTGAAATTGATGACCTGCGAAAGTTTTTGGAAAGTTGGTAAAATATTCCACGGTTTGCATTGCTCTATTGTGCAATTGCATTTTATTTTTAGATGGAAAAGAAAGTGCTTCGAAGAAAAGGAATTAAGACCATAAATAAAACTGTTTGAAGAATTAAAGGGGAGATAGTTTTTTTTTTTCATCATTTTTACATCGCCACCCTTTAATTTGAACTTATATGTTTCATAAAATGCCTTCATTAAGTTGGTTTATCGTTTTTGACTTGATGTAACTTTTTCATATGTAACAGACAGCATCAATTAATATTTATCTAAATCCAGTATTAAGTCATCACTCTAAGAAATGATTCTTTTGAAGATCTAGATTCAAAGCACGATGAATAATGCATTGAATGCTTTTATTCTACAAAGATCTTTTGAGTATCCTTTGATTTAAAATGATGGAATTCTTAAGGAAAAGAAAAGGATTTTAGAATTTTGGGTTGATAACTTATTAATCAGTACTTATTTCATAAATAATTAAAAGTATACACTACTTTAACATGCTCATAAAGTAAGATAGATTGTTGAAATATACCCTTACTTATCTTAAGTGCAATTTAGAAAAATTGGATCGTTATGCCTGCACTGGTACTTCAATATGATAAAATGTTGGTCCAATTATAAAATCATTTGTGAAAGATTTATCAAAGGATATTTATTTAATGGAAGGATACTTGGTTTATGGTATGAGCAATAAATCACTAAATAAGGTATAGGAACATTTTCAATCAATTAGACATAATTTTTTAATGACTGCAATCCTAAATTCGGTCTTTCCCTCGACATTAGGCAGAAATTAGGATTGACCTGGATTAGATTGCTTAGGATTCGATGGCAGAATTTCAGATTGCTTAGGATTCAACTCAGTAAATCAGTCGTTCTTGTTGGAAGAGATAGTTGGAATATGGAAAGTGACGCATTTTTCCCACTGAAAGAGTTGTAGCATTTCATTACCAGGAGGGAGGAATGTATATTTTTTAACAAGTACATAATAACAATCTATCACTCAAAGGTGACAGCAGATAATCAATGTTTTGGAGAGTTATATTGCAAGCGATTAATGTTTCGTATTAATGAGAACAACCTATCGCTCAAATCTGATAGTTACTTAGGTTATGGTATGAACAATCAATCAGGTATAGCAACATTTTCAATCGATTAGGTCACACTGTTCTCCAAAAAAATGTGTATTTAAAAATTTTTATCCTTTAAGGAGTTAATTGTGGCAGCTTAAAAATGAGACTAATCAACAATCTAATCAAATATGGTCGATATATAAAATTAAATTAATCTTTATCGTTCTAAAATAATACAAAAATCATCATGCGTATCTATTCAAAAATCTGTCAACATTTTCTTTCATCATGAGAAATCATTAGACAGCAAAACAATAAAATAAAAAAGTACTTTACATTTTACTCCTCATATGAAAAATTACCGATGCTAGAATAATTAGAATTATAACGAGCTCATATCAACATCATGCATTAGCTCTTTTACAGCAGTGAATCCTTTATTTTATTTTTTACTGAAAATTAATTCTTGAGAAATGATCGCTCCTTTTTCATTAAAAATATAACTATTTGAGTAAAATTGAATCAGATATTTCATTAAAAATTAAAGAAAACATGTTTTCAAAACTTCTGTTATTCTGACGATATCATTTCTTAATTTATTTCAGTCGCTCTGGCATTGTAAATTTTTAATTATTCGTTACTTGAGCGGAGACCGGATAATGATTTGAAAAATTAACGAGCTTTTGCATTTTGATTTTTCTTTATGCGTTATTTCTGTTTTAGCATCATCTGTTTAATATTTAACAATGCGATGAGATATTTTTTTGTTTGTGTGAGTTACGTAATGAAATTCGGTTGCATTTTTGTTTAAACATATAACTTAAGAGATAAATAATTAGATTAGAATAGTATATTAATGTATTTATATTACGATAGATATGTTGATTTACATTAAGTTATCGAAAAAAAAATTACTATTATCAAAGCTTCCCTTTAAAGTTTTGATGTTTGTAAATAAGAATAAAAGTGGTGTTAAAAAGAGTATTACTTATTCATTCGGAGATTATTCTAAGAAAAATTAATTGAGAAAAAGTATTATATTAAATTAATTAATAAATTAAATTATTATTAATAATATTAAATTATTTATTAATTATTAAATTATTTTGACAAGGAATTGGAAAGGGGCAACTTCTGTAGAGATGGAGCACATAGATAGATAGACAGATACGTAGGTAAAAGTCTAATTTGGCTCCGTGTCGTTGAAGAAAGAGCGGCTTCCGGGTAGGCTTTAAGGGGAACTAACTACATTTGCGTATTGCATGGGCGAAAACCTGAAACATCAACTTTCAGGGAGATTTTTAGGGATAACTGCTCTGCATTTGCCTGACAAATGGGAAAATTTCCACCCATGTATGTCTGCATGTTGATGTAAAAGCCATCTACATCTCTGCGTCTCCAATGTCCTCGTTTTTGTTGTTGTGTCTCATCCTCAGTGTCCTGCAGTGTGCAATGGACATCCCATAAGTAATCTATTCATGGATGGAGGGAAAGGGGGCAGTTTCTATTGAGATGGAGCACCCGTAGGTAGAAGTCTGAATTGATTTTGTGTCGCTGAAGAAGGAGGCTAGTGCTTTCTGGGAGGAGTTTTAGGGGGAACTGCCAGGATTTGCCTACCTTATGGGAGAAAACCCAGATAACTCCCACATAATCCGACTAACAGGACAAGATGCTTAACATCCCATACGTAATCGAATTTCTTCGTTTTTTCAAACCGTGCCCACAACCAAGCTGCCAGCGGATTGAACATCAGCCGTAACTCACCAGCTGTGCGTGAGTCTACGCACTGAGCCCCGAGTCTGTCGTCCTCATTTCTGAAAGCAGTAACTGCAATGCAAGCTACCAAGCTTCAGTGGATTCAAACCTTCGCCTTGTTTCCATCAGCGAACTACGAATCCAGCATCTAGTTGTTTTGTTAGAAGTCTGAATATTCGACAAGCCAATTTTTTGGCCAGTTTTGCCAATTTCCTTACGCAAAACGTATTACACAAACGTACGCTTACATATTCCATAAACATCAAATCATCTGTAAATCAAATTTAATTTATTACGCTTATTTGCTTACAAAAAAAATTCTCTAAGTCATGCTAAAATAATATTAATGCATTTATTAATAAATCAGTAAAAAAAAATAAACCATGCTATAAATATCCTTCTTTTTTAGACGCTCTGATACTATAAATTGCAATTTAGAATGCATATATACATTTATGACATTTTATAAGCCCAAGGACCATTTTAATCTAAGGCACACACCGCCCAGAAACCCAGTTCAAAATGCGCAGAATGCATATTTCCAAAACCTATGAAACTTAATTATTAAAAAAATTTCTAAGTCATGCTAAAAATATATATTTATGACATTTTATAAGCCCAAGGACCATTTTAATCTAAGGCACACACCGCCCAGAAACCCAGTTCAAAATGCGCAGAATGCATATTTCCAAAACCTATGAAACTTAATTATTAAAAAAATTCTCTAAGTCATGCTAAAATATATATATTTATGACATTTTATAAGCCCAAGGACCATTTTAATCTAAGGCACACACCGCCCAGAAACCCAGTTCAAAATCAGAATGCATATTTCCAAAACCTATGAAACTTAATTATTAAAAAAATTCTCTAAGTCATGCTAAAATATATATATTTATGACATTTTATAAGCCCAAGGACCATTTTAATCTAAAAAACACACCGCCCAGAAACCTAGTTCAAAATGCGCAGAATGCATATTTCCAAAACCTATGAAACTTAATTATTAAAAAAATTCTCTAACTCATGCTAAAATATATATATTTATGACATTTTATAAGCCGAAGGACCATTTTAATCTAAGGCACACACAGCCCAGAAACCCAGTTCAAAATGTGCAGAATGAAAGCTCTATATGATATAAAGTTTCCGATGCCATTTGATTGTAAATCTGTTGGAATTTAATTAAGTTGGCCGAGTTGCTCGTATTTCCATAAGTATTGCTCATATTCTGCCGGAAATCAAGCGAATATTTCACCCTATTTTCAAGAGGGATCATCGAATTTCGAAAAGAGATGGAATTAATGTATACACGTTGTGTGGTGAATATTCGCACTTTGAGTTAATCTTCCGCCTTCTCATTATAACGTATTTCTATGGGAATAGAAATGTAGTATTTCTATGGGAATAAGACTGTATTATTTCTATGGAAAAATAACTTTACATGAAAATATAAATTTAATATTTTCATAGAAATAATCTTTTCTATAAGAACGAAAATGTAGTATTTCTATGGGAATAGGACTTTTTAAAGAAAATAAATAGACTAAATAAAAATTTAGTATTTTGTGAAAAAAGAAATGTAATTCTACTTTGGTGATAAATATATAGAATTTCTGGGAAGATAAATATGTATATTTCTATGGGGATAAAAATTTAAAATTTGTATGTAAATAAAAATTATATGGAAATAAATATACCGTAATAAATATACAGCATGGACACAGTACTTTATATGGGATTAAAAATCTAATATTTCTATAAGAATATAACTTAATATGGGAATACAAATGTATTATTTTTATGCGAATAGCAACTTATATTGTACCTTCCTCAAGATGTTCATTTTCGTAATATTTCAATAAAAATAAATAAGCAAGTGTTCAAAATGTTATGAGGAACTCAAATGTATTGATGGTTGTGGGGAGAGTGTTTATTTATATTGATAATATTGTTTCCTTTTCTGTAAATATGTAAATGTGATGCAAGTATTCAGTTACTTTGGAGTTTTTTTTCTTTTATGAAATTGTACTCTAGAAAGAAGCGGACCTGAATGGCCGTGTGGCTAGCGCTCTGGCGCTCGGTACCACAGGTTTCGGGTTTGAGTCCGGTGGTGCCATGGATGTTGTAGTGGTTCGGAATCCACTTTAAATTGTAGGTCCCGGTCGAATATGATCGTAGAGCGTTGCGGGGGCATTGTTACTCCGCGTCCGTGGCTTATCTTCAAGTTACACGCGCCCCCTGGGTAATGCAAAGTGAGTAACGTTTGTGCAGAACTTGCCTTAAGGCATCCAAGACCAAGTGTCTCAGTGTTTGCCATCTGCATTAGAAGAAAAAAACTCTAGACAGAATTATATCGCAAGCCTCAAAATGTTACAATTATAAAAAAAAATGAGTCAAGTGTGATGCAAATATTCGTGTTTTCTTTTTACATTCCAAAGGCGGGAAGTGTTTATTTTTCTGTGTGTCTGTGTGTCTTTTAAGTGTTTTATGTTTGCCAATTTTTTAGTTAACTCCAATTCAAATGACTAACACAAAATCTTAAGTAATTCACTGCATAATTGAATGGTTACGTATCACTTTCAAATAAAACTCTTACGACGTTTTTAATACGCTTTTATTAGTTTCACCTGTATGTTTGTATGTTTGTATGTATGTATGTAATTGACTTTTTCCCCTGGAGATCTGTTTCTCCTCATATACACTATTTAAGCTGCAAAGAAACATTTACAGGCATCTTTCAGAAAGAAAACAGTTGATTCTTTTTAATACGCTTTTATATTAGTTTCACCTGTATGTTTGTTTGTTTGTTTGTAACTGACTCTTTGGGTTAAATTTTGTCCTACTTTAAGCGATAGCCTTTGTTGTACTCACAATTACATTATTGTAAGAATAGTTCCACTCCTCCATACCGGGACCTCATTTAAATATTATAGTTTAAAAACACTAAAAAACACGCCTTTAGAGTTAATCAAACTAAAAAGTAAAAAATAAATGAATAGTTTAAAAAAACTAAAAAACACGCTTTTAAAGTTAAACAAACTAAAAAGTAAAAAAATAATCGTTAACATAAGAATAAAATGACTGACGAGAAACTGAATGTCACTGTTCTAAAAGCGTGGGGTGCTTTGTAGGACATTTTTAAACTAACTCTGCATTTCGGAATTAAAGTGAAAAATTATAACGATTGATATCGAGAACCCCACGCTTTTAGAACAGTGACATTCATTTTCTCGTCAGTCATTTTATTCTTATGTTAACAATTATTTTTTTACTTTTTAGTTTGATTAATTCTAAAAGCGTGTTTTTTAGTTTTTTTAAACTATTCATTTATTTGCAATTTTCTTGTGAAACATAAATGATGTGTTTTTAAGCAATTTATAGTTTATCTTATAAAAAAAAATGTTTAACTAGAAAATATTTGTTTCATTATTTTTATTTGTCTTATTATATTATTAAAAAAAATTTAACTTCAAAGTATTAATTTATTAGTTTCATTTGTCTTATTATATTTTTAAAATATTTTTAACTAGAAAATATGTTTATTAGTTTTATTTGCCTTAAAATATTATTTAAAAAATTTTACTTAGAAAATATTTGTTTATTATTTTTGCTGCCTTATTATAAGAAATATTTAACTAAAATTATTTGTTTATTAATTTCATTTGATATATGAAATTAAACTATTAAACAATTAAAACCGATTCTATGTTTCCTGTTTTTTATAGCCACACAGTTTTTTTTAAATATTAAAAATATTCTTTATTATTCATACAATTATATTATTTGTCGCAATTTTATTGGATATATCACGAGTACTCTAATTATCAGAAACACACTTATAGTATAATAGGAGTATAAAAAACGTTACGATACCTTTAAATTTTAGTAAGTGACCTTAGATAGGAAATTGTCTTCTGAACTTAAAGCTAATTATTTTTCTTTGTCAAAACTAAGAGAGGTTTTAAAAAATAGCGAAAAAATAATAATAATGTTAGGGGGAAATCCAAATTTTGGTACTTCTGTACATATTGATTTATGGAAGGAAACCTATATGTACAAGTATATTATTTTCAGAGTATGAAAATTTATTAATATTACTTAAATAAATTAATGTAAAAAAATAGAAGTACTGTTTTTTTATTATTTATTACTTATTTATTATTATCAGTATAAAAGAAATGTCATCAAGTTGCGACTCGTGATTTAGTGGTAACATGTGAAGCTACTGAGCATTAGAGTTCACGTTCGAGTCCTCTAGTGGAGTTCATTGTAATCACAGTTAACAAGAAGATTTTGGTTTGGTTGTCCCTCTACGGTCATTTTGTGCACACTTTGGGAATTTAAGACTGGAAATTTCTAGATTATAAATTATAATTTGACCGGGACTTACAGTTTAACGTGGATAACACTCATAAATATCCATGCCGCCACCAGGATTCGACCTTGAAGCCGTTGAACAAAACCAGAAAGTTAGTCGACTGGCCATCAAGCCGCGTTATCAAGAAAAAGAAGAAGAAGAAGGCAGTTCTGACACCATATAAATAAGCGTTTCGCATTGGTGGTTCAGACTGCCCGAAGGGCTGTCTTCATGTTCATCGATGCGATACGTAAATGTGGGACAATAACGTTAAAAGTAGTATCGTCCTAATTACATGCGTAAGTGGAACATAAAATCCACTGATGTTTTTAAAAAGGCAGTGGCTCTTTTATAGTTTTTAAATTTAATTCGTTAAAAATAAAAATGCGTTTTTAATAATAAAATTTTAAAAAAATTTCCGTTTAAATCCATTTTTATGGAGAAGTTATTTTTAAACAAGCCAAAATTATGATAATGCTAAAATTTGAATATAGAATATTTCTGAATTAAAATAAGTTCGATCGTATTTAAACCCCTTTTTTATTTATTTCGAAATCTTCTATTGTCTCCGAACTCTAATGCTGCTTAAATATTTTTCCGGTTGAAATAAATACGATACCGAAACACATTTTCTATTTTTTTTTTTTTTTTTTTTTTTTTTTTCACTTTAACTCTAGGGACATTTTTTTACTCCATTTTTTTATTTCCATCTTTTATGCTTTTTTTTATCTGTCTGAATTTCTCAGGAGATAAAAATTTAAGAAAAGCTATTTAAAATAAAAAAATAAAAATATTCCTGGCACCTAAATCTGTGAGATGCTATCCGGAACCCGAACTTTATAGCATTCAACAAGGCACTTAAGCTGCGATATGAATCTGAAACTTCATAGAGAATAAAAAATAGTGCGAGTATTTTTAATACCTCAAAGGAATTTTTTCAAATAAACAAGATTAAAAGCTGTGCATCTGCAGCGGAGTAATCTGTTCGGCAAAATGCAGGGATACAGAATTGCTCTCTCGCAATTGGACTTTCAGCAGCTCGCGAATGTTGCGATCCGCATAATGAAAAGTGACGCTTCAAAAACATTCTGTACTTCCTTTATGCATTGAATTCAAAAGGCATGAGTAGAATTTTTTCATTAGGAAATGCAAATAAAAAATATTTCTTTTAATCTTTGCTTATTTTGTTACCTAAAGGCCTCAGTACCTATGAGTTCTTATAAGATATATTTCATAAGTCGGAGTGGCCTAGTAAATAGTGCTTTAAACGATTAACAATTAATAACCATTCCTTAACTGCCATTCCTTTCATGTGACGGATAGCCCATGAGTAGTCTACTCAAGGATGGAAGAAAAGGCGGCAGCTTCTAGTGTGATGGAGCACCCATATGTAGAAGTCTGACTTGGCTTCAAGTTGCTGAAGAAGGAGGGCAGTGCAGACTTTTTAAATCGGAACAATCCTGTATTTTTGTACCGTATGGGAGAAAACACGGAAAACTCCCACCAGTCCGACTAGCGAGACAAGAGGCTGAACATCCCAAACGCCATCGAGTCCCCTCGTGTTCTGAAACAGTGTCTACAATAGGGGCATGATTTTTGGGCCAGTTTGGAAATGCATCCCTAAATCCGTGGACAGCATATAAAATTATATATCCCATATTAGATTTAGACCCACTATAGACATTTTTGGAAGGTTCGCAGGTGTAAGTTGAACAAATTTAACTAAGAGTTTTTTTAAAAAAAGCACTAACAAATTCAATTAATAGTCTGATTTGCTCTGCTATCAACTGTACTACTGTATCTACACGCGCCCCCTGGGTAGTGCAAAGTGAGTACATCTGTGCAGCGCTTGCCTTAAGGCATCCAAGACCAAGCTGTCTAAGTGCTTGCCAGCTGCATTAGAAAGAAAAAAAGTTTTCTCTATTTGACCGTTATAAAATAAATATATTTTGTAAAAATGGGAGAAATCTCACGGGCCGCAAAAATATTCAACGCGGGCCGCGATGTGGCCACCCCTGATCTACAACAAAGCCGCCAGCGGATTCAACCTCAACCCTCATGCTCACCAGCGGCGCACGTGGCCGCTGAGCCACGAGTCGGGCATATATCCTCATTAATATGAAAGGGAATACGGGCTTCCGATATGTTGATAAACGAGATATTTAATACACGAGCTCTTGTATTTTCGTACCGTATGGGAGAAAATCCAGAAAACTCTCACCAGTTAGTCCGACTAGCCAGACAAGAGGCTGAGCATTATAAACGCCATCAAATCCCCTTGTATTTTGAAGAGTGTCTACAACAAAGCCGCCGGTGGGTGGAACCTCAGCCTTAATGCTCACCAGCGGCGCACGTGGCCATTGAGCCACGAGTCAGGCATCTATTCTCATCTTGATAAACGAAATATTTAATACACGAATTAATTAGTGTTGATATTAACTTCGATATTTCTTCTTTTATAAAAGGTATAATAATAAACATGAAAAGTATAGTAGCAATTAAGGCGTAATAACAAAACTCTAGGTTGAGGTTAAAAATGGGAGGATATCGATTAGTTTTATAGTGTCTTTGAATTTCTTCGATATGTGAGAATATTTTATTAATAGAACGTCTGGGTGCTGATCCAATTTCGACTGGGAAAATGATCAATAGTCTCATCTTTGCTTTTCTTTCATAATGCGATATCGTAATTGGTTGATTTTGGCTTGTTTCAATTTTAACTTCTTTTTAGTTAATAATAAAGTAATCATCTTTGACAAAAATATCTAATATGTGTATTAAAAAGATGAAATAAATTTATAAGACATAAAGAAACTGATATAATTACATTCATGAATTTTGGATGATATTATCTCAAGAAATTTGTTTTAAAACTAAACATCGAATAAGTAATTTGAATATTAATTGATAGTTATGAGTTTCAAAAACGAGTACAATATATTTCCCTAATGTTTAATTATAAAGAATAATATATTTTTTTTAAAGTTAAGAAAATAACAAAACATAAATAAAAAAGAAGGGAAGGGATGATTTAATTATATGAGATGTATAAAAAGATTTTACTGAATTCTTTTAAAAATAATTTTGCAAAAAAATTATATAAAATATAATTTTCGACCTTGAATAGAATTATAAAGTAGAATAGGTTTCTTTATTGATTCAATTGGTGAAAGTCATTAAGCATAAAATAAGACGCTTACAAATTTTAGACGCTTTTATTATTATTTTTATGGTAATATATTTAAAATTCTAGAAATTTTAACAGATGGATAAATACATTTTTCTAATTAAATAAGGTATTCAAGAAACCTGTGGGTTACATGTTGTGGTTAGTGAAGCAATGTTGTGAGTTACACGCAATATTATATGCGATTATTTAAACTAATCAGAATAGTCTGTCACTCAAATCTGATAGCACTGTCCTGGATAATGAGATCAAATGAAATTAGCGATTGCCTTCACAGGTCAGAACAATTACAGTTGGAATATGGATTCACCATGAGTTGTTGTATCGTGATTGTTGATTGACCATGGACTGAAAAATGTCTACTCCTATGAGAAGTGAGGAAAGCTGACGGAATTTCTTAAAGGGAGCATTTTGGAGAAGAAGAAAGGGAAGTGCTGCGACGAGTGGATAAAGTGTTTTTTTCTATTTTTTTCAAGTGATTGAACAGGCTAGAGTTTCAGCCTGTTACCTCAGAGCTAGTGATTGAACAGGCTGTTTTACAAAGTGAGCCCCTTGTGGTTTCGTGTATCACAGCGTGTAATAATTAAAGTCTGCCGCAGATCAGCTGAAATAGATTCTTCGTAGACTTGAGAACTCTGAAATTCTCCGTCCTTGTAGTGAACTGCCCTTGTGAATCAAATTTAAAGAATTAAATTTCTTAATTTTTTGTAAGTAATAAAATGTAATAAATACAGTTCTGTGTATGTATAATGTTTTTAAATAAAAATTAGAGTGTTTCCATGAACCTGAAAGTGGTCCTCTTCTTGAAGCCATTATAGGTCTAATATATATATATATAAGCCGATAACGTCTAATATAAGCCGAGACGTTGCAATGTGCTTATAACATTTTATCTCTATAATTGTATATTCTATCGAAATAAAATTTGCATTTAGAACAAACTATCGTAAAAGAAGTTTTAAAGTAGAACATCATATTTTTATTGCAATAATCGAATATTTCATTAAAGAAAAAAAATCCATCGATTTAGCACCTTTATCGTGAACAAAAGATTAATTCAGAGATCATTTTAGAAGTTTTCAGAAGAATGATCGAAAAACATTTTTATTTAAATATGAACAACTATTTGGAAAAAACTGTCGTGCTCTATGAACTCCACATATCTACTTAATTATTTCTTTGCGAAAAGTTCTTAAATCAATTTTTAATTTTATTTGGTCCGAACACAAAAAAAACCTATATCTTTAAAGGGAACTTTTGCTTCTGCCTTTTCGATTTAAAAGACTTTTGCTGGAACTCCTGGAGGGAAAGAATTCCATTTAGGGAACGATAAGAAAATAAGTGCCCCCATTTTTATTAAAAACTAATACCACCCTACGATGAAGAAGACACCTCTACAAAATTACTTAATGATAAAAATTTTAATACCTTTTACAATTCCAGATCCCTAAACTCTTTTTCACTGATAGCTTATTTTGAAGAAGAAAGAAAAAAAAACTCTCCGATTTCGTTTCCAATTTTTTTCTTTTTCGATAAGAAAAGAAGTCAGGAAATGAAATGCTTTTTTAATTTCCTCCCAGTCAAACAGCCTTATTTCCTGTCGGTCTTTTAGCACCTGGAGGAAAAAACCAGGAATCCATTTCTCCCCCAACAAACTCTTTCAGGAAGACATTGCTTCTTTACCTTTAAAAATGCTACTTATGGTTCGCGTAATATTGGAGAACGATATACACAAAAGTATTTGACAACTTCGAAAACTAGTGAGTTTTTTTTAATTTTATTTCGAGATCGTTTGATTTTTGGTTGTTGGGAAAATTTTCAATAAATAAATACGAAAAAAAAAATCACAAAGGGAATGAAATTCTATCATACCCTTAAATTTATTTTATTATTTTTTTTCCTTAAATGAAATTTAATTTTTATCATATTTGTAGCCTTTTTTCTCACGGGAAAAATTGTGACATTTCATTCCCAGAACAATGTATATACTTTGACAAGTACATAATAACAACCCATCACTCGAATTTAACAGTAGACAAGCAGTATTATAGGAATTATATTACACGCATGTGGGGGCCTGATGGCCAAATGGCTAGCGCTCTGGCGTTCGGTACCACAGGTATCGGGTTCAAATCCCGGCTTTGCCCATGAGTGTTGTAGTGGTTCGGAATCCACTTTAAGCCGTAGGTCCCGGTCCTAATAGGATCGTAGAGCGCTGCGGGGACATTGTTACTCCCCGTCCGTGGCTTACCATCAAGCTATACGCGCCCCCTGGGTAATGCAAAGTGAGTAACATCGGTGCAGCCCTTATAGGCATCCAAACACGTCCATGTCTGTTTGCCAGCTGCATTGGAAAAAAATATTACATGCAATTAGTGTTTTGTACTAATGAGAACAACCTGTATCTCAAATCTGATAGCAGATATTCAGTGTCTTGGATAATGAGACCACATGAAATTAGCGAAAGTTAATTATTAGTCTATTAGTTATTAGTCTTTGTGACCTTCACAGGTCAAAACAATTACAGATGGAATATGAACTATACTATGAGTTGCTGCATCGTGATAGGTGAACATGGGTTGAAAAATGTCTACTTAAATGAGAAGGTGAGAGTTCTTAGATGAGTCGACAAAGAGTGTTGTTTCTCTCTTTTTCTCTGAAGTGATGGAACAAGTTTCAAAGTGAGTGCTCTGAGGTTTCGTGCATCACGTCATGTGAAAAGTACGTTCTGCCGCCCACCACGTGCTTTGAGATTTGATGTAGACACGAGAAATCTGAAAATCTCCGATTTGGAATGAACTATTCTTGTGATTTAATCATGCACTTGTGATCAAATTTATATTTTTAATTTTAATTTCTTTGTATAATAACCCAGAGTTCTATATATATTTATATATATACTACTTGTAAATAAAAAAAGTGTTCCCATGATCCTGTAAAATGGCCTTCTTGAAGCCGTTGTAGGTCATATTCTAGGTATAATTTCCGCAAGAATCAATTAAATTTTTTTTTACCCTATGCCTGTCTCCTACCTTTCTGTCAATAGGCGACGAACAGCCCAATACAGTAAAGAACGGCAAAAACAATCACTAAATTCAATGAGAGTAACACAAAAAGAGAAACAGTTAAGAACAGTAGGCCCTATGTTGAGGTGCTCACGAGTCATGGGCAAGCTATAGTCGCAAAGAGAGCGGATATCTGTATCAGTTAGTCCTATTCTATGCAGGTGACTCTGTAAGTAGTCATGGTCCCTGACAAATCAAAAGCAGGCCACGCCGACCGCTCTAGGCAAGGCATTGGAAAATTTTGTAGTTTTATTCAATAGGGAATTCCGCCTTTTCTCAAAAGCCTTCTCTCTATACAGGTTGAGCGACATGATGGCCAATTGGCTAGCGTTCTGGCCTTTAGTACCACACGCTTCATGTTCGAATTTTGAGGTGGCAAGGATTTTTATTAGTGATTCGGAATTTGGAATTATTAAACTGAAAGTTGCGGTCTAATTAGCCCTCGTGTGCAGAAAATGTCAGTAGAGCGACAAACCAAAACCGAAAACTATACAGGTTGAAACCGGTTGGATTTAATAGAGAAAGATCGAAAGATTTAAAAGAGAGAGTTGGAAAGGCAAAGAATCAATTTAAATTAAAATCAGGAAAAATCCAGGATACTAAAAACACCATTATTAAATTCCTGTTGAGAAAAAAAAATCTGGAAAAATTTCTTATGCAATTCATTATATTTAAAAATCTCTTATGTAAAATAAAAATAAATAAATAGAATCTCCACCTTCAAAAAAAAAAATATTAGATGAATTTTTTAATGTTTAAAACTCACCGCGTTTTATTAGAGTTGTCAAAATGTCAACATTTTTTTTTTTAAGTTAAAAAAATTAAACGTTGCATTTCTAATTAGTTCTTATACAACTCATTTTCAAGTATCCTTTGGTACACAGAAAATTGCTTTTAATTTAATTTTTGCAGTCTCAGAAAGCAACAAGTAATAATTCTTCATATTAATGTCCTTTAATTTAAAAAGAACATAGTTTAAATTACATATTTTTTCATTACTATTTCCTTTTTAAAAAATTAGTTTTAAACGTAATCAAATGGAAAAAAAGAAAAAATTATTTAAATTAAATATTCTTTTTTTACGTGTTTCATATAAATCATTAATTTTTTTTTGTAGTTCTAATGAATTCCATAGCAAAAAAATTATATATTTACAATATAATTTTTGAGATTTTCAATTTAATTTTGCATTAAAAAAATTTAGTTTTCCGACAAAAATAAATTGCATTGAAAGAAAAAAAAAAAACAACAATTTTTACATTTTTGAAGGCAATAAGAAATTTTTCAGACAAATTATTTGTTTTTTAATCCATATCTAACACACAAATTTTCAACAAATATTTCAGTGAATTTTATAAAAAAAAAATAATTTTAATTTTTACCCAAATGTAACAATATCTTGTGATTTGAAATAATTTGCAGCTGTTTATTTAAAAAAATGCAAGCTAAATTTATCATAAACTTCGAATTAAACGTTATATCAAATAAAAATTATAGGATAATTTAGTAATAAAAAAGTATTTAAAATAAGTTTCATAGGTTTTGGCTCTATTAGAATATAAGGTGATACTATCATTTGATTCAATCAAAAATAATTATAAAAATTATATATAAAAAAGAATTACAAAATTAAATTAAGAGAAAAAATACTTGGGTACTTACGTATTAACGGTACCTTGGCGACAGACTTGGCAGTTTTTAAGTGTTGCCAATCTAACAGCTACAGATTTGGCGGTTTTTAAGTGGCGCCAATCTAACAGCTTCAGATTTGCTGAGTTTTGACGCCATTTTGTAATGCTACGAAAATGCGTATTTGGGATTTGGCAGAAATAGAACAAGAGGCAATTTTATTTTTTCAGGAGCGAAATATTTTACCAAAAAAACGGAAATGTCCCATGACATGAAACTTTATTTTGTTGAACGTAAGTTTTGGAAATGCAATTTCAGTCAGTGTGCTTATCGTGTACCATGTTAAACTGTATATCGGCCTGTTTTCCACTGAAATCCGTTTGACTACTTTGTGTTTAAATAAAGTGTTTTTGACTACTTTGTGTTTAAATAAAGTGTTTTTGACTAATTTGTGTTTAAATAAAGTGTTTTGAATTTTGAAATCGTTTTGATTTTAAATGAAGTGTCTTATATATATTTTATTATTTAGAATAAAAATATTTTGAAAGCGTTTTGATTTTAAATGAAGTTTTTTCATATATATTTTATTATTTGGAACAAAAATTTTAAGTGCAGATTGGCGCCACTTTAAAACCGCCAAATCTGTAGCTGCAGTTGGAGCGTGTGCTCTTTATTGGCGCAACTGTCGCCAAGGTACCGTTAATACAAATAGAATGGGCGCAACTAATATTAAATATCTCGGCTTAATTATAAACAATAAACTTACGTTTCGAGCTCATATTCAAAAAATCAAAGAAAAATGTTGGAAAAAATTTTATCTCACTCTACCACTCATTAATAAATTTTCTAAATTAACTTTGTCAAACAAACTTCTTCTCTACAAACAAGTTCTTAGGCCTATCCTTACCTATGCTGCCCCAATCTGGGGTCAATCTAACAAGAAATCTGTACAAATTATTCAAAACAAACTTCTTCGTATTATCACTGGTGCACCCTGGTTTGTCCGCAACTCTACAATTCATCAAGATTTAAAAATTGATTCTATTGACAACTATATTACTAAACTTTCTAGAAATTTCTTCAATACCATTGCGACTCACGAAAACCCTCTCATCAAGGCACAAACTATATTTGCGCAATTGAATGGAAAATACAAGTATCCTTTCTCTACTTCTAAATGGAATCGAAGCCTCAAACCACCATAATTTCCTGCTCACTTATCGCTTTTTAGATATTTTACTTCAACGCATATTTACTGATCATAAGTTTCTTGCTACGTTTCCATCACCGATGATTTACATTTTTCTTACTTTCTTCTTTTTTTTTCTCTCAAATCATACGATTACTATTATCTATTTATCACGACTTTTCTTTCCTACTGCCTTCACATAACAATGAGTAGATGAACGCTTCGCGTTCAGGTACTCGACATCTTTATTCAACAATGATGAGGTACCGTTAATACGTAAGTACCAATACTTGCCTAGCTCGATAGACAGGTTACTCATAACGCTTAGAATTTAATGTAAGAACAAAACGCATAGCAGCAATCTTAAAAAATAGAAAATAATGGAATTCCAAACGATTATCTTTTCTTAAAAAATCTCGTTTTCACTTTGGAATAAAATTGTATTTGTTCTCACCAAACGTTCTTTTAGAATAATTTTAAATTATTTAATTATATAATTAATCATCATTTAATTATTTAATTGTCATTAAAATTGTAAATAATTATTATTTAATTATATAATTATTAGCTTTAGAAAGAAATTTAAATAAATATTATGCATACAAATGCTCGTGGAGGAATTTTAAATTAACCAATAAGAACAGCTGAACACAACAAAAAATTGATTAAGGAAAGAAAATCTCCACTTTCGTAATAATAATTAAGTTAGTAAATTAATAAGAAATTAATTAATTTTAAGGGTAGAAAAAATAATTCTCTTCCGAATTTTTATAAGAATAAAGAACAGTGTTTTTTTTTTCATAGCCAACAGCCATACCATGCTGAATATACCGGTTCTCGTTAGATCACCGAAGTCAAGCATCATTGGGCGCGGTCAGTACTTGGGTGGGTGACCACCTGGGAACACCGTGTGCAGTTGGCATTCACAAATTTGGGTCCTGAATGGTCGAGTGTCTAGCGCTCGGTGCCCCAGGTTTCGAGTTCGAAATCCATGGATGTTTCTAGCGGTGCCATGGATGTTTGTAGTGGTTCGGAATCCACTTTAAGCCGTAGGTTCCGGTCTCCTATGACTGTAAGAGCGTCACGGAGCCAAAGTCAGACTTCTACCTACGGGTGCTCCATCACAACAGAAGCTGCTTCCTTCCCCATCAATCATGAGTATGTATGGGCTCGTGGGCTTGGCCAGCCAAGTGGGATAAGAAACAACAAACAACAACAAAACACTCTTTTTTTTCTTTTAAAAGTTATTCGGTTATTTATTGCAGAACAATTTAATGCATTACAATTTAGAACATTCGAAAGCAAACGATTTCAGTGGCAAACAA
This sequence comes from Caerostris darwini, assembly GCA_021605075.1. Taxonomy (NCBI): domain Eukaryota; kingdom Metazoa; phylum Arthropoda; class Arachnida; order Araneae; family Araneidae; genus Caerostris; species Caerostris darwini. The sequence goes on from BPLQ01006125.1 coordinate 37,822, forward strand.
AGTAGCTTGCCTTTGACCGTTTGTGAGCTGGCTGGAAAATTCGTCTGAGTTCTCTGTTATGCAGATTAATAAACTTTTGTGCCTTTCGTGAGTGGAAACAATAGTTGACAGCAAGCATTTCTCTAAGGCAAAAGGGGAATACCGCTAAATCGATACAACTACACGCAGTCGTAAATCGATATATCGCATGAATGTTATGCGTCATATGTTGCTTCAAGTGACAATACGTTAGCTCTCGCAAGGAGGTATGAATCAGCTTTAATCAGTTGTGGTTTTCGTGTATCGCTCATTTTTGTGCTGGAGGGCTCTTCGCTTAGAAGAGTTTCCGTTAACTGTCAGACCGCGGTGACAGTTCGGTTTCGGGGAGAAGTTGACGAAAGTTTTGTGAAGAATTCTGGGTAGTGAGGCAGAAAAACTCATTATGAGAAATCTAGCGCTAAAATAAGTTTTCAGTGGAATTTTTTTTATTATTATTTATGTGTGTGTAATTGGTTTGGTACAGACGCATGTCAATGTAATATTCTTTATGAAATTTTTATTCGAATTTTTAAATTATACCGAATAGAAAAATTGCTTTTTTATGGATTTTGTTCAATTGGATTATTCCATTCTAAGATTATAGATAAAAATTCGGTAAAAGATATTTATAGCTTCTATGGTTTCTACAGTGGCTACCAAAAATGAATGGACACTTTGGAATTTTATTTAAAAAAATCTTAATAATTTGTTGTTACTCGTGCTATAGAATTTTTGTATTTGAAATAAATTTTAAATAATATCTTTAGATAATTATAAAAAAAATTCGTTCAAATTATTTTATTTAAATAACAAAAACGATCAACAATCAAAAAGTAACCAAAACCAATTTCGCAAAATATAAGTTTTAAATATAAACAAATTTAAAAATCAGAAAATACCACACTATTTTTAGCAAATTCAGCAACATTTCTGACAAATTCGTCTAATTTATAATGAAAAATAATCCGTTTTCTGACGTCAGACGTTGTTTATTTCCGACAGCTAGCCTACTAAGTATTAAAAAAACAATAGAATACAATTTTATAAAATTAACTCACAAAAATAAAAATAAAAACACTTTTATCAAATCTTAAACCAAGCAATAATTCATTTAATACACCAAAGAAAGAAGTGATTTATAATTCTGCCACGGATTCAATAGTTATTTGCCCAAAGGTAACTTTTTCAGCTATCATGTCAAAATCTTATCCCTGTCGCTGTTCGTTGTAGTCACTGCCTTCAGATACAAGGAAAGAAGGCCGAGATTGTGGCAACGTGTGTAAAGCGTTTAATATCCATATTCATGCCGCTTAATGGCAGTTTTCAAGATTTTTTGTCTCTCATACAACTTGAAAATGAGAGCTATTATTCCTTAATGTCCTCCCAAAACGCAATATTGCTTCTTCATCGTCCATTAATGGACTATTCATAACACATACATATGTGGACTGATCATACATATCTGTGATACATATCAACTGATGTTCAACAAAATAAAATGTTATTTATGGTTAAAATACCGGGCAGCATAAGTTGACGGTGGGTCCTTTTGTTTAATGGTATGAAAGTTATAGACTAAGTGTATCTTAGTGTTAGATGTGGACTAAGTGTATCTTTAATGGTATGAAAGCTGTGGACTAAATGTATCTTAGTGTTAGCTGTGGACTAAGTGCATTTTATGAACAACGAGATGTTGCAATAAGTCTAATTCCTCCAAAATGGTGGTATAACACATCAGCAATTCCATAGCATAACTATATGGCAATAGTTTGAAGAATATGAAGCAGACATCCCGCATCTTATCAGGTCACCTTTCACAAAATCTAAATGTTATTGAAAAAATATAGGATCTATAAGTATTAACCTTTGCCTCATTTTACGGATACAGTATTTTCCACTTAACCTACACGAATAATGACTCTCTCCAGTGGAAAAAGGCTTGTAATAGAATTTCCTTTTTCACATAACCGCCCCTGAAGCATCAGGAGTGATTTTGGGTTCGTTTCTCAGAAGAAAAATGTAAACAGAAGTAGTACAGAAATTTACTCGGTAAGAAATTCTCAGTCCATTAATTACTTTCTCTTCCAGATTACCCAAACTGCATTTAGGCTTTAATGGTTCGGATCTATTTGGTATGGAGAAAAAATAAGGAAATTCTTCAAAAACTTCAGTAAGTTGTCGAGAGCATTAGAGATAAATGAAATCAACAACCTCACTATTTGACTACTCTAAAAGACCAATTGTTTATTCAATGGGCCAGACTATACATGAAGATCACCCTCTTTCAAATACGGCACCATGTTATCCAATAAAATAAGGATTCTGAATTGTTTGTCAATATTTATATGCTCAGTAAGACGTTCTAGTAAGAATAGTTTGTATCACAACTCCATTCTGTTATTCCACAAGACCCTCAAGTTGTTTTCTAATGACGGAACTTTGATCTATGTTTATTCGCCACTACAGCGGCAAATATGTAGCAGATGCAGTTCTACATTTTACAACTTATTTCATCTCCGCTCATTGGAATAAAGTGCACTTGTGAATCAAATGATATTTTTAATTTTAATTTTTTTGTAAATGAGAGTTTTGTATATATATATATATATATATATATATATATATATGTTGTTGTTTGCTGTTGCCTACGGCTTAATGTGGATTCTGAACCACTACAAACATACATGGCACCGCCGGGATTCGAACCCAAAACCTGTGGCACCGAGCGCCATAGCGCTAGACACTTCGGCCATTCAGGTCCCAAATTTGTAAATGCCAACGGCACGCGGTGTTCCCAGGTGGTCACCCACCCAAGTACTGACCGCGCCCAATGATGCTTGACTTCGGTGATCTCTCTCTATATATATATAATGCTTGTAAATAAAAATTAAAGTGCTCCCATAAACCTGAATGTAACCCTGTTCTTGAAGCCGTTATAAGTATAGTAAATGTCGAGATGCTACAAGCATAAAGAAAGATTTATAATATAAACATTATTATCCCCCATTATTGATTGAATGAGCATTCGAAACATTCGAATATATATATATATATATATATATATATATAATATTAAAGAACGAATACGATAATATTACCGAATACTAGATAATATTAAAGAACGTTTTATTATAACCGAATAGTAATATTATAATTTCCGCATGTAGTTTAATAACGCTTTTGGTACTCAAAAATGCTTTTTTGAAAATTGATTCAAATGTTACCATGGTTACTGGACAAGAAACTGGGTAGCTATCCGGGAAATTCCCGAACTGGTATCATTTTGATCACCTGCCTTTTGATAAACAGAGCAGTAATATAGAATATTCTAATTCTGACTAAGAATGTTTGGTAGTAAAAATCTTTTGGTGCTTTTTTGTATTGCATAAGTAAATTTTATGCATTTATTTTGCCATGACATTAATAAATTTCATGCACTAGCATTCTACAGTAAATTTGATGCATAAGCATTTACCATGGCAAATGTAAATTTCGTAAGCATGTATGTAAATTTCACCCTTTGCACTACATTTTAACTTTTCAATTATTTTCAAAAGATAATAATAGCAAATTGTTTATTGAGAGTTGCTATTTAAAATAAAATATTTTAGAAAACTAATATTCCCTTAAAAATATTTTCCACCTTAAAAAAAATTCTCTTTTTATTTTTTAAATAGTAAGAACATAAAATTGTGAAAAATATTCTAATTCTGACACAAGTGGTTCAGTTTCAGTTCCTTTATGAAATACTATTGAATAAGAAAAAAAAATCACTTTCGTATGAATAGCACTTGAATGCTAGTTTTTTTTCGATAAGTGAGAGGGCTTAAAAAAAAGCAGTGGTGAGATTTGTAAAAAAAAAAATAAAAAATGCAAGTGAGTCCGGGTACCCTAAAAATACTGTTTCTCATCAAAATCTCATCATCAGGATTTTTAATTTTATTTTTAGGATTCTCTCTGAAAGAAATTTAATGAGATTCAGTCGGAAAGAGTTTTAATGAGATTTCGGCTTCTCTGTTAAACCGAGCTCTAGTGCGTCAAGAACGGCGTAATTTAACTCGAGCTAATCAATAATTTTGCATAATTTAAACGATGGCATTGATATTTGCCCTGCTCGTCTAAGAATTAACCACTTTTTTTCGCTTATACACCTGTTCAAATTCTGCCAGTTATCCGTACTGCAGTATCAATAATATATAGTTGAGTATTAAAAATTTCATAATGTGCTTTTCTTAATATTAATTTTTAATTTTGGGCCTGAATGGCCGAGTGGCTAGCGCTCTGGGGCTCGGTACCACAGGTTTCGGGTTCGAGTCCCGGTGGTGCCATGGACGCTTGTAGTGGTTCAGAATCAACTTTAAATCGTAGGTCCCGGGCTAATAGGATCGTAGAGCGTTGCGGGGTCAGTGTTACTCCGCATCCGTGGCTTACCTTCAAGTTACACGCGCTCCCTGGGTAATGCAAAGTGAGTACGTCTCTGCAGCACTTGCCTTAAGGCATCCAAAGACCAAGCTGTCTGTGTTTGGCAGCTGCATTAGGAAAAAAAAATGTAGATTTCAGAATAAAAGCATAAATTAAAACATGTCATTTTAAAGACGAATGTTCTCGTATCAAAGATCAAACTGCATATCTCTGTTCTGTATTTTAAATATTATTCTATAAATAATTTTAACAGAATTAGTTAGTTATTGTATTACAGTTAGTTATTGTATTTATAAAAAAAATTAAACAGATTGTTGTTAGTAAAAATTACATGACAAGATGACGTTTAAAAGAATAATCCTTATCCATCTGTTCACTCAGCTTTTGCAGCCTGATGTGTTCTGGTTGTTGGTGCCACAAGCTTCAAGTTCGAATCCTGGCCGTGGCATAGATGTTTGTGAGTGATACGTAATCCACGTTAAGCTGTAGGTCCGGTATAACTAACCCAAAGCGTGCACAAAATAACCGTAGAGCGAATCCTGGTGTTGCCATGGATGTTTGTTACACCCACTTTTGTTACTCGAAATCCACGTTAAAATGTAGGCCCCGGTCTAATTAGCCCAAAGCGTGCACAAAATGACTGTAGAGCGAATCCTGGCGGTAGCAGGTATTATTGTTAGTGGTTCAGAACCCACTTTAACTGTAGGTCCCGGTATAATTAGACTAAAGTATACAAAAAGCGAAAGTAGAGCGACGAACCAAGCCGTTGCTTTCTCAGTGGGTGATGCCATCAAACGTGAATTTTTCTTTAAGAAATTATATGAAAGGTAATTTTTTTTAAACACCTCCGAATTTTTGTTGAAAGTTTAAATTAGGGATCTTCATCTAGCTGTAGTTTTATAAAAAAAATGAGCTTTTAAATGTTAGAAAATATGGCTTTCAATATTTTGTAATTTATTGCTGACTTAGAACATAAATATTTGTCAATAATTGCGTCAAAACCCAGGTCTGAAGGGGAAAATCATTGTCCAATAAACATCCCTGTTTGGGGGTGTCTGGCAGAGATCAGAAAGAATGTCTATAACCAAAGAGAAGGTTTGTGGCCAGTCCATTGTAGTGTGATGGCTGCCAAATGAGTTCTAAGTATAACCCCAGTACATGTTTTAGTTCATCCTCGAGTGTCATTGCCTAAATTTAATCAATACTCCACTTCGTGTTATTTACGTGTGTGTGTCGAATATTATTTGAGTCTTTATTTGTCTAGAAAATAGAGCTTTCAATATTCTGTAATTGCTATGAAGTCGCTATAGAGTAGAACAGTCAATAATGTGCTAATCTGAATGAAAATCGCTGTCCTATTTTTTACTCTATCTAATGATCTCATTTGTATTGTAATTAGCAAAGATACTGTATCAGTACATGTTTTATGTTTCTCTGTTCCATTTTAAAACTGCACTCAACAAATTTAGCTTCATCTGTTGCTATATTATAAATAAGAGAGTATGGTTCCCTCCGCAAATAAAAATATAAAAACTTGATTCTTCAAATAAATCGGATGGCCTAATGTCCAATTGGCTAGCATTTTCGATTCCTGGCGAGAACTTGGAAGTTTTTTTCTTTTTCTTTCTAATGCAGCTGGCAAACACAGACAGCTTGGTCTTAAAAACAAATATTTTTTTTCTTCTTCTTTCTAATGCAGCTGGCAAACACTTAGGCAGCTTGGTCTTGGATGCCTTAAGGCAAGAGCTGCACAGGCGTTACTCACTTTGCATTACCCAGGGGGCGCGTGTCACTTGAAGAGAAGCCACGGACGCGGAGTAACAATGCCCCCGCAACGCTCCTATTAGGACCTGGACCTACGTGGAAAAAAAATTTCATAATGTATTAAAAATTCATTAGTGGTTCGGAATCCTTTAAAGTGGATTCCGAACAATTACAAACATCCATGGCACCGCCGGGACTCGAACCCGAAACCTGTGGTACCGAGTACCAGAGCGCTAGCCACTCGGCCATTCAGGCCCTTTGGACGTTTGTTAGTGGTTCGTAATCGACGTTAAATTTAAGTCTCGGACTGTTTACCCCAAAGTGTGCACAAAATGACCGTAGTTCGACAAACCAAATCAAATAAACCGGATTCGAGACAACCAGGATTCCAACCCAAGAGTTCATTTATTATTCTACTACGTGAATTTTACTAAATAGTTATTATAATATAATAATTATTAATAAGTTATTATAATAATTCTACTAAATAGTTATACGTATTCTACTAAATAGTTATTATAATCACTGAATTTAAATAATCTTCAAATTTGTTATAAAATTGCTTAGGTTCTGATCTTAAATATCACACACATTTTTCGTAAAAATGTCTCTGTTTGTTTCCTATAAAACAGTATTGGAGCCTGATGGGAGAGTGAGTAGTTTTCTTACTATTTAAAGTGAATTTCGAACCACTCACAAAGATCCATGCCATTGCTAGGGATCGAACCTGTAGCCTATGGTACCAAACGCCAAGGCAATAGTCAATTGGCCATCCGACGATGATAAAAAAAATTAATTAGGAGAAAAACTCATGAGCAACTTAATAACTATATTTACAGATTAATACCGTATTTTTATTCATCTTAAAATAATAAAAGATCTTACCAATTAAATTTGGATATTTAAACGTCACTATTTTGATTTCCAAATATTCCTAATTATTAATTGCATATGAAAACACAATTTATTTAAATTAATTCTACATTAAAACATCATCGACAAAAATTCAATATTTTAATCATTTTTACATTCAAGAATAATCCTGTTTATTTTAATTTCTTCCTAATTGAAATAAATTCAAAATTTGTTTCTTTTCCAAAAATACATTTCGTCTCATACTAAGGGAATAAGGCACAAATCAATTATTAAACTTCTTTCAGATGCAGTATATTTATATTTTAATGAAGGAATATTCCTTTTCAACAAAGAATCTTATTTACTTAAATAAATAAATAAAAAACGCACTCATTTCAGAAACATCCTTTAAAAGCATTAAAAAAAAAGTGAATTTATGATCGCTTTCCGACATTTTGCCATTTTTCCCTTTTAATCTTTTAATTTATTAATCAAATACTAAACAATTCCAACTTTTTAAGAGGAATGGATATTTCGTTTATTTTTATGTCGACAATTATTGCGTAACGATGCAGCTGTAATTACTTAGGCTGTCTACTTGATGTCATGCCTTCTGCTGATTATTTTATTTTTTTTTTTCTTTTCTTTTACTTTGTTTTCTGATAATGAAAAAGAATATTATTTTTTTGATTAACTCGTCGGTTTGAATATGGATTAAATTATAATAAGGAAGAAGTTTATGTCTTCAATTTGTCATCTGCTTAAGTGCTTTGTTTTTAATTCAGTCGAAAAATATTTCATATTCCAAGTTTTAATTCTATTCCGCCTTTTCAAAGTTCGCTTTTATGAAAACTTAAAACATCAAAAATTCTTCAAAAAAATATTCTGTCGTTGAATCATTAACATGTTTTTTCTCTTTTTTTTTTCTTTTTTGACATATTTTGTTTTATTTTTATTGTAGCTCTCAACAGAGAGGCATAAATGTCAAATACACGTTGGTTTAATACATTTTGCTTATACAACTTAGTAAATTAGCCATTAAATACTATGTTAATATGTTTTATCTTTTTGCACAGTCATTTGAATGAAAATTTGTTAATTCTTCATTTATGCCTAGAATTTTCAAACTTTGATATATTCTTTTTGGTATTGTACATGATTACGTTTCTTGTAGAATTTGGAATAATTCATTCTTCATTTACGACTAATATTTTCAAACTTTGATATATTCTTTTGGCTATTGAATGTGATAACGTTTCTTGAAGAATTTCGATCACTTCACTTCATTCTTCATTTCCGACGACATTTATCTTAATTTTGTATATTCTTTTAGAGATTCTTGAACAATCCATTTTTCACGAAGTTCTTGGTCTATTCAACATTGCTATATTCATGTGGCTATTTGAATTTGGCCATTCCAATTGCTTCATATATCTCGTGCATTATTAAACATTGGCATATTCCTGAGTTTATTCATCTGTTCTCCAATGTTCACACATGATAAGTTGAAGTTTGGCAAATAGATTTCTGTTTTTTTTCTTTTTGCTTTTGTTTTCTGATAATGGAAAAGAATATTCTTTTTTTTGATTAACTCGTTGGTTTGAATATAGATTAAATTATAATAAGGAAGAATTTTATGTCTTCAATTTATCATCCGCTTTAAGTGCTTTGTTTTTAATTCAGTCGAAAAATATTTCATATTCCAAATTTTAATTCTATTCCGCCTTTTCAAAGTTCGCTTTCATGAAAACTGAGCATCAAAAATTCTTCAAAAAACATTCTGTCGTTGAATCATTAACATTTGCGTTTTTTTTTTATTTTACTCCATCTTTGACATATTTTGTTTTATTACTTGTAGTTCTTTAATAGAAAGGCATAAATGTCAAATACACGTTGGTGAATACATTTTGTTTATATAACTTGATAAGAATAGCCATTAAATACTACGTTACTATTTTTTATTATTATTATTACGGAAATGTTTTTGCATAGTTGTTTGTATCAAAACGTTCCACTTTTCAATGTAAAGATATTTAAAAAAAGTACATTTGCTGATGTTTTAAACGCCGTTATGTTTCTATGATTGGAAAAATTAATTTCCAAGGAAGTTATGGTATTGAATTTAAAGTAAATAAGAAAAAAAATTTAAAAAAATCTTTTAGCAAGTCGAAAATTATTTAATACCCCTTTTTACTATTTATATATATATATATATATTTTTTTTTTATTTGGGGCTTGAATGTCCGAGTGGCTAGCGCTCTGGCGCTCGGTACCACAGGTTTCGGGTTCAAGTCCCGGCCGGGCCATGGATGTTTGTAGTGGTTCGGAATCCCCTTTATACCGTAGGTTCCGGTCCTAATAGGATCGTAGAGCGTTGCGGAGGCATTGTTACTACGTGGCTTATCTTCAAGTGACACGCGCCCCCTGGGTAATGCAAAGTGAGTACGTCTGTGCAGCGCTTGCCTTAAGGCATCCAAGACCAAGCTGTCTAAGTGTTTGCCAGCTGCATTAGAACAAAAACAAAATATTTTTTATTTTATATTTTTTGCAAACTCCCTAAAACAAGGGCATTACTATATTTTATTTACTATATGAATATTATTTATATTGTTTATTTTACGAAACACCCGTCAGGCAGCATGACAAGTAAAGCAAGACATCTTACGCATGTTCTAATGCACAATCGCTTCTTCACGTTTCTGAAAGTAGTGATTCTGATATTTGAGACCTTCTTTCTCGATAGCTACGCCATTGCGCCACGTGTCTGTCAAGCTAAAGATTTGGAGCTAATATTTCTTAATATTAAAAATAATATTAAGAAAATAATATTAAAATAATATTAAGAAAATAATATTAAGCTAATATTTCTTAACATTTTAATTAATAAAAATTATTGCACATGTATTTTTATTCGAAAATATTATCTTCTTCATTATTGGCGCAACAGCTCTATCGTGGGCCAAAGTCAGAAAAAAAAAATTAGGAAGAAATGTTTCATGTCTGATGTCCTCATTTCTAAAGTGCCACTAGGAGTTGGTAATCAGAGTTTTGTTTCCCAAGCTTTGAATGATTTCAATGTTTGCATGAGCTGTAGAACCCCAAACCTTTTCTTCATTGGCGCAACAGCCCAATGGCAGGCCAAGACCGTCTTCTTACTGGCAGATTTCGAGACAGAAGATGTTATCATTTCTAAAGTGCCATGAGGAGTTGGTAATCATTCTTTAAGTTTTGTTTCCCAGTCTTTGAATGATTTTAATGTTTGCATGAGCTGTAGAACCCCAAACATTTTCTTCATTGGCGCAACAGCCCCATGTAGGCCAAGGTCGTCTGCCTACTGGCAGATTTACGGGGTAAGGATGCCAGCCCTCTTGACAGGAGATGTTATCGTTTTACGGGGTAGGGATGCCAGCTCTACGCCCAAAAGTCATATCAGACCAGAACAGGGACCTATTGTTTATAGTGGATTCCTAACCACTACAAACATCCATGGCATCACCGAGAACTCGAACCCGAAACCTGTGGTATCGAGAGCCAGAGCGCTAGTCACTCGGCCATCAGACACCGAAAATATTATACATTATTTAATTTAATTACGTAAAGGCACAGAAAGCTCAAAATAGGGTGATCATGTACTAAAGTTTAATGTTAACACTAGCATAAGTTACCGCGATGGGTTGGCACGAAATCGTAATATTTTATAAAGCGGATTATGATTAAGGAATCAGAGTGGAGTAATTCTTGGAAAAACCGAAAATGAAACAACAAAGAAGAAAAGTCAACTCTGATGTAAAACTACATACGCTCTACTAACTAACAGACCATGTCTGGCCATTCGGAAAATGGTACAGCAAATGCGAAACGCCTTACTCATTAATTCTTAACTTATTTCTGGGAGGATACGTTACCGATCTTTCACACTCCACTCATTTGAAAATTAAGTCAAACCCTCTTCGTTCTTCCCATGAATTATTCAATTCCATGATGTTATTATACAAAGGCGACATGGCAACAGCCATTCTAAAATGTTTTGGATTTTCAAAAACATTCGAATTAAGTTAGAAATAATAATTTATGCGCTTTTATTACATCGCGTTTATTTAATAAATAAAGCCTGTTTGAAACGCAAGAACGAAATCGTTACGAAACTCCTGAAGAATAAAAATTTTTGTTCTGAATTCGTATATTTTTGTCCTGATTATTGTTTACCGTGAATTCGTATTGTTAACGTGAGTAAACATCAAACAAGAATTTCCTTTGTTCTTGTTGCCAGATGCATGTAGTAAAATCTGCATAAATAAATAAATAAAAAGCAAAACAGCTGTAATTGATACTCAAGTTTATAAATGAACTATCACACGATACATGTTTTAACAAAGAAAAATTGTTTTTTTTTTAAATTTCTGTTGTTTGTTTTACCAAATATACTTTGCTGAACAATGACTTTGATGTTTACAAGCTTCAAAACAATAAGTTGACAAAACGTGATTCTGCATTGTTTATTAAACTTTGAAACTTTAAAAATAAATCATTTGATTCGTTTGGAAATAATCAGTTTACACGATTAAAAACAAAGACAATAATAAAATTACTAGGATATTTATGAAAACAGGCAATAGAATTTATACACACGAGATAAATAAAAATTCTAAAAAAAGGATTTCAGTTTATTTATAATGTTTGTTTATTTTTATTTTTTATTAAGGCATTGTGTAGTGTAATTTAATTTCTATTTGTGAGAAATGAGTCGTGCTTTTTTTTTTTTTTTTTTTTTTTTGTTTGTTTTTTAAACTACTTACACTTCCAGATTTTAAAACAGTTTATTTGAAACAAAATAGATCTAAAGAGAAAATTCTAACCTACAAACATTCAAATTTTTCAGAAAAAATCGTACACAGAAAATTTTCCTTCTGAAACCTGTGACAAGTGTCTCAACCCAACCACATCCAGTTTTGTCTGACCTGCACACTACAAATGTATATAAAGTGGGTTTATGTTCCATTAATTCATCAGAATGCAATACTTGTGCATTTAATGTAATAATAATGTTTTTATTTTTATATCTAACATAAAAAGTAAATAAGTTTTCAAAAGTTGACATATTTGGATACTTTAATGCATTACTCAAAAGTAAAACAAAAATAAACATAAAAATAAATTAATAGTTTAAAAAAAAACTAAAAAAGCACGCTTTTAGACTTTATCAAACTAAAAAGTAAAATAAAATTATTAACATAAAAATAAAATGACTGACGAGAAAATGAATGTCACTGTTCTAAAAGCGTGAGGTGCTCGATATCAATCGTTACAATTTTTCCCTAGTTTCATTCCGAAATGCAGAGTTAGTTTAAAAATGTCATACAAAGCACCCCACGCTTTTAGAACAGTGACATTCAGTTTCTCGTCAGGCATTTTATTCTTATATTAATAATTTTTTTTTTACTTTTTAGTTTGATTAACTCTAAAAGCGTGTTTTTTAGTTTTTTTAAACTATTAATTTATATTTTACTTTGATTAACTCTAAAAGCGTGTTTTTTTATTTTTTTTAAACTATTCATTTATTTTTTACTTTATAGTTTGATTAACTCTAAAAGCATGTTTTTTAGTGTTTTTAAACTATAATATTTAAATGAGGTCCCGATACGGAGGAGTGGAATTATAGTACTTACAAAAAAGTAATTGTGAGTAAAACAAAGGCTAAATGCGATTAGTCCGTTGTGCCACTGTCCCACGTAGGTTTTAATGTCTTTACTGAATACTTTCATTCTACATGGGTTAAATTGCTCTTCCTAAGTTAAAATAAAATCTCTAATCCTGGCGATCTTAATCATGATGAGATAATAAACTTATCAAACTATTTTAGTGTCGTCGGTCCTTGATAAGTCGACAACGTTTCAATTAAATCTGATAGCTTAAAGTAGGGCAAAATCGAGCCCAAAGAGTTAGTTACAAACAAACAAACATACGGGTGAAACTAATATAAAAGCGTATCAAAAAGAATCAACTGTTTTCTTTCTGAAAGATGCCTGTAAATGTTTCTTTGCCGCTCAAATAGTGTATATGAGGAGAAACAGATCTCCAGGGGAAAAAGTCAGTTACATACATACAAACATACAGGTGAAGCTAATAAAAACGTATTAATAAACAAAGCTTCCTCAAAAGTTATAAATAGACGATACGCATCTAACAAACGACTTTTTTTCCTATTTATTTGCAAACGATAATTAAGAGAAAAACTTTATATAAATATTCCATTTAGAATGAAAATGAATATTTGTCGTTTCTTTGGGGATAAATTTTGGCGACGACGTCAAAAATAATGAATGTTGATCTTCTCTGGAATAAAATAAGAATTCTCAAAGAAGGTAATTTTTTTTTCTGCATTTCTTCGATTCTTTCAGATAGTCTTTTTTATTATGCGTTTTGTTTCAATTTTTAGCCGTTTGATTATGACTAATGATTATTTTCACTCATAATAATCCCTTTTTCTTTTCTATCTTTGATATTCAGATATTGTTTTCAATTTTTCTTACCGGAAAAAGTCAAAAACAATACCTTAATTGAAAAAAATCACCTAGACAGAATTATTTCTGACAACTAACTGTGAAATACAATACGAAAAATTTTATTTAAAGAACATTAATATTTTCTATATGAAAATTAATTTTCTTTTGATCATAGAACCAGCAGAATATTTTTGATTATGCATTGAGAATTTTATAACTATCTTAAAAATAACAAAAAGAGCAATTTGGATAAAAATGCAAAAACATAAAACTTCGAATACTAGTAATAAAAATATGACCTCATAAAAAATTAAAATGTCACAAAAATACTGAATTATATTTGTTACAAGCACCTTACCTAGATATATAAAAATGAATGTTTATTTTTTACCTTCAGGCTTCATCCAGTGGACTAAATTAGAAATGTTCTTTGATTTGAAGTAAATTGTTAAAAGATTAATTAAATTGAATTATTTCAAATATTTAATTTCTTGAAATTTATTATGATCTCTTTAAATATATTTTAGTTTCTTTCAAATATATAGGCTTATTTACATTTTAATTTATAAATTTTTTTACTTATATATATATATTCACAATATTTTTTTCTTTACAATTTGTCAAACCACACTTCGAAATCGTTATTAGATTTTGTATCTGCGATTAATATTTACTATTGCTTCCTTTCTTTTTACCCTTAATAAAATTTACCATAACTTACGTCAAAATAGTCGAAAAAAAAAAATAATAATTCAATGCATAAGTTGATCAATTTTTGGTCAAGTGGTAAAGTGTAGGAAGGATAAGATTTGAACCTTCCACCAGTGTTCGTTACTGTCAATGCTTTCAGAAGCGTAGCATTTTTCCCACGGTAAGAGTTGTAGCACTTCTTTCCCAGGAGAAAGGAATGTATATTTTTAACAAGTTTATAATACACTATCTGGAAGAAAGTGATGGGACACCCCTCGAAAAGTAGAAAAGCCGACAATACAGCTGACACATGCGCAATAATATGTATCACGTGTCAGTCATATCCTATAAATACTCTGTGGAGTCGACTAGAGTTGTTTTTTGTCAAGATGCCGCCACGGGAAGACTTGTCTGAGTTCGAGAAAGGTGTGTTGGTTGGATTGCATCTTACCGAGGTGTCAATTAGGGAGATATCCCGTCTCCGTAACTGCTCAAAATCAACTTTAGACTCTGGAGGACTGGAAACGCGTCCTTTGGAGTGACGAGTCACGATTTACCCTTTTCCGTTCCGATGGACGTGTTTGAGTACGGCGTTTACCAGGAGAACGCCTTTTTCCCGAGTGTGTCATCCAACTGTAAAATTTGGTGGAGGAGGATTGATGGTATGGGTCTGTTTCTCCTGGTATGGGGCTGGCCCACTGGTGAAGGTTGGTGGTGCGATGAATGCCGATAGATACTGTGATATTCTAGACAATCATGTCCTTCCTACCTTGTGGACAACGTACGGTATGGGTGATTGCTGGTATCAAGTCGACAACGCAACATGCCATGTTGCAAGGAGGACTCTTGATTGGTATGTGAACAACAACGTTAAAGGCATGGAGTGGCCGGCGCAGAGCCCTGATCTTAACCCAATTGAACATCTCTGGGACGAATTGGACCGTCGGTTGAGGGCCTGCACCCCACTCCCCAAAAGCAAGCCTGAACTATGGAACTTCCTGTTAAACATTTGGAAGGAAATTCCTCTTGCCACTATGGCTAATTTAGTGGAAAGCATGCCCAGAAGGGTTGCAGCTGTGATCGCAGCCAAAGGAGGCCCTACCTCTTATTAATTTTAATAAATATGGGTTTATGTCATTATAGTGTCGTGTCCCGTCACTTTCTTCCACATAGTGTAATAACCTATCACTCAAATTTGACGGCAGATAGGATTTGTTGTGGATAGTTATACTACATGCAACTAGTGTTTTATACTAATGAGAACAACCTGTTACTGAAGTCTCATAGAAGATATTCGGTGTCCTGGATAATGAGACCATATAAATCAGCGATTGTCTGTGCGACCTTCACAGTACAGATGGAATATGGACTACACCATGAGTTATTGCATCGTGATTACTGATAGTCTATGAACAGAGAAAATGTCTACTCCAATAAGAAATGAAGGAAGCTGAAGGATTTTTTAAAGGGAGGTTTTTGGAAAAAAAAAAAGGGAGTTCTGTGGCAGTCGACAAGAAGTTTTCTTCTTCTCTTATTCTCTGAAGCGACTGAATACGTCGAAGTTTTCGCCTGTTTTCAAAGTAAGTCCATTGTGGTTTTGTGTATCATGCCGCGGGATAATTAAGGTCTGCAGCGGACCAGTTGTTTAGATTTGTCATAGATTGGAGAACTCTGAAAATCTCCGAACTAGGAGTGCACTGCAATTGTGTATCTAATTTATATCCGTAATCTTCATTTTTGTAAATAAAGTTATGCACATATATAGTGTCTGTAAATAAATTTTAAAGTGTTCGTGGCCCTCTTCTTGAGCCAGTTTTAGGTCTAGTATAGATGGAGATATTACAGAAGTGAGAAGTTTTGTTGGCGATTGTGGCAACATGTGTAGAAATATCTTGCAGCAGACAACAGCACGTCTTGCATAGACAATGTGTTGGTGTTTTGCATATTCTCATTCCTATAAATATATCCTTGAAAGCAATTACCTACTTTTATATCCTTCAGACGTTGCATGTGTTACATCATGTGGAACACGAGGTCTCTGATGACAAAAAACCCAAATTATAACAATATTAAATTTATATGCATAATATTTCTGAATTAAAATATGAAACATAGAACCTGTTATATTAGATATTCCAAGATGCGCACCTCTTGAGTTCGCAGAATATAATTCAATTATTCTGCGAACTCAAAAAATTAATTTTTTCTCATAATATTGACAATTAATTTTGGAATGTATGGATACACGCATAATGTATTTTTTTAATACATTTAGTTTTCTCTATCGAGGCCTGAATGGCCGAGTGGCTAGTGCTCTGGAGCTCGGATCCACAGGTTTCGGGTTCGAGTCCCGGCGGTGCCATGGATGATTGTAATGGTTCGGAATCCACTTTAAATTGCAGGTCCCGGTCTAATAGGATCGTAGAGCGCTGCGGGGGCATTGTTACTCCGCGTCCGTGGCTTATCTTCAAGTTACACGCGCCCACTGGGTAATGCAAAGTGAGTACGTCTGTGCAGCGCTTGCCTTAAGGCATCCAAGACCAAGCTGTCTAAGTGTTTGCCAGCTGCATTAGGAAAAAAAAGTTTTCTCTATTTGGCCATTATAAAATAAATATGTTTTATAAAAATAGGATAAATCTCACGGGCCGCAAAAATACTCAAGGCGGGCCACGAGTTGGCCACCCCTGATCTACAAGAAAGCCGCCAGCGGATTCAACCTCAGGCATATTGCTCGCCAGCGGCGCACGTGGCCACTGAGGCACGAGTCGGGCATATATCCTCATTAATATGAAAGAGAATACGGGCTTCCGATATGTTGATAAACGAGATATTTAATACACGAGGTAATTAGAGTGGATATTAGCTTCGATATTTCTCCTTTTATAAGAAGGTATAATAATAAAAATAAAAGGTATAATAACAATTAAGGCGTGATAACGAAATTCTAGGTTGAGGTTAAAAATGGGAGGACATCGATTAGTTTTGTAGTGTCTTTGAATTTCTTCGATATGTGAGAATATTTTATTAATAGAACGTCTGGGTGCTGATCCAATTTCGTCTGGGAAAATGATCAATAGTCTCATCTTTGGTCTTCTTTCATAATGCGATATCGTAATTGGCTGATTTTGGCTTGCTTCAATCTTAACTTCTTTCTTTTATTTAATAATAAAATATTCATTTTGGACTAAAAATATTTAATATGTGTACCAAAAAATGAAAATAAATGTTTAAAACATAAAGAAACTGGTATAATTACATTCATGAATTTTGGATGATATGATCTCAAAACATTTCTTTTAAAGTTAAACATCGAATAAGCAATTTGAATATTAATTGATTATTACGAGTTTGAAATATGAATAGAATATATTTCTCTAATGTTTAATAATATATAAAAATATAATGTTTAATAATATATAAGAATATAATGTTTAATAATATAATAAGAATATATTTCTCTAATGTTTTTAATATATGTTTGATAATTAATAAGTATAACATCTTTTTTTTTTAAAAGTTAAGAAAATAACGATAATAACAAAATAGAAATGAAAAGAATTAAAGGGATTATTTAATTATATGAAATGAATAAAATATTTTTACTGAAGGATTTTAATAATAATTTGCAAAAAATTATATAAAATATTTTTCCGCCTTGAATAGAATAATAAAGTATAAGAATTTGTTTCTTTACCGATTCAATTGGAAAACGTTAAGCTAAAAATAAGACGAAACTTTGGAGGCGTTTAATATCGTTATTATGGTAATATATTTAAAATGTTTGAAATTTTAATAGATGGGTAAATGTTTTTTTAATTAAATAAGTTATTTTTGGAATTTATGGTAATGATATAACCGTTTTTGATTTGTCACTTTACGGTCCTCGTGTGCACACTTTAGGCTAATTAGACTGGGGCCTATAGTTTAATATGGATTCCAAACCACTAACAAACATCCATGCCACTACTAGGATTCAAACCTGCCGGCCAGAGCGCTAACCAATTGGCCATCAGGTCGTTACGTTTTGGTAACTTTTTTTTCTTTCTAATGCAGCTGGCACTAAGACAGCTTGATCTTGGATGCCTTAAAGCAAGAGCTGCAAAGACGTTACTCACTTTACATTACCCAGGGGGCACGTTTAACTTGAAGATAAGCCACGGACGCGGAGTAACAATGCCCCCGCAACGCTCTACGATCTTATTAGACCGGGACCTACAATTTAAAGTGGATTTCGAACCACTACAAACATCCATGGCACCGCCGGGACTCGAACCCGAAACCTGTGGTACCGAGCGCCACTCGGCCATTCAGGCACTATGGTAACTTATACTCTTAATACTTTTTTCTTCAATAAAATTAAATGAATTTCAAATATGGTTGAGTAAATATAGATTATAGATTTATTAAAGTAGATTATAGAAAGTATTAAAAAGTAGAAAATATAAAGAAAATAAATTCTTATAGACTAATCCATTGGCATGTTTACATAAAGCCGTCACCGAATTGAACCTCATCAGCGCCGCAGGTTAACGAATCGGGAGTTTAAAATATAAATTCTGTATTTCGAAAAGCAACAATTTCGAATAAAAAACATTTTTTTTTGAAAAATTAATGCAAAATTGTTTTTAAACATATATTGTGCAATTTTATAATAAAAAATCTTCCCATTTTAAAATAAGCAGACAGGACTTAAATAAAAATATAGCTTTCGAATTAATGTATTTTCAATAAATATGTTTATTTAAATATTAATTTATTTATTTTATCATCAAAAAAGTAGATAACGTAATAGAATTGCCACAAAACGTTTAAATTATTTTCAGATAGTACTTCATTGTGCTAATTACTCCCACTCAACCACCATTTTTTTATTCAAATGTAGTCCTTGATACCGCCAAGAATCCATTTCAAGTATGCAAAAGCTCACTAACTGCAACAAAGCCAAGTAGCCATTAAAGCCAACATGGCTCATAAAAATTTATGAGCAGTCTTCAAGTCATCTACAACAGATGTCCACACCTCCAAAGATGATTTTGAAAATACGAGTCTGGTGAAATGGTCCCTGAAAGCAGCTTCACAGAGAAAGTTTAATGTAATTCAGATAGTACTTCATTGTGCTAATTACTCCCACTCAACCACGATTTTTTTATCATTTTTTTATTCAAAAGTCCTTGATTCCGCCAAGAATCCATTTCAAGTATGCAAAAGCTCACTAACTGCAACAAAGCCAAGTAGCCATTAAAGCCAACATGGCTCATAAAAATTTATGAGCAGTCTTCAAGTCATCTACAACAGATGTCCACACCTCCAAAGATGATTTTAAAAAAATACGAGTCTGGTGAAATGGTCCCTGAAAGCAGCTTCACAGAGAAAGCTTAATGTAATTCAGATAGTACTTCATTGTGCTAATTACTCCCACTCAACCACCATTTTTTTATTCAAATGTAGTCCTTGATACCGCCAAGAATCCATTTCAAGTATGCAAAAGCTCACTAACTGCAACAAAGCCAAGTAGCCATTAAAGCCAACATGGCTCATAAAAATTTATGAGCAGTCTTCAAGTCATCTACAACAGATGTCCTCACCTCCAAAGATGATTTTAAAAATTCGAGTCTGGTGAAATGGTCCCTGAAAGCAGCTTCACAGAGAAAGTTTAATGTAATTCAGATAGTAGTTCATTGTGCTAATTACTCCCACTCAACCACCATTTTTTTATTCAAATGTAGTCCTTGATTCCGCCAAGAATCCGTTTCAAGTATGCAAAAGCTCACTAACTGCAACAAAGCCAAGTAGCCATTAAAGCCAACATGGCTCATAAAAATTTATGAGCAGTCTTCAAGTCATCTACAACAGATGTCCACACCTCCAAAGATGATTTTGAAAATACGAGTCTGGTGAAATGGTCCCTGAAAGCAGCTTCACAGAGAAAGCTTAATGTAATTCAGATAGTACTTCATTGTGCTAATTACTCCCACTCAACCACCATTTTTTATTCAAATGTAGTCCTTGATTCCGCCAAGAATCCATTTCAAGTATGCAAAAGCTCACTAACTGCAACAAAGCCAAGTAGCCATTAAAGCCAACATGGCTCATAAAAATTTATGAGCAGTCTTCAAGTCATCTACAACAGATGTCCACACCTCCAAAGATGATTTTGAAAAATACGAGTCTGGTGAAATGGTCCCTGAAAGCAGCTTCACAGAGAAAGCTTA
>BPLQ01006128.1:0-10096 GCA_021605075.1 Caerostris darwini
CTCCTGCTAAAATTGAAGACATTTCAAAAAATGTTGATAAATTACATCTGGACGAAAACAGTATGGACACAGATCTCACTAATGACCACAATATTGCTTCTTCTTGTCCTGCACCCCATACTACTAAATATGTTCCTCCAATTATAATTGACAACATACAAAATTCTACTGAAATTCTTAAGAACTTCAACCAGATTACAAATTCAAAGATTGAAGGACGCCTTTCTGGAGGAAAATTAAAAGTTTTTCCAACCACACCTGATGACTACAGATCCATACGGAAGCAAATTGATCACCTGAAACTTAAAAGTCATACATTTGAATTGCCTCAAGAAAAACAACTTAAAGTTGTAATTCGCGGATTGCCTTCAGATCTCCCAATTGATGTCATCATGCAGGAACTCCAAATTCTCAACTTTCATCCTGAATTCATAACTCCACTTCGTAATCGTGCTGGTACCGGCAATCTACCTCTGTATCTAATACTTCTACCAAAAAATGAACAAAACAAAAGAATTTTCGACCTATCCACCTTATATTACTTTAGGGTCAAAGTTGAACCACTCAGAAGAAAATCAGGACCCAGCGAATGCTATAAATGTCAAGAATTCTATCATCATAGCAAATTCTGTACAAGAGACCCTCGATGCCTCAAATGTGCTGGACCTCATGCCACCAAAGAATGCACCAAAAGGCCAGATGAAGCTCCCAAATGCGCCCTTTGCTCTGGAGAGCATACTGCAAATTTCTCGGGTTGTTCTAAAAACCCTGCTAATTTCACTCCTGCTCCTCCCCCGAAGGTCAACGCTTGGACGGAGAGACTTAAAAAACAAGCACAACAAATGAAGCCTGAGAACTCCAACCAATTGTCTCTTCCCGCACATCAGAAGGCTTCTCCAACTCTTCCTCCTTCTTCAGATGACTTTCCAACTCTTCCTACCCAGACCTCTCAACATACAACTTCTTCCAATACTCTGCAGGCTTCCACGGAAACGCCTCCAATTCCACTCATTCTGCAACAATTAGTTGGGGTACTTTCAAATCTTTCTGTTTTAATAACTGCTCTTCAAAACCAACCAGTCAATAACATTCAATAGATCGACCAATAATTCTATCTTATGCGTGACTTGGAACTCCAATAGTCTGAAAGGAAAAATTAATGAATTACAAAATTTTATATCTGAAAATAAACCTCATGTAATTGCTCTCCAAGAAACACATCTTCGGCCAGGCGATTCCTTCAAAATTCCAAATTATATCATATATCGCTCCGATCGTCTTACCCACAGAGGAGGAGGCACGGCTATCTGCATTCATAAAAATATTAATCATCATCAAATTCATTTTACTACAACCAGCTTTGAAAACTCTGCTATCATTATTAATCTCAAGAATAACCTAAAAATTACTTTTGCTAGCATTTATCGCCCTCCAATTGATAGATTCCTCACACAAGAACTTGATACAATAGCGAACTCCAATCAACAAGTACTTCTACTTGGTGACTTCAATTCCAAGCATCCTGCATGGAATAATGGACGCAGCAACATAAATGGCTCTATTCTCTTCGATTGAACAAATCTTAATGCATTCAATGTTATTGCTCCTAATGATCCCACATATTTCTGCCTTCACAATCCTTGCAATAGTACTCTTGACATCGCACTTCTTAAAAATTTAAACGCCGGACCTGCTTCTTCTATCAACGATCTTTCCAGTGATCATAACCCTGTGATAGTTGAAGTCTCTCATAATTCATTTACGCCTTTCCTCAATAGCATAATCACAACTACCAATTGGAATATTTTTACTAAAATTCTCTCTCAAAGCATTCCTGGTAATCCAGTCATCTCCAATATTCAAGATATTGACAAATTAATTGATAAATTTAACTATGCTGTTACTTCTGCTATCAACCTTGCTAGCAAATCTAAAGAACTCAGTACACCACACCAAAAACTTCCGACTGAAATCACCTCTAAAATTGCGGAAAAAAACAGAATTCGAAAATTATGGCAAGATACCAGGTTTCCTCCGTTCAAGCAATCCGTCAACAAGCTTCAAAAAGAAATAAAGCAAATGATTCACAAATTAAAAAATGACAGATGGAATGAATTTTTATTAGGCCTAAATCCAGAAGATAATTCTCTCTTCAAAATTAACAAACATTTTACCAAAAAATATCCCAAAATTCCTCCACTGGTTGGATGCTCAGGTCTTATATTCTCATCTTCTGATAAAGCGAACTCTTTTGCTGAAAACCTTGAACTCTCCTTTCAAGAAAAACTGAACCTTGCGATTACTCACAAATTGAGCATGTTGAAGATACGGTAACTTCCTTTCTAGCTGATCATCAAAATTATCATAACAATATTTTTTTTCTCCGTCTGACATAATTAACTTAATCAAGAATCTCAACATTCGGAAATCTTCTGGACCTGACAACATTCCAAATAAAGCCTTAATGTGTCTCCCCCTTAATCTCATTACTCATCTTGCAAAAATCTACAACAGCTGTACTAAATATCACTACTTCCCTCCTATCTGGAAAAAAGCAAATATCATCATGTTCCCTAAACCTGGCCAAGATAGGAAATTTCCTCAAAATTATCGGCCCATCAGTCTCCTTAGCTGTGTAGGAAAACTTTACGAAAAACTCTTAGTGAAACATATTACTTCTTTTTGCGATAAAAATTCCATAATTCCAGCAGAACAATTTGGATTTCATCAACATCACTCAACTTGTCATCAACTTCTACGTGTCACCAATATCATCACTGAAGGATATAACTATAAATTTTTTACAGGAGGTGTCTTTCTAGATGTCAAAACAGCTTTCGATCGATTGTGGCACAATGGACTGGTCTACAAAATGATCAAACTTCAATTTCCAACTTGGATCACACTTATCATTACAAATTATCTTAAAAATAGAACCTTTCAAGTTAGACTTCATAATGAATTCTCGAAAATCGGTCGTATTTGTGCTGGTACACCTCAAGGAAGCGTGCTAAGTCCTATTCTCTACAATATCTTTACCTACGACTTTCCTCAGTGCACTAACATTTCCACTTGCCTATTTGCTGACGATTCTGCTGCTCTTGCCCAAGGTTCTTCTATTCTTTATGTCATCAATACTCTTCAAAATTTTCTGAATATCCTAGAGGATTGGCTAACTAATTGGCGCATCGCAATTAATGTCTCTAAATCTCAAGCTATCATTTTCCGAAAAGAACACGCCAGACAACCCTATATTAATCTCTCCCTTTTTGATCAACAAATTGAATGGGCAACTAATATTAAATATCTCGGCTTAATTATAAACAATAAACTTACGTTTCGAGCTCATATTCAAAAAATCAAAGAAAAATGTTGGAAAAAATTTTATCTCACTCTACCACTCATTAATAAATTTTCTAAATTAATTTTGTCAAACAAACTTCTTCTCTACAAACAAGTTCCCCTGCCTATCCTTACCTATGCTGCCCCAATCTGGGGTCTAGCTGCACAATCTAACAAGAAATCTGTACAAATTATTCAAAACAAACTTCTTCGTATTATCACTGGTGCACCCTGGTTTGTCCGCAACTCTACAATTCATCAAGATTTAAAAATTGATTCTATTGACGACTATATTACTAAACTTTCTAGAAATTTCTTCAATACCATTGCTACTCACGAAAACCCTCTCATCAAGGCACAAACTATATTTACGCAATTGAATGGAAAATACAAGTATCCTTTCTCTACGTCTAAATGGAATCGAAGCCTCAAACCACCATAATTTCCTGCTCACTTATCGCTTTTTAGATATTTTACTTCAACGCATATTTACTGATCATAAATTTCTTGTTACGTTTCCATCACCGATGATTTACATTTTGCTTACTTTCTTCTTTTTTTTCTCTCAAATCATACGATTACTATTATCTATTTATCATGACTTTTCTTTCCTACTGCCTTCACATACCATTGAGTAGATGAACGCTTCGCGTTCAGGCACTCGACATCTTTATTCAACAATGATGAGATTAATACTACTTGTTTACTTGGCTTTAGTTGTGTATTTGTTTTTCGTATATTTTGATAGACCGGATAGTGAAGGGCCTGAATGGCCGAGTGGCTAGTGCTCTGGCGCTCGGTACCACAGGTTTCGGGTTCGAATCCCGGCGGTGCCATGGATGTTTATAGTGGTTCGGAATCCACTTTAAACCGTAGGTCCCGGTCTAACACGATCGTAGAGCGTTGTAGAGAATGACATATTAAAAAAAAAAAAACTAAGGAAAAACTAACTGTTCATATATATAGTGATTAGGGGATTATAGTCCTTGTTGCTTCACATCCCCATATACCACTTCATTCATCATCATCATCACCGGATAGTGAACAATAGATGAAAGAAGGCAGTGTAAAATTGAAAGTATTTCGAAATGTATTTGTAAATATTTGAATGGTATACAAATCATGAAACAAAACATTTTTGAAATTTATTATAATATGAATTTAACTTAAGACCAGAATATAAACAACATTTTTTGTTTTCATCTTCAGTTTCAAGAATAAGCACAATTCTTGGGTGAGCTCATCCTTGAACAAGCAATTTAAAGCTGTTAATGTGATAAACATGGTCATTTCAAATCTGGTCATTTCAATCCGGCCTGCCAGTGTCATTCATCCGGCCCGCGACAGCGAATAGCTTATTGTTTTTGTAATAAGTTGGATAAAAAGACACAGAATGATAATAACTCGGTTTTATTGACTTGCTGGTAAAGCTTAATGACAAGCATAATACGCAGAAAATTTAACTTAAGCATAACAGCTAACTGGAAATTATAGATAATGGCAGAAAAATTAAAATGGTTTTGGCCCGTACTTACTGGAGTAAACAGTATGGCTCTAAGGCTGAAAAGTTTGGAGACCCCTGCACTACACTATTAATTGTGATCGTGATTGCTAACGTACGTCTCAATGGAAATCGCAATTCTTTATAGTTAAAAGGGAGATCAGTGGGAATGAAAGGTATCAAGAATAAAAACTCTTCCATCTTCTCCTTTCTCATTAAAATAGTTGCTTCAGTCACGTTGTCCAACATTTTCTTTACATACAACTTGGTGACATTGCAACGTTATGGCGAAACTGAAATAGTGAAATTATCGGAGATCCCACTTTAAGTAAAAACTGATGTGGTGAAATTCAGCCGGATCAAGTGAATTTAGAAAATTTGTTGTGTGATGAAAATTTGTCGTTTCTCATTGACATCTTATACGGTATCAAAAGAAGTGTATTCAGTAACTATGTCAGGTATTAAAAAAAGTATTTGCTTCATTATTTCATGGACATCTTCATTTTTATCAGGATAAATAACCCTTTCGCGCAACCAGTTTAATTTGTGGCAATTAAAAAAACCCAAACAGATATGCTGTATCTGTTAGTTATACGCTAAACGACACCTGATTACAAGAATCGGATAGCAATTTTATGTTGTCAGAAGACTCTATCGCGCAACCTATCTTCTGTAGTAGTTTGTCAAATAGAAGAAGAAATTGTCAGTTTCACTTACTCGAACAGAATTATATTCCTTATTTAAAGCTAAAACGAAAGTCGTCCATTTTACTAACCTAGCAATTCAATCCCTTTATTTTAGAGTTATTTGATGAGGAAGGGGATTATTGGGGCTAGATAATTCCATATAAGAGAGAACCTCTTATTTTAGTGACTCCCTTATACCAATCTTTCAACTAATTCCTCCTTTCAAATTAGCTGATCGGCGATGTATTGATTAATTACTATAATAGTTAATTTTTAAATATATGAATGCACGCCTAATAAATTTTTTTAATACGTTGGTTTTCACTACTTTGGCTATTATAAAATAATTATATTGTGTAAAGGTGTGACAAATCTCACGGCCCGGAAAAATGTTCAAGGCGGGCCACACGCGGCCCACCTTGGCCACCCCTGTTTTAGAAGATCGCTATATTTCAGTTTCTTAACAGTTTTAAGATCGCTTGCAATATGCTTAGATCGCTTAACTATATGCAAACCTTCCAATGTTTTAAATGGGGGATATCATGTATAATTCTCATTGCCAGGAGCATATATTAAAGAACCACAATAACTTGTGGCAGCAATTAAATTTTTGGATCACGATCGTAAGGGGAACGATACAAGAAGAGTACAGAGAATTTAGGACTTCACCTGGACACGACGTTTTAAAGAAGCAGGAATGCATAAAAGAGAAACAATTATTCAAGTTCGATACCTCGCATCCATAGTGGAGTCCAACAAAGGGAAGCAAATCACTGAAATAATGTTAGTACTGTATGATCAGGATTTTTACCTCAGACAACCTCTATCATTGATCACAACCTCGATCATGGCTTGAATCCAAAGCTGGCAACTGGCAACTGGCGTACCGTTTACGGAGTACCAACAGGGGGGAATACCCCTTAAACCTCCTCATCTTAATTCATAAATAAACTTGGAATTTTAAATGGCTGCTTAATTATTGTTAGTAAAAATAAAAGATAAAAGTTTCTAAATTCAAAATTAAGTAGGTACTCAAAAAAAAAAAAAAAAGAAAAAAATACTATTTATAAAAAAGTAAGATACAAAATAAAAGAAATTAAAAGTTAAGTTTTAAAATCGGTACAATTAGGGACCAGTTGTCGATGCCTTTTACTGTTGCAAAAACGTAAACAAACCCTCTAACCCTTTGTTTACTAATCACTGATTGGAAATCATGCTGAACGGTGAGAGCCAATAGGAGCATCTGAAAGGTAAAAGGTTATACAGGGTGCAAAATACAAAAATCCCCACACAAAAAAAAAGGCCGATCACAGAACCGTGATTCTTTTTATAATTTTTATTTGGTTTTCAAACTTTTATAATTTTTGTTTGATTTTCGATTTTATAATTTTTATTTTTATTTTTATAATTTTTATTTCTAATCCTTTTGTTTCCTTACAAAAAAAGGGGTAAAAAAGCGAACGAAAAATAAAATAAAAACCTAACTTAATTACCAGTCGGAAAGTCATAAGAATAGAATTAAAGCACAACGTAGCAGTAAAAAGGGATAGAAAAGGAACAGGATTCTGATCTGAACCCTCAACCTCGCGGTCAAAGATCCGAATCTTACGCCTGCGCCAGTTCTAAAAGTTAAAGGGAACAAATAGTTTTAAGCCAAATTAAATCGTCAGATACGCATTGAGATAAATTCTCAATGAGCAAGGCTCACCCCATTACCTGAACTCGCTTGCGCTTGTTCAGAATAACAGCCATGGTGCTTCTTAAGTTTAGGAAAGCACTCATAGGAGACGTCGTAGACTGCCCTTGGTCTTTTTTGAAAGGATTTCACACCTGGGTGATATGTTGGCAGACTACGGATTAACTCATTGCTAATCTGAGGACATTTTTCAAGAAAATTCTTTGAAATTTTGATAATGTAATCAGGAATAGGCTCGACGTCTAGATCTCGATGGAGGATCTTACGACGAACGAACCATGGTGCGTCAGCAATCATAGCCAGGTATTTATTTTGAAATACCTGGAGTCTCTTGATGTTTGTGAGCGAGGTAGAGGCCCAGACAGGACTACCATAGACCAGGATAGGCCTAATGATAGATTTGTAGAGCAGAAGCTTGTGTTTGATCGCAAGCCTACTCTTTCGAGAAATTAGGCAGTGGAGTTTAATACTCGCACCAGTTGCTTTAGCAACTGTATTCTTAATATGGGAATTGAAAGATAATTTTGGGTCTAGAAACAACCCCAGGTATCTGTATTCAGTTACCCAGGGGACGTGCTGGCCAAAAAGAGTGATACTCCCTAATGGAGAAAACGCGATCTTCCGAGTAAATAGCATACAGGCTGATTTAGTGGCGTTTACTTTAATTTTCCAGGTGGTTAACCATTTTTCTAAATTGTAAACTGAATATTGCAAGTCTTTAACAGCAAGCTGAGGTGATTTGTTCTGTGTGGCTATCGCCGTATCATCAGCGTAGCAGAAAAGAGAGGTTTGGCAATCTCTCGGAATGTCGTTTATATATATGTTGAAAAGGGCGGGCGCTAATAGCGACCCTTGAGGAACTCCCCCTTCTATTGGTCTGGTTGAGGAAGTAACTCCACCTATTTTGACTAAGAAAGCTCGGGACTGCAGGTAGGAGTGAAGAATCTTAATAATTTGGGGGGAAAAATCAAGTCGCATGAGCTTGAATAATAAGCCATTATGCCAAATTTTATCAAAGGCCTTGGCTACGTCCAAAAGTAATATTCCCGTAGATTTGCGTTCGTTAAAGCCGTCATGAATCAGCTCTGTCAACCTAAGTAATTGGTGACAGGTTCCTAATTGCTTCCTGAAACCAAATTGTTCAGGTATGATTAAGTCATGGAGATCGCAATGCTGATTCAGGCGTTTAAGTAACGCAGATTCGAATATTTGGCTCAAGCTACTAAGTAGTGAGATAGGACGGTAATTATGAGGGTAAGCCAAGTTAGCACTTGGCTTAGGAATGGGGCATACTACGGCGGTCTTCCAGCAAGCTGGGAAATGACAGATCCTAAGTAGAAAGTTAAAAAGAATGGTAAAATACAGAATGAATTTAATAGGAGTGGACTTTAACATGCGATTGCTAATAAGATCCAGACCAGGGGATTTATTATTCTTGAAGTGTCTGATAATTTCACAGACTTCTTTAGGAGTAATTAAATCTAAGTTGTTGACATGTGGTTTTTGTAAGAAGTCTGTGACTGTAGTGTTGGCGTGTTCGAAGAAATTTTTATCTTCAACATCGTGATTGAGTCCAAATTGTGATTTGAGGCTGTATGCGAGCAGTTCCGCTTTATCTTCTGGGGAATAAGCTGCTCGGCCGTTGGCGCCCTGCAAGGGCGGAATGTTGTGATATTGTTTGCGTAGGAGGGAACATTTCTTCCAAAGTGATGTTGACTCAGGCGTTAGTGCCTCTATGTCGTCTTGCCAGCGTTGCTGTGTAAAGACGGTGATGGCTTCTCTGATATCTATTAAAGATTTGTAGTAGTGCCGTAGGAACTCAGGATCTCTCGTCCTTTGCCACCTACGGCGGTAATAATTTCTGAGTTTGATGTTATCTTTGATGTGCTGTGGAAGTCTTTTCGGTGGAGGTTTGAATTTGGGGGAAGAACTTTCCTGCAGACATGTGAGGTAAATGGTGCTTAATTCCTGAATTCTTTCATCAGCATCAGCTGCTGTTTTTAATCTGAAGCTTGGTAGTTTTTTACTATCCATCACATGCCTGAAGTTCTCCCAATTAGTGTTTAACTGACTGGGAACTTTCAGTGATTCAGGGCTGGTGTCCAAGGTGAGTAAAACGGGGAGGTGATCAGAATCTAAATCTGTAAGCACCTCAATATCATAGTTAAAGGGGATATATTTAAAGAAGGCAAGATCGAGTACATTACCTCGATGATTATTGTTTCTAATGTCAATTCTAGTAACTTTAAGGGGGGGAACAACTTTCACGCCTCTTTGACCTTGGAGGAAACGATTTAAGGTAAAACCATATCGATTAGAATGTCCAAAGTTCCAAGAGGAGTGAAGAGCTTTAAAATCACCAGCGAGAATCACATTGTTTCCCATTTTTAAAAGTTTGTTAAAATCCTCCACCGGGAAACCACCTGGACAGCTAGGTTTGACGTAGGCAGAAACAATTTTGATCGGTCGATAATTTTGCAGTTTTATTTCAATAACAGTGGCATCTATGGAGTCTAAATTCGGAGTAGGTAGGTGATGATGGTGAATGCTATTTTTAACGTAGATACCTGTACCGCCACTTACTCGGGTAGGATGCTGATTTGGTCTATCAGTATGATAGAACCTGTAATTAGCGATCAAAGGGTTATAACCAGGAGACAATCTTGTTTCCTGAACCAAGAACACATCAAGATTCTGCTCTGCTAGGAACTCCGTAACCTCTTGAATTTTGGAACGCAACGAGTTAGCGTTCCAGAAACATATTGAAAGAGACCCAGACCCGAAGTGAGTTAAGCCGTGAGGAACTGACTTTCGGAAAGGACATCGGTATACGCCTCAAAGAGGTGATACGTCATGTCGAATCGGTTGAGT
>BPLQ01006133.1:0-117245 GCA_021605075.1 Caerostris darwini
CACAGGGTTGTGTTAATATATTTCCTCTAAAGGTAAGAGACTGTAGTCTAACTAAACGTTTCTCAACGGGAGCGCACAGTTACGCTATAATTCCTCTTGGGTGAGAGTCTTGATGCCTACTAACCAATTCTCTTGAACGTCACAGGGAGGCGCTTTCTTGCCAGTGTATAGCAGGAAGTATGGCTGCATCCCCTCTGGATATGCCTGAAAAGTCTCAGGGCGGGACCAGCAGAGATCGTTGGAGACACAGTCCGTCCACTTTGTGTAGGAGGGTGACCACATTTTCTAAGTGGTCTTATTGGTGAATATACTATTTAGGCTACATACATTTGTTCCCACATGTTGAAATTTGGCTTCGAAAGTATAATATACACAGTCCAGTCACCACCTGCCAAAAGCCAGAATAACCACCTCTGGCAGAATGGACCGTATATATATAGAAAGAATATACATAACGATTGAAATACTTTCCGATACCCTAGGGCTTCATTTATATAACTCCACTGCAATGTGCTGCCACCTGCCTTTTCTGATTGGTTATTTCACGTTGACGTCGAAAGTAGGTGGTGGTCACATTAATGTGACAGGGCCGCATATATACAAATAATGAACTCTGGATTATTATAGAAATAAATAAAAATATAAATTTTATCATCAATACAGTTCACTCCAAAGTTGGAGATTTACAGAGTTTCCTAGTCTACGTCTAATATAATTGCCTTTTCTACAGTAGACTTTAATTATCACATAGCGTGATACACGGAACTACAAGGGGTTCACTTTGAAAACAGGCGGGATCTTCGACCTATTCAGTCACTTCAGAGAAAAAAAGAAAAACAACACTTTTGGTCGACTCGTCGCAGAACTATCTCCCTTCTTCCTCAAAAACCTCTCTTTTAAGACAATCTATCAAGACGGTGGTCAGCTTTCCTCACTTCTCATTGGAGTAGATATTTCTCAGCTAGTAGTCTATCACTGATCGTGATCTATCAGTGATCTACGGTGATAGTAGTCTATCACCGTAGTCTACCACTGATGGAACAACTCATGGTATATCAATTGTTTGATGTTCAATCTGTAATTGTTCAAACCCCGAAAGGACTAATTTTCTGAGTCTCATTATACATGATACCGAATGTCTGCTGTCAGATTTGAATGACAATTTATTCTTATTAGTACAACACTAATTACATGTAATATAACAACCCACAATACTGCTTGTTTTCTGTCAAATTTGAGAGATGGGTTATTATATACTTGTCAGATAACATACATTTCTCTCTCCTTGGAATGAAATACCAAAACTCTTTCCGTGAGAAAAAAAAAATTCTGCAGCCATAGCAAATTAAAAGCGGCAGCTTTATTTAAGTAATTCAGAAACTAAATATAATTAAAGTTAAGAAAACTTAAGAGTATATTCTATGCACTTCCTTTCTTATATCTACATAATTTGTTTTTTTTATTTTATTTATTGCTTTACTGTTTATTAATAATTAAAATGAATAATATTTAATAAAATGTTCTGCACGAAAATTAAAATTCAGATTTTGTTTCTTTGAAAATATTCTTGTCTACTAGCATAAATGCTTCGTTCCTACTAAGAATTTACACATTTTTGCTATTTTACTTGTCTAGTCTGGCTTAATCAATATATATATATATATACATATTCTTCTTCCTTTCCATTTAATTAATATTTTCTCACGATTCCCTAGACAGTGAAAAAAAGAGTGATTTAATTTAGAAAATTTTAATAAATTCATATGCAGTTAATCTCTTTGGGAATATTCTGTAGTTACGAAAATGAAATTAATTTGAGACAGTATAGTTTACAAGCATTTTTTTTTATGTGCCTAAGATTTTATGTGACTAATTTTACATTCCTTTAGGTGTTAAAAAAAAAGAGAAAGTGATTCTTTTTTATTCTTATAATAAAAAAATTATTAGTTACAGTTTTTATTTTGTTTGTTTTAGTTTTAATCATATATATGCTATGAAAATAAACGTTTATTATTAATTTTTACTAAAAAAAAATTTGAAGATTGTGCAACTGATAAAAAAAAAGTTTTATAGCAGAAATGAAAGAAATTTCTTTTTCAAAATGTCTAGGATAATTTAATGGAAGTAGAACTAATTTAACTAAGCAGAAATTACAATTCTTTTACATTAAATTATACTGTCATAGTGAATTTTGTCTAGCTTATATTCATGGAGTTCACTTGTATAAGTGCTTTTAAATGTAGAAACGTTTGCAAGTCATGCTAGATATAACACGCTATCAAGCAAATTATTTTTACTTAGCAGATTATAGCATATGTTATAACTACATGAATAACAATTAAGTGATACTTCTAAAAATTCTTCAAAAACTTAAAATATATTAAAGCACTCTGTTTGGGACTTAACTGAAACTGTAGATAAAAACAAACGTTTTCAAACTCAGTCTGGTGGAATCATTGCATTAATTACTGTTGAACCAGCAACTAAATGGGAAACTGACAAGCGATGATGCTAGAATTATTCAAACACAAAGGTTTAGAAGGATGAGGAATTTAATTTAGGCATATTTGTAATTACAATAAAATAATCTTAATTTTAAAAATTTAAAATTTAATATTGTATAATATCAAAAGAAATATCAGATTTAAAAAAAATTAAAATAATTATTAAGCTTATTTCTTTCAAAATGGCTTTAAACCGTGTATGTCTGGCAAGAACCCAAAACAAATAACGGATTAGACCGTTTCCGTCTTTAAACTGATTATCTATCTCTCTTCTGAATAGTTAGTACGACAATATTAAAGAGAAAGTGGTAAGGAATACTTTGTCCGTGTGTTTCTAGGAATACAGTTGTTTATACATGGTAAAAACAAACAAACACGCAGGCATCTCGATTATGGCAAGAATAGTGCTAGAGAATAAATAAAAATATATATATTTTTAAATACTAATGAAAATTTTTCCAGTAAGATTTCAGTCGTAAGAGCAATTTTCATCTTATATGCGTTCGATTGCTTGATGGCAATTAAAAACTTATACGATTCCTTTTAAAAATAATAATTACATAACTCCTCTCGAAATTTAAGGCATTTATATAAGTTTCGAAGGTGTCCAAAAAGTACGACCAATTTTTAATTTAAAATTTCTGATGTTTATGGAATTTCACATGTTTTTTTTCTTTTTTAGGTTGTTGGCACTGTCCTTGATATCTGTGGAAAATTTGACGTCAAAATATTCATTAGTGTTTGAGTTACGCTTGGCTTTGTGAGACGTTAAAACTGATTCCGGCGATTTTTGACATGTCTGAATTAATTGCGAAAATAACTTGCATTAAATTTTGTTTGCTGAAACGCATAGAATTTTGCAGAAGGCATTCGGTGAGAATTTATATATCGGAAGTATTTAGAAATGGTATAAACACTTCAAAGAAGGCAGAGAACGTTTTGAAGCCGAAGAGCCCTATGGTCGACCATCAACCCCAAACGACGAGGCTCATCCAAAAAAAAAAAAAAAAAAAAAAATACCGTCGATTTACAATTAGATACTTTGCTGGTGTCGTTGGAATTTCAAAAGGATCGGTCAATTCCATTTTGGGTCTCAAACGCTTCAAATCTCGATTGGTACCGTAAACACTGGATTTAATTTGCTTTATCCCTGCAATATCCACAACAGTCTAATTAGCCCTCGAGTACAGAAAAAAAATGACAAACCAAACCAAGGCAAAAATGAAATTGTACTAGAGGAAGTTGATGGGTCCAACTCATTAAAATAATGACAGTCGAATTCAAAGTGATGCCTGCAAAATGATACATTGACTTAAGATTACATAAAATAATTAGAGTTAAGAATTTTTTTTAAATTAAACCAGACTTTTAGCAAGAAGCGGTGTAACATCCACTTCTTAGACAATACTGCTGTAACTGATTATATCATGCAAGACGAGAAGATAAAAAAAAAAACATCATCCTAGATATCACTCTCATGTTATTACATGTTTCCTGTAAATACTTCACTCGTTTTCTGATTAAGCTTTAAATTAAGATACTTAAAAAATTTTCCACATCAGTGAACTATTATATGCGATATATTAAAAACTATGAAAACGAAGTAACTCATATGAGCAATTATATATGGCATGCTATGAAAATCACATTCATAATATATCAAGTTCGCATAAACAACCTTTGATAAATCAAAGTAGGAGCGGCTGTTATCGTCGGGAAGGATTTCATGTTTAACTACTTTTTCTGCGTGTTTTATAAAAAAAAATCTTAAAAATAGATTTCTAAAACACAATTTGATGCAAGACATTTAGTCATGTGGCCATAATTGATCACATCGATCTCACTCATTGATTCAGGATTCATCGATTCATCGTATATGGCCATAATTGTCGATGACAATTATGGCCATGTTGCCCTAATTGTCATTGTCTCATAGATTCAGGATGAGGTATATTATGGATCATAAGTTATAATTCCAATGTTTATCGATTGGAATTCTAGAAATGCCTTTTCTATTGATCATTAAAATCGCGATTTCTGTTTCAGAGCATAATGTGTTAAAATAGTATAAGCATATATTGTCTCTAATACGATGAAACAAGAAAATGTGTTATCTCCACAGAGGTCTTTTAGGGTTACATGGCACCAAAGCATGCTTTATGAAAAAAACTATTCATAAAGCATAATAAAAAATATTCCATCAGCCACGATTCGATGCAAGACCCATGATGACATAATCGTCATCATTTCAGAAAGCAGTGACTGTCACTGCCGGTGAGGCTTACACACTAATGCAAGACATTATTTTCAATTCTATTTTAATTGAAATTCTAGAAATGTCTTCTTAAATCGTTAGTAAAGGTGAGATGTTTTTATCAATTAAGTTACGATGTGTATAATTATAATTCTGATTGTTTCTTAAATACAAAGCATATGAATTTATTTATTATTAATTTCAAATTATAATTCAAAATTGAAAATGTAATTACTAAGTATGGCTAGAATGAAAAAAAAAAAAATATTCGTGTAGTTTTAAAATAAATTAAATGTTCTTTCAAATTGATACAATTTCATTAATTGAAATTTCGAAACTTATTGGAAAGAGTTAATGAATGTGATGATACACACAACGATAAGTTTCCATAACAAATTACAGTTTAGAAAAATTATTTTAAACACTAAATGTTGTGAATTAGAAGTTATAAGCTTAAAAGTATTTTATATTCAAAATGAAAAATAAAATTGTATTGGTAATCCTATGAAATACATGGAAATATCTTTCAGAATTAAATTTGTAGAATAGCATATATATATATATATGCTACAAAATATGAAAAGTACAAAATATGAAAAGATCATATTTCTGCAAAATAAAATATAGAGTAAATTTTCAGTTCTTGGTAAAATATTAATGCACTTATAAAGTTGTTTTTCTAGTTCAAAACTTTAGAATGCAAAAATATTTTATTCCAAAATAGATTTTGAGTAGCATAAATAATAAATAATGTGAATTGAAAATATTTTCATAGAAATTACTGGTTTTTAATATTTTAATTGGAAAGTGAGAAAATAATTGAAAATGTCAAATTAAAAGTTTAAGAAAATGAATTCTCTAGATATTGCCTCAAAGAAATATTAAACTATTTAAGAATTGAGTCTTGATTCCAAGAAAATAGTGTTTTACTCAGATTTATTTCATTTATTTTTATATGGCTGATACTTATATTTCTCATTAGTG
Source organism: Caerostris darwini (assembly GCA_021605075.1). NCBI lineage: Eukaryota > Metazoa > Arthropoda > Arachnida > Araneae > Araneidae > Caerostris > Caerostris darwini. The sequence continues at coordinate 5,743 of BPLQ01006133.1, forward strand.
ACTCTTATAATAATATTTAAAAAAGGAAAATTAAAGCACTTAAAGTACTAGTACCTAGAATTTGTATACATTTTTAAAGTCTCGTGGATTTTCTTAAGATTTTAAAATCTTGACAATTATTGAATATGTTTTTTTCATTTTCTATTAATTTTAAAATCATATTAATTATTTTCGATGATTGTGAGTAAGAGTCTTTTTTTTAGCATGACCCACATAATATTTTATAGATATACATAGATAAGTATTTAATAAATAACACATATTTTAATTAAATACATCCTTTCAAGATGTGATAAGTTCTTGTTAATTTATTTTCAGACTTTTATGTAGGTGTGGATGGAGGTGTACTTTTATGTAGGTTATTCTATGGAGGTGTGTGCCGAACGGTGTGCAAGAATTCGATGTTTCCATTTTGTTACTGACGAGCACGGAGTTCACAACTTTAAAAACGAGTTGTAAATTAATTGTCGAAGATTATTCTGAAGATTTACTATAGGTTAGGAAAGTTGGATATTTTGTAGGTTTAGGTTTAAGCTTTCCTCTGTCCTGCATTTAAATTTTAAATAACAATTTTAATTTTAAAAATTCTCCAAAAATAACACATTTTACATATCATCCCAGAGGACTACATCGAGAGCGGTGTTATAGCCAAGGAAGTTTAAACAATTACTTAATTCTCAAGTTATGTTTGACATAATAATCTTAGCTTAAATTTGACACACACACACATACATACATGCATATATATATATATATATAAAGACAAAGCAGAATTGAAAAGGTGGTCTAGAAACACGACAATTTTGCACAACAAAATAAACCACTTGTATTCTCTATATGCAAATCGTATTGCAAAACCATTAAAGCATAAACCTAAAGACCTTCGTATTCGCATCTCTCAGATGAAGAGGCAAAAAGAAAGAAATTCTTCAAGATGCGTGGTGATCATAATTTTTCAGCAACAAAATTGAAAATTATTTTTAAAAATACAAACAACGCAGCGAAGAATGACAAGAACTGGATTGTCTGATGACATAAAACACAAAGATTTACACGAAATATACAAATAATACCTCTGTAAAGCCCTAGAGGTAGCACTCGAAGGCTTTTTTCATTGCGAATGCTATCATAGTTTTGTTATACAAATTGCGCGTAACGAATAACTGTAGTATTTTTCTACCATATAAAATAGAGGTACTCTCGAATGCCCAATTGATGGACCCTGCAGCTGCCATTAATCATCACAATTTACAACGAAAATCTTCAAATTTTGTTGTTATGAGAAGTTGGGGGCTTATTATCTTTCATCCTCCCAATAAAAGGGCATTTAGTATGTTGGCCTATGTATGTATACATACCTATACAGGTTAGTATGTTAATCTATGTACCTACCAACCTATAGATGTTAGTATGATGATTCATTTATGTATACTTACCTACTTATATAATATATATTAGTGTGTCGGTCTATGCATTTTTATACACCCATCCACATAATTGATATAACAGACTTTCTATTAGCATTATTTGTGGTGTATTAATGAAAACTCAATTAATTTAAAAATTATATATATATATATATATATATATATATGTGCGGTTGTGTGTGTATTAATGGTAGTTGTAAGTGTGTGCAGATAATTTAAGCAGAATTTTTATTAACTTGAAGGAAGATGTAATTCAGTAGAATTTACTATTTTGTATTTCTATTGTTAAAGACATCAGTTTTCATCAAATAAAAACACAACGTTGCTTTTATTCCTCAGTTAAACAAGCCACGACTTTTCTTCCAATCGAAAAGTAAAAATTGAATGAAATACTTTTCAAAGACAAAGGATAAAAAAGCAAAGGCTTTTTATTTTAATCTTTTATAAATGAGAATAATACTGCAGTTTCTTTGTGTCTTACATCCGATAAAAATTTTAACTGCGATTGTATTCTTCTTCCAAAAGAGATGGGCAGATAATTCTGTGTTTCATTTTAATTCGTGGTGGACTTTTTTTTTTCTTAAATTCTTTCTTGTGCTTGCAATTTCGAAAAGAAAATTATTTTTCCTTTTTCTGTCGCATATTATCTGTAAATTTATTTTTTCTTATTTCCCATCTACTATGACGTAATGGTTTAAAGATATTCTTTTAGGAAATCGGTTTAGTTGCGTAAACGGTTAAACCATCTTTTTATATATAAATATCTATCTGAATTCAATTTTTTTTTTAATGTAACCTTTTTTTTTTCTCTCTGAGATTTTGTTTGAATCTTTTACCCATAGGCTTTGGAATTAAAAAAACTCTCTTAGAAAAGTTTGCTTTTTTTTTTCTTTTTCTTAAGACACACATTGTTCTTTAAATCAGTAGAATGGGATTAATGTTAGTACTTTTCCGTTTTGGTGTCTCCCAAATTTCCTAAAGTAATTTATATTTTAATTTTTTTTCTTTTCGGTTTAGAGAAAATATTTCAAGATGGGGATTGGTCTTTTAATTTCCTTCATTAGAAATAGAAACATTTTTTTTTTCTTTCTTTCTTTCGTTCTTTAGAAATTAGAAAGTCTATTAGAGTTAGAATTTTTCAAAAAGAAAAAAACAATTATTACTTTTTTAATAAAAGTAGTGGTATCCTTAAGAAATACATTGACGTCAAAGTAAAAAGTATTTTATTTATGTTTAAAAGTTTAGACTTTGTATCTCTTTATTTCATTTTGTTGCTTATTTTAATATCTTATGATTATTTTTTTAATTTTCTTTGAAATTATAAACTAACAATTACCTTTATTCCATGTTTTTTTTCAATATTTATTTAATTGTTACCACAAATAAATTATTGATTTTTTAATACGTGTTTTTATAAAGACTTGAAAAGTACAAAATGCTTATAAAAAAAGTTACCCAAAATACAAAAAGTTTTACTTTCGTTTCACAAATTAAGTGTTATAAAATATTCATCAATAAGCAATTGTACATTTTTTAAATTAAGAATTAGAAGATAATTCGATGTAATTTCTTTTTGCAATATTTATTTAATTGATGTCCTATGTAAATTAACCTATTCATCATCCATGTTATAGATATAACAGGCTTTATAGACGCATTATTTGTTTTGTAATAAGAAAAACTCAATTAATTTTGAATTCTGACGCTTCTCACAACACCTCTTATGGAAAACCATGAGACTAGAAACATAAAAACTTTCAATTGTTAAAAAAAAATCAAAATCTCGATATATATCGGGAATTTTGAGTTTATATATCAGATGTAGTTGAAAATGGGCAGTGATTTTAAGAAGTGTAGAATAGTAGAATTAATAAAGTAGAATTTACCATCTCATATTTCTATTGTTAAAGAGATCAGATTTCAACAAATAGAAACAGTTGTTTTATACAACAATAGAAAAGTTGCATTTATTCCTCAGTTAATCAACACACGACTTTTCTTCCAAGCAAGAGGTTAAAAATTGAATGAAATACTTTTCAAAGACAAAGGAATGAAAATAGAAGAAAAGGATTTTTATTTTAATCTTCTATAAATGAGAATAATACTGCAGTTTCTTTGTGTCTTACATCCGATAAAAATTTTAACTGTGACTTTATCCTTCTTCTAAAAGAGATGGACAGATAATTCTGCGTTTCATTTTAATTCGTAGTGGACTTTTTTTTTTCATTAATGCTTTCTTGTGCTTGCAATTACGAAAGGAAATTATTTTTCCTTTTTCTGTCGCATATTATCTGGAAACTTTATTTTATCTTATTTCCCGTCTACTGTAATGTAACGGTTTAAATATATCATTTTAGGAAATCGGTATTGTTGAGTAAACGATTAAACCATCTTTATATATATATAAATATATATCTGAATTCAATTACTGTTTTTTTTAATGTAATGGGGGTTTTTTTTCTCTCTGTGATTTTGTTTGAATCTTCGGAATTAAGGAAGCTCTCTTAGAAAAGTTTGATTTCTTTTTTTCATTTTTTTAAGACACACATTGTTCTTTAAATCAGTTGATTGGGATTGATGTTAGTACTTTGCCGTTTTGGTGACTCTCAATTCTCCAAAAGTAATTTTATATTTTAATTTTTTTTTCTTTTCGTTTTAGAGAAAATGTTTCAAGATGGGGATGGGTCTTTTAATTTCCTTCATTAGAAATATAAACATTTCTCTTTCTTTTTTTTTCTTCTTTATGAATTAAGAAGTCGATTATAATTTGAATTTTTCAAAAAGAAAGAAAAATATTTTTTATTAATTTTTGATAAAAGTAGTGGCACCCTTAAGAGATATATTGAAGTCGAAGTAAAAAATATTTCCTTTTTTTTAATAGTTTAGAATTTGAATATCTTTATTTCCTTTTGCTGTTTATTGTAATATAATATATACTTTTTAAATTTGTAATGAAAGTATAAACTAATAATTATCTTTATTCGAGGTGTTTTTGAATTCAATATTTATTTGATATCTCTAAAAAATTGTTAATATTTCATTACGCTGTTTTACAAAGAATACATTTATTAAAACTACAAAATTTTACTTACGTTTCACAAATTAAATTTTATAAAATATTTTTCTATAAAAAAATTTTCCACTTTCTAAAATTAAGAATTAGAATGAATATTTCATTTCTTTTTTTTGAATATTTATATAATTGATATCGCAAATAAATTACTGATTTTTAATACGTTCTTTTACAAAGAATTGCATTATTAAAAATACAAAAAAATGTTTATTTAAGTTTCACAAAATAAATGTTATAAAATATTTATCTATAAGTAGCTTTAAACTTTTTAAATTAAGAATCAGAAGATTATTTGGTGTATTTTTTAATATTTATTTAATTGATATCACAAATAGACTACTGATTTTTTAGTACGTTCTTTCATAAAGAATTACGTTACTCAAACTACAAAAATTTTAAAAGAGCAGAGAGTTTAAGAAGAAGTTTTAATGACTTTCTGGACGATCTAATTCAGTAAAATTTACTATTTTAGATTCCTATTGTTAAAGAGATCACTTTTCAACAAATAAAAACATAACATTACTTTTTATTCCTCAGTTAAACAATACACGACTTTTATTCCAAGCAAGAGGTTAAAAATTGAATGAAATACTTTTCAGAGACAAAGAAAAAAAGAAGAAAAGGATTTTTATTTGAATCTTCTATAAATGAGAAAAATACTGCAGTTTCTTTGTGTCTTACATCCGATAAAAATTCTAACTGTGACTTGATCTTCTTCCAAAAGCGATGGACATATAATTCTGTGTTTCATTTTAATTCATGGTGGACTTTTTTTTTTCTTAAATTCTTTCTTGTGCTCGAAATTACGAAAGGAAATTATTTTTCCTTTTTCTGTCGCATATTATCTGAAAACTTTATTTTTTTCCTATTTCCCGTCTAATTTAACGTAACTGTTTAACGATATCCTTTTAGGAAATCGGTTTAGTTGCGTAAATGGTTAAACCATCTTTATATATATAAATATATATCTCAATTCAATTACTGTTTTTTTAATGGGACGTTTTTTTTTTCTCTCTGAGATTTTGTTTGAATCTTTTACCCATAGGCTTTGGAATTAAGGAAACTCTCTCAGAAAAGTTTTCTTTCTTTTTTGTTTCTTAAGACACACTCTTTTCTTTAAATCAGTAGAATGGGATTAATGTTAGTACTTTTCCGTTTTGGTGTCCAAATTTTCTTAAAGTAATTTATATTTTAATTTTTTTTTTCTTTTTGTTTTTGAGAAAATGTTTCAAGATGGGGATGTGTCTTTTAATTTCATTCATTAGAAATAGAAACAATTCTGTTTCTTTTTTTTCTTTCTTGATAAATTAAAAAGTCTATTATAATTAGAATTTTTCAAAAAGAAATAAAAATATTTTGCATTACTTTTTTGACAAAAATATTGGCATCCTGTTGAAATATATTGATGCCAAATTAAAAAGTATTTTAATAGTTTAAAATTTGAATGTCTTTATTTCATTTTTCTGCTTATTTTAATATTTTATTTTTTCAAGCAAATGTAATTGCACACTTTTTAACTTAATAATAAGACACTTTTTAAATTAAGTATTAGGAGATTATTCGATGTAATTTGTTTAATATTTATTTAATTTGTATCATAAATAAATCACAGATTTTTCAATACGTTCTTTTACAAACAATTATTTTACTCAAAATACAAAAAAAAAAAAAAAAAAAAAAAATACGTGCATTTCACAAATTAAGTTTTATACAATATTTATATATACTACTGTGTCCAAAAAATAATCAAACACTAATGAATATTTTGACGTCAAATTTCACACAGATGTCAAGGACAGGGCCAACAAAAAAAAAGAACAATATATTCAAAACCCATATTCCCATGAAATTTAAATTGAAAACTGGTCTTACCTATTGGACACAGTAGTAAGTTGATTTGATATTTTATTCATATCATTATATATATATATATATCAGCTGTTGTTGAAAGTGTGCAGAGAGTTTAAGAGCAAATTTCGATAATTTTCCGGGTAATCTAATTGAGTAGAATTTACTATTCTATTCTAATTCTTTGTTAAAGAGATCAGCTTTCAATAAATAAAAATATAACGTTGAGTTTATTCCTCAGTTAAACAACGTACGACTTTTCTTCCAAGCAAGAGGTTAAAAAATGAATGAAATACTTTCAGAGACAAAGGGAAAAAAAGAAGGATTTTTATTTTAATCTTCTATAAATGAGAATAATACTGCAGTTTCTGTGTGTCTTCCATCCGATAAAAATTTTAACTGTGACTTTATTCTTCTTCCAAAAGAGATGGACAGATAATTCTATGTTTCATTTTAATTCATGGGGACCTTTTTTTTTTTCTTAAATTCTTTCTTCGGTTTGCAATTACGAAAGGAAATTATTTTTCCTTTTTCTGTCGCATACTATCTGAAAACTTAATTGTTTTTCTTATTTCCCGTGTACTGTAACATAACGGTTTAAAGATATCCTTTTAGGAAGATTATTCGATGTAATTGTTTTCAATATTTATTTAATTAATATCACAATTAAATTACTAATTTTTTAATGCGTTCGTTCACAAAGAATTACTTTACTAAAAATACATAAATTTTTACATACGTTTCACAAATTAAGTGTTATAAAAAATGTATCTATAAGTAATTGTACACCTCTTAAATTTAGAATTAGAAGATGTAATTTTGTTTCAATATGTATTTAATTGATATCACAAATATATTATTCCTTTTTTCTACATAATATTACCGTTAAATGTTTTTTTTTTTTTAAATTTGCCGTGTATTAAGCAAAACTCAGTTAATTTGGAATTCTGACGTCTATACTTCTCTTATGAAAACACCATGTGACTAGTAACATTAAAACTATCAATTGTTAGAAAACTCATGTATGTGTGTGTGTGTGTGTTTGTGTATCAGGAATTTGAGTTTTTTCTAATAGTAAATTCTACTCAATTAGACCGTCAGGGAAGTTATTAAAATTTCTTCTTAAATTCTCTGCACACTTATAACTGCAACTAACTACTTTCCCGACTATCTAATTGAATAGAATATACTATTTTATTTTACTGTTGTTAAAGAGATTAGTTTTCAGCAAATAAAAATATAAGGTTGCTTTTATTCCTCAGCTAAACAACCCACGACCTTTCTTCCAAGCAAGAAGTAAAAATTGAATAAAATACTTCTCAGAGACAAAGGATTTTTATTTTAATCTTCTAAAAAATGAGAATAATACTGCAGTTTCTTTGCATCTTACATCCGATAAAAATTTTAACTGCGACTTTATCTTCTTCCTTAAAGTGATGGACAGATAATTCTGTGTTTCATATTACTTCGTAGTGGACTTTTTTTTCTTTTAATTCTTTCTTGTGCTTGCAATTACGAAATGAAATTATTTTTCTTTTTTCTGTCGCATATTATCTGGAAATTTATTTTTCTTATTCCCCATCTACTGTGACGTAATGGTTTAAAGATATCCTTTTAGGAAATCGGTTTAGTTGCGTAAACGGTTAAACCACCTTTATATATATAAATATATATCTGAATTCAATTACTTTTTTTTAATGTAACCTTTTTTTTTTTTTCTCTCTGAGATTTTGTTTGAATCTTTTACCCATAGGCTTTGGAATTAAAAAAACTCTCTTAAAAGAGTTTGCTTTCTTTTCTTTCTTCTTAAGAGACACACTGTTCTTTAAATCAGTAGAATGGGATTAATGTTAGTACTTTTACGTTTTGGTGTCTCAATTTTCCTAAATTAATTTATATTTTAATTTTTTTTTTCTTTTCATTTTTAAGAAAATGTTTCAAGTTAGGGTCGAGTCTTTTAATGTCCTTCAATAGAAATAAAAATAGTTAGTTTTCTTTTCTTTCTTTCTTTCTTTAGAAATTAAAAAGTCTATTATAATTAAAATTTTTCCAATAAGAAAAAAAAAAAATTTATTACTTTTTTTAAAAAAATTAGGGCATCATTAAGAGATAAGTTATTCGATGTAATTTTTTTGAATATTTATTTAACTGATATCATAGGTAAATTATTGATATTTTAATGCGTTCTTTTACCAGGAATTACTTTATACAAATACAAAAACGTTTATACTTGCGTTTTCTCAGAAAAGTAAGTGTTATAAAATATTTATCTATACATAATTGTACACTTTTAACTTAAAAAATTAAATGATTTTCAAGATATATTTGATTGCTCATACGCATATATATTTTAAATACTTTCATTGTAATATTATAATTAATTATAAACGTGTACTTTTTACATTTTATGACATCTTCCCTGGGATGGTGGGGCTCTTCTTTCGTAATAGGTGGTAGATATTCCTGGAAAAGAAATTCATCAGTTTATCTTGTTAAAGAGATATCAAATGTAATGAATTAAGCAGTTGAAAGGAATAAGTTAATATATTGATTTAGCTAATATTAAATAGTTAAAGGAATCAAATTTATTAAGCTGTTTTCCATACAAAATGTATTGTCTTTGTGCAAGTATGTGCTTATATTTATAAATGCACTTATAATTTGTTTTATTATAAAGAATTTTTGTAAATGGTAACAGTTCATTGTCAAAATGATCTAATTACATAAAAAATGCCTTATTTTTTTTACATCATAATGGAAACTTTTTAGAAGGATCGCCTTTCATTAAGACTTTTACAAATAATCGTAAGGAATAGTACCTGTATTGTGAGAGGGATATTCCAATATCTCCCAATGAACTCACTTTAACAAATCTTTTCACACTGTAGTCATATGAAGGCGAACGGTATCATATTGAAGAATAAAAGTGCATTATACAATACCAATACCGTATTTTTACTTTAACAAATCTTTTCATACTGTATTCATATGACTTAGAACTATACCATATTGAAGACTATGAAAGTTCATTATACAATTCCAATACAGTATTGCTACTAGTTTTCCCTTTAAGAAATCTTTTTACACTGTAATCATGTGACAGTGAACGATATCATATTGAAAACTATAAAAGTTGATTATACAATCCCAATGCCGTTTTTGTTTACTAGTTTTCACTTTAACAAATCTTTTCACAGTCATTTGACGGCAAACAATATCATATAAAAAAAGTTATTTATACAATACCAATACGGTAGTTTTACTGGTTTTCCCTTTAACAAATTTTTTCACACTGTAGTCATATGACGGCGAATGATATCATATTGAAAAGTTTATTATACAATACTCATACGGTATTTCACTAGTTTTCACTTTAACAAATATTTTCAATTCGTAGTCATATGACTGCGAACGATATCATATTGAAGAATAAAAATTCATTATACAATTTCAATACAATGTTTCTACTGGTTTTCACAAAACAAACATGAATGTTTCTTTAAATATATTACAGAGCAGCATATTTAAGATATTCAAACACAACTCATTTTTCTGAGCTAGTAAAAAAACTTACTAAACTAAACTTTTCTTTTTTTTTTTTTTTTTTTCTAATTTCTATTTTTTTTTTTTTTTAAACTAAATTTTTCTAAGCTTTAAAATCTCATTTCAAAACTACCCAAAAATTTTAAGCAAATACAAACCTACTTAATCTTCAAATGTACTGAATCCAACTTCTTAAATTATTCCAACTTCCACAAGTAAAAATAACAATTCCGAAACAATGCTCTTTTTAAGGAGCCAAAAAGATGCAAAATAAATTTATGAAACACCCATTCCATTTTGACACAATATTTTTATTTGTTCATTAGATCTCCATTAATTCCACTAACCAGGTTATTCCAAAGCCCTAAAATAATCTCATTCTTATGCACACAACTTAAAATTTCCAGCACTTCTTTTTCCTCGGTGCAAAACAGCTTTTCATTTAGAATTACGCGTGGCATTAACATCCATTTTATAACCCAGACGTCCCCCTTAACAGAGATTTATACGGTGGGTAATAAAAGTTACGCCTTTTAAGCATTGGCACAAGATGGTTTTAATAGGTCCTCCGCAGAAGGTAGTGCTCCATTTTCGTTCATTTCAAGCGAGCCTTAACAGCGACCCAACTCAATTAGTTGCTTATTTTTCTTCTTTTGGGTGACGTTCTTTTTCACCGTAAAGGCAAATTAGTTGGATCAATATGTAGAAGATATTATTGAATTCGTAAAGAGATATTATTATGTGATATTTGTGACATTAAAAGAATACTGTTTTTTTACTAAAAATACTTTATTTTTCTTTATAATAGCAATATAGAATTTTTATTTTTACTATAGATAGTTTTAGTAACCACAATTGTATACTTGAATAACTTACACCACAATGATACTACAATGGGGTACTTGAATACCTTACACTACAATGTTATTGCAATGGTGTACTTGAATACCTTACACTACAATGATATACTTGAATACCTCACATCACAATGTTACTACAATTGTGTACTTGAATACCTTACACCACAATGTTACTACAATGGTGTACTTGAATACCTTACACCACAGTGGTGCTCTTGTATATCTTGCACCACAATGATTTACTTGAATAATTTACACCACAATGTTACTACAATGGGGTACTTGAATACTTTACACCACAATGTTACTACAATGGTGTACTTGAATACATTACACCACAGTTACTACAATGGTGTGCTTGAATACATTACACCACAATGTTACCACAATGGTGTGCTTATTGTAGATATGTTCAGTATACAACAATGGTGTATTTGAATAACGTACACCACAATGAACCTTACACCACATTGAACCTTACACCACAATGTTACCATAATGATGTACTTATTGTAGATAGTTTTGATATTTACAATGGTGTACTTTCACAACAATGGTGTGTTGAAGTATTTGAAGTTGTCATAGAGGCTTGAGATTGTCAGGAACGTATGATTACATGAGACAATTTTGGAATTTCAACATCAACAATAATTTCAACTGCTTATATCTAAAAATAATAATATCACCAAATAATTAATTAAAAATAATGTATCCCAAATTATTTAAATAAAAATATATCTCAAAATAAATAAATTACAATAACTTATCTCAAAATGATAAAATTCTTTTCAGTCAAAGGTAGCGAACTATTCCTATGTATTTTAAGTGAAATAAGTTCAATGCCTTTATTACGTATTCTTAACAGTGGCCTAACTCAATTAGTAGCTTTTTGGTAAATATGTTCTTTATTAGAGCAGCAAACTAGTTTGATCAATATCTAAAATATTATAGACTATTTTAATATAACCTCAATGGCCTTTGTCAAGAATATTAGGTGATGGGGATTAATATTGGTAGGTAACATAAACCTTAACTTGAAATGTTTATATACCAAAATAATAATATCCCAAATAATTAAATAAAAAGAATCCATCCCAAAATAAAAATAAAAATGTCTTCAGCGAAAGATTCTCCATTTCTGTACATTTTAAGAGAAGTATCTTGTTCAAAACCGTCTCAAGTGTTGTTAAAAAAGCTTATTTTTCTTCTCATGATGTCGATGTTCTTCATTATAAAAGCAAATTAGTTTGATCAATATTTAGAAGATTTGGCTGTATTTGTAAAGATATATTATTTTCTGCTATTTGTGAAGCTAAAGTTAATACCTTTTTTCTAAGGAAAACTTTATTGTTCAATAAAATTTTGTAATTTTTTTTTATTTTAAAGAACTATATTTTTCGTGTAACACTATGTATAACTCGAGGTTCATAACTGTAAGTAATGTACTGTTAAAAACAAAACCGCACTGTAAAACCATGCTAAAAATAAATCACCAACATCCAAAATTATATAACAATTAATAAAAAATGAAAACTGAAGTCGTTTACGAATTTCAGTTACACATGTGTGGTTTTATTTTATAATTTATTTTACGAATGGAATATCAATAATGTTAAGTGGGGATTCAATTATTTCTCTCTTACAATTTATATGATTTTTCAGTTAATATTATTAATAATTATCTTTCAGATAGAAAGGGCACAACTATTTAAAATGGTAAAATTTGTCACCCAGATATTTGTACTTCGTCCGTTTTTATGTAATATTTATAACAATGATAATCCTCGGGCACATAACATCAAACTAAGCTTTTCTGCTGATAATATTGCGATTTAAACTCAAGGACAAAATGTCAACGTTATTAGTAAAAGCCTCAAAATTATATTACTCAGCTGGAAAAATAATTAGTTAGATATTAAACTAAACTCATCATTGAAAAGACTGAAGCCATATTATTTACTCGCAAAAACTACTATAATCCACTAAATGTCACTATCTGTAATAATTGGTTTACTGAAACTAAATACTCCGTCTGTCTCATAAAAATAGCAGTTGGTACATTTAATTTGCCCCATGATAATAATAGCAAAAGAAAATAAATATTTAGCCCAACATTTATTACCAAAATATTATATCAAATTAAACAATAAAATAAATACATTAGTCCGATTTTTATTATTGTTGTTATTTTGAATATGAATATAATGCTTAAAGTTCGTAAATTTTACGTCAGGAAGTACTTTTGACAGACAAAATTCTAAACGATCTTTCTTATTCTTTTCTGTAAAAACAAGTTTGATTCTGTTTGAGGCTCGTTATATTGATTTTCCTTTTTTGAAAATTTGGAATAATGTCGATATAGGAATTTCATTGGCATGACTTGCGGATCTTATGGTGCATCTTCTGCTAAGAGGAATATGTCTCATGTTTTTTTTATGAATATGTTTTTTATGTTTTTCTCCATAATCTTTGCATTTACGTCCACAATTTTAGTTTTTCAAAGAATCAACATTAGCATAAGATTAATCTCGACAGTTAATTTGGAAGCTCGTTTTCAAGTGCTTGATAGGACTAACTTTTGCCGCTAATGTAATTGAATCTTTCTGTAACTTTTCGTTTTCCGTTTGATGCCTCAAGAACTAGGCAATCGCAACTTGATTTTTTTGGAAACTATCTTTTTTTTTTCATCTTATTTTTACAATGTGTTGATATTCAACTGAAATAAAACAATTGATTACGATTAGCGGATGAACTTGGAAAAATAATAATATTTCTTAATAATTAGGTTAATGTAAAAATTGAAAGATGTTATAATAAATGACCGCTCCCATGAAACATTTATTTTCATTGAAAGTTTTCCCAATTTTGAGTTACAATATAATTTACATCTGCATTCGCCAATAATTGCGATTTAAATATTCATCGTAGGAATTCAATTCATCGTAGCAATTATTCTTGTAGAAATTATTAAGGGACAAATGGGGTATTTAGAAGTCATACTAAACTGCAAGTTATCGTATCAAATTTAGCATGATTCTTCGAATTTATTTCCACTCGTCTGTAGAAACTTTATCATGTCGCTTGCAAACAAAATACTTTTTTATCACTCTTACTTGCTTCCACTTGCAGCGATTTTGGTTTGGGATTATACCGTCTATATGAACATGAAAATCCTTTTAAATCTCGAAAATAAAATTTTGAGAATAATTACCAACTGCACATGATACTTCAAAAACAATGATATTAGACATTCCCTTTCCATCTCTAGTTTCAGTCAAGTTGCTTATAAAATCTCAAGTAAACCTTTAAAATTCTTTAAATAATACTTACAGCTCTGTTTTAAAGAGTTTACAAAATTTTGATAATGGTATTTCTGGGTGAGAAAGCAAATATATTCCAAGCGCATGTTCTTAACATTTAAAAACGATCCCTAGATATACTCATTTTTGAAGTGAGTAAGTAAGTTGCTTCCTGGTCCTTACAAATGAGTATATGAACAAAAAAATGAATACTTCAAAAATAAACACATCAGGTAATCATTTTAAATTGTTAAAAAATGCGTAAACAACTTGTAAACAATTTTCCTGAAATTAGAGAGAGAAAGTGCAAGTGTGATAGCATTTTTACAATAATAAGTACAATGTGAAATACTTATTTAGTTTCAAAATTTTATTTTCGAGATTTTGAATGATTTCCATATTCATATATTCTGCGGGACCACAAAAACTCAGTACCCCTGATGGTTTATTGAATTTCAATGGACAGTTTTAATTTTTTACTACATGGTTGTTGCCATATAAATTTTTTCTCTTACTTCCCTTTCTAATTTAAACTCATATGTTCTGTGAAGTATTAATTTAAAAGTACTGATTTTCTACTTGACTTCTATATTCTATTTTTTCTTAATTCCTTTTATTTATTCATAAATTTAATTTTATTAAAATAAAGTAAAAAAAGCTTTAATTATTTTTTTAATTTCTTTAAGAATACAAATTGCTGCAGACCACAGCAACGTAACCAATATTCCCAAACATGGCCTAGAGTTCGTTTCGCTACCAAGAATCTCTGTACAACCAACAATTTTTCAATTATCTTTCATAAACAGAACTAGTCCATTGACAATATTTTGTGAAAAAATAAAAAGTGTTTATATTTTGAAGGCTAGGAAATTCAAATTGAAATATCAAGCACGTGACTTGATATTGACCAATCGTTAATCTTAGCAACACGTAATTTATGTTAGTTTTCTAACACATGTTTTTGAAAGCACGTGGAGAGATTAATCTGTTTTAAATAATGACATTTATTCTTACTCATTTTCTTCCATCGTATTTTGTGGATTAAAAAACATCATATTTACACGCAATAAAGATAATAATAACAAAAATCCGAATTCAGAACGTGACACACAAGAAGCATTGCAGAAAATTGTTAAAAAATGTAAAATTCTGGTTGTTTTGAATCAAAAGATTTAAATAAATATGCGCTTAGATATTTTAAACATAAAGTCAATTTCCTCTCTCTTTTGCAAGCTTAGAGCAGGAAAAAAATACATACAAAATTTTTAAAAGCACCTCCAGTAGAACATGAACACAGATCAGGAGTAGCAAGTTGAAATATTTTCAGAAAAAATATAAATATTTCATTACCATTTAAAAATTAAAGAAATTACAAAATACCTTTTTTCAAATTTCCATAATTTTATATCCATAATTCATAAACATATAACCCATAGACATGCTTTTTAACTTAAAAAAAGAGAACTTCTCTTAGATGCTTTTATATATCATATACTTCAATGGAGAGGGATTGAACACCTACTGGATTACAAACAGTGTCCGAAATACAGAAGGTCAACAGTAAATTAATACTGTATTGTACTATATATGAACTTTGTGGAAAAATTTGATAAAAGTAAAAATATGTAGGTACATTTCGTAACACAAGAGAACTTAAACAGAGGAGAATTTTTAAAACAAAACTGAAACTCCAATTTATGGTTTTAAATTGCATCTTTGTCTTAAAGATCTTTAAGCATTAATGCTTAAGCGCATAAAAAATTAAATATAAATTATTTAGAAAAAATAGAAAATTAATTAGCAATAATAATATTAATTAGTTTTTTAGGCAATATTAAGTTTAAACATTAATGCTTAATCACTAAGGTTAAAAAGCTTTATCTTAAATATCTTTAAGCATTAAAATTAAACACTATGTCAAATCCTTTTTCCTCAACCTATCATAACAAAGTGCTAGCTGGGAATATTACCTCACTATTGTTAACAGTTAATCCTCTTGAATAGCATATTCCTTTTTACAATCGTTGATCCCCAGTGAGCTCTGCAACTATATTTTATTAGTTAAATCAGCCTTTAAGTCAATTTCGATAAGCCAACTTCATAAATCATTAATTGACATTTATGGTTTCTTTAATCGGGGTTCAATTGTAAAGACTGCATCTCCCATCAATAGTCCTTTTTTGTCTGCTGATGTCTTTAGAAGTGGATTGGTGGATCAAATGTTTTTCCATTTTCCAAGACAGGAAAAAAAATGACTCGTCGCGGAGTCAGATGATCCAACAGATGCGTAGGAGGATTGGAGGTGTCTGATTGTAGAGGGTCTTCTATAATGTTTTCCCCCTTTTGTCTCATACTAAGTGGCTAAATTTTTTGTACTCTGTATTAGAGATTGCAATACCGGTATACCGGTATACCGGGATACCGAATACCGGTATTTTGAGCCATTTGTACAATTTTTTAATACCGGTATTCACAAGTTTAAATACCGTGTTTTCGGTATTTACTAGAAATTTAGAATTCTTATATGTGAATGAATTTTTATCTGTGAAATTATTATTCTTATCTATGAATTCTTATTTAGAATTCTTATCTGAAAACTAGAAATTCTTATCTGTGAAAACAAGGTTGTAGTTGGGAAGAAAGTGTGTAATATTTCGATATTTTTTTTTAATTTGTGAGTTTGTTATCGTTATTTGCATATCATACTTTAGAATTCAAAATATATTTTCAGATTTATTTATATATATATATATATATATATATATATATTCATAAATAATACACCTTTAACAATGAATCAGAATAACTTTAAAGAACATAAAAAAATCAGTTGATAATACTTCGGTTTGGTTTCATTATTTATATGATGAAAAGAATATGGGGGCACAATGTAAAAAATGCTCAAGAGTTATTGACGTACAAGCGGACTCCATACACATGTAAAAACGAAACATGATACAAATTTGTTAAAGAGGAAAGAATATAATTGCGATGAAGATACAAACTTAAGTACAGTTTCTAAGCTCAAGCCATCAGGGATTTTAGATTTTATTTTTTTTTTAAAAAAGATAATTTGGATGAAATTATAAGTAAAATGACAGCATTAGATGGTTTGCCATGTAGAGATGCAGAAAGAGCGTTTACGACAGCTGGTATCTTTTGCAAATAATTACGTTTCAGGCTTAATGATAGTACAATTGATGCATTATGTTTTTTTTTAAGATCGCATTTCAAAAAATGTTTAATAGTACCACAGACTGAATAGTGATATTTACACTTTTTTGTGATTTAAATAAATAAGATGTTCCTTTACTTTTTTGTGATCTTTATATACTGTTATATTTTATAAATTACAAATTTTTTTGTGATATTTACATTCTCTAATAAAACTGGCAAATAAAACAAAAACAAAAAAAAAAAAAAAACCTGTGTTTTCTTTCTTTTTCTAAAATTTCTACTACCGGTATTAAAACCGGTATCACGGTATTAAGATCTAAAAAATACCGAATACCGGTATTGAACTTTTGGTCCGATATTGCAATCCTACTCTGTAAAACTCAAATATGTAAATATGAACAACAGAAAAGTATGATTTATGAATATTTTGGAAAATTAAAACTGCCTTTGTATGCACCCAGTGGAAAATAACAACTATCAGTACATTATTGTTTTCTGTGGAACATACATTACAACATCTCATTAGTAAGGTTGTTTCTGATAAGAAGAGAAAGCATGAAACTATTCACAGTGATATAAATTCTCGGACATCAGTGAGACAATGTAAACGCCTTAGGCCCAAATTATCACTATATTATACATCTCGTTAGGCATTGAATGGTTAAAACAAGCTAGACATGAGTGTCTCCCAGAAGAATAATTTCCTCGAATATCACTGGGTTGACGCAACTTATTTAGGCCAAACTTATGCACATCATAGTGCAGCAAGTATTTGTTTAAACCATGCGATGGTCTAGCAAGAAGTAGAAACTTTCGAAAATTTAGATCAAAATAATAGTGTCGTTTCGTTCAAGTCCTTAAATGGTTTAAATAACTGTTTGGCTAGACATCAGACTCTCTCAAAGGAGTAGTTTTCTTGAATTTTAGTGGGTCGATGTAATCACTTTAAACCCAACACTTCTCGACCTGCTACACCTCAGAGCGCAATATAACTATTTAGCTTAAGGATTGCCATTGCATGCTTGGTAGAATAGAAGGAGTGATTGGCGAAAAGTTCTAAAGATATTAAACATTTCGCTCATGCTTGCAGCCAAAATGGATAGTCGAGCATCGAAGATAGTCACCCAATCCTCATTTCAGCCAGTTGGAGTTTCGTAAATGGAAACACAAATACAAAACAGTGTAAAAATAAGTTAGAGTGTGCCTCGGTATTGCCATTCAAAGCACTTGAAACTTGACACATGATATGTAACAGTTGACCCATTGTGCTGTAGCGAGAAACTTATTTGAAACTTGTTCCTCAACACGTCACTTATGTCCAAACATTCCTATACAAAAAGCTGTACCACTTTTCAAAGTGTGCGGCATAACTATATATATATATATATATATATACATCGAATATATCAACATAACGTATAATAGAGTACACACAGTAATTATATAAGTCGTTGTTGTTGTTCTAATGCAGCCGGCAATACAGAAACAGTTTATGTTTATGCCATAAGCAATGTGTTCACCGCTGTTACTCATTTAGCACTACACAAAAGGGGCACGGGTAGCTTAAAAATATGCTACGGATGCGAGTAACACTACCCTCACAACGGTCTACGATCCTATTAAACCGGTACCTACGGTTTAAAGTGGATTTCGAGCCCCTACAAACATCTATGGCATCTCCAGGAATCAAACCCGCAGCCTATGGTATCAAGAGCCAGAGCTCTAGCCACTCGGCCATTATGTAAAAAAAAAAAATATTTATTCCCAATAAGTCTATTATAATTCAACGACGCCCATGCGCTTTTGAATATGTTACTCACAAATTATCGATTTTATATACTTAAAGTAATTATTTTATTTAATTTTTAACTTCAGTGTACGAACAAAAATTAATCTCAAGTTAATAATACAACAATTAGCTTTCTCCAATAAAAAGAATATGTACAAAATGCGCATCATGTTTGTTTAAAAACTAATTATAAAGAACTTTCATAGAATTTTCATCAAGAAAATATTCTAATATAAATATATTTTAATCGATGTCAAAAATTTAAAAAAAAATTCCTTTATTTACTTCACACCACCTTTCTTTAAAAGCAATTTCTAACTAGTAAAAAAAAAATATTCTACTTTTAATTGTTCTTTTTAAAATACGTGTTATTTTTTATTCATTTTTTTTTGAACAAAAAAGTTATCACTCTAAAAATGCGTCAAAAACATGATGAAGAAAAAACTCCCGTATTGATTGAGTTCACTATCACGGGAGAGCTATTTATTTACGATTTTTTTTCCGACGTCCTTTTGTCAAAAAATAAACATCTCGCGACAGAAGAATTTAATCTCGAAAGTAGAGAGAATTCAATTTCCTGTTGCCACCAGCCCTGCAGTAATCCATCACTCTTCTTCGCTGAATAACTAAAGAAGAGCAGACGATATGATAAATCTTGTCGAATCTGGCAGCAAAGTCAAAGTAAGGACAACCAATTAAAATCGTGTCAGAATTCCGTATTTAAAGGTGCAATTCAAAGTAGTTTCTTTATGTGTTTGCAAACTTTAAAGCATTTGAATTAGTTATTTAATTTCAACAAATGAATGAAAAAAAATGTTTTTAGGAAAATGTCTTGTAAAGTTTATTAAATAGTCCTAGTTGACATTTATTTATTTTGTGTGTGGATTTCTACTGTTTATAATTGCCTTTAAATGTTTCAAAATAGGTCGATTAGAATGTAGTCTGTTACGGAAATGAACTATAAATGAAATAAATAACCTCTAAAAATTTATTTTATGATTAGCATGAACTTTCATAAAGACTTAAGTTCATACATCGTCGTCTAAAAATTTTTACTAATTATAATATTTACTGTTATCTTCTTCATTGGTTCTCGGTCTGATGTCCAATTGGTTAGCGATCTGGCCTTTGGTACCACAGCCTTCAAGTTCGAATCCTGGCTATGGCATGGATGTTTATTAGTGATTCGGAATAAACTTTAAACTGTAGATTCCGGTCTCATTAGCCTAAATTGTGCACAAAATTACAGTAGAGTGACAAACCAAACCAAACATCTTCATTGGTGCAACAGCCCCATGGTGGGTCGACTCCATCTCCCTACTGGCAGATTTCGACAGAGGAGGTGTTTTTTTTTCACGTTGTAGTGTTGTGGGCCCTACACTTAAGAGTTATATTAATGGGACCTACAATTTAAATCAGATTCCAACCTACTAAAAGCATCCATGGCACAGCCGATACTGGAATCCGAGGCATGTGGCACCGAGCGTCAGAGCGGTAGTCATTTGGCCATCAAGCATATTTACTTTTATACCTATATTAATATGTATGTTACTCATTTTTTTTCATTCGGCAAATTATTAACTATATTGTTTGTAAGTAAGTCTTTACTAATATTTAAACACCACTGTAATTTTTGGCGGAAATTCAGATATTATTCATTAACGAAGTTCATGAAGACATTCATACAAACACAATCTCGCAGGCTCAAGATGAAATGAAAAGAAAGCTCAAGTCAATGGCAAGAGTCATCAATGAATACAATGTTATTCTAATAAATGAAGAAGAAGGTTAACATACTAATTTTAAGGAGAAATGACTTACACTTTTGTTTCTTAAAGTGAAACCTCAAATATATCTCAACAAACTACCTGAGTGTTAGAGTGTAAACGCATTGCCAGATTCTTCAACGAATTTACGTCTTTTCAGATCACTAATTCATGACGTCTTTTGTCATTCCAAAATGCATATTTTTTTTTTGTATCTAAAATTACACTATCTTAAACTAGATGTTTATTAAAAAAATAAGTAAATTATTTTTCAATTAATTATTAAGTTTAATCATAATAATAATATTAAAAAAAATAAAAGTTATTAAAATAATAAAGAATAAAATAATAAGAAAAATAAATACTGTTGAATCCAATAAAAATGTAAGATTTATTTAATCATTTAATCTTTCTATTTTTATTTCTTTTTTCCAGAGTTTTTACTCCAGTATTTCTACCATATTTTTAATTAATTATGTTTTAAATTTTTTTATTTAAACCTGAACTTAATTTCAAACTTTTAGCGCTGTATTATACATTTGATTCCTTAATCTTTATTATTTTTAAGAAATGGAGGTGCAAAGGTACTCATTGAAGAAATGTCCATTGCCGTTGCCTTGCAGTATAAAGTGTTATATTGTAAATAGAGAAATTATTGAAGCACCCTTAAGTAAAGAGAGATTGTTTTGGTTAAAAACTACTTTCTATATTTTTTTAATATAGAAAAAAATTATATAGGAATAAAATAAATTTTTTTCTAAATATAAATATATAGAAAAAAATTAATTCCAAAATTAAAAATTGAATCGAAATTGGCCCCATAATCAAACTCATATACATGTCTTTAAAAAAATAATTTTAATTTTGTGCTAATAATGAATAAAATTTTATAAGATATTTTCCCCCGCAAATATACAATAACTTTCACTACTTCCCATTAGATTTACACACTAAATCTTTATTTGCTTTTTTCTTTTATACACGATTGATTTCAAGTTGGAACATGCAAACAATTGAAAACAACAATAAAAATAAAGAATACATGAGCAACAATGAAGTATGCACGAATTTAAATATATTTTCTATCTTTAGTTTCGTAATCTACTTAAATAACGATACCATCCAACTAATCTTTTAAAGAATTTAAGTTCCTTTGATTCCAGAAACGATATTGCATTCAATCTTCAATTGGATTCAAGATGAGCACTTTATACTCTTTCAATTTGAATACACAATTGTATTTGAACGTTGTTGCCTGGTGATATGTGATGCCTCATATTACGAAAAAAACTCATTAAAAAGAAAAGTACGTTACAAGAATTTTTCGAATGAATATGAAAAGATTTATGACAATCCTCAAAAAAACATTCTTCGCAAAAATCCCAACAACGTGGATAAATAATATTTATAATCATTTTAAATATTTCAATCTTGATTTGTTAAGATGCAGTCGTAAAATTATCCGAAATTTCTCTCTGATACTGAATAATCAAAGGATAATAGTTTAAAAATAATATAAATTTAAAATACACTACTGGCCGTAAAATTTGCTACGCCAAGAAGGCTACATGCTACAGACGTGAAATTTAAACGACTGGAAGAAGGTGCAAATGATTAGCTTTTCAGCACATTCAGACAAAGCAGATGCCGATAGCGACACCTACAATGTGTTTAAATGAGGAAATTGTTTAGCCGGTTTCACAAATTTGAATACACAATTGTATTTGAACGTTGTTGCCTGGTGATATGTGATGCCTCATATAAGAAGCAGAAATGCGTACCAGTACGTTTCTGACTTTGTTAAAAGTAGAATTGTGGCGTACCGGGATTGCGGTTTATCGTATCACAGTATAGCTGCTCGCGTCGGGCGAGATCCAATGACTGTTAGCAGAATATGGAATAGATGGATTCATGACGGTAATACGGAACTCCGTGCTGGATCTCAACAATTCGGTGACGTTTGCAGCAGCATGGACTCTCAGCTCGGAGACCATGGCTGCGACTACCCTTGACGCTGCATCACAGACAGGAGCGTCTTCAATGGTGTGATCAACGACGAACCTGGGCGCACGAATGGCGAGAACTTTTTCCAGAAGAATCCAGGTGATTTTACAGCATCAAGATAGTCGCATCCGTGTTTCACGGTATCACGGTGAACGCACATTAGTAGCGTGTCGTCGTCATCGTCATACTGGTCCATCACCTGGCGTGATGGTATGGGGTGCTATTGGATACACGTCTCGGTCACCTCTTTTTCGCATTGACGGCCCTTTGAACAGTGTACGTTACATTTCTGGTATGTTATGACAAGTGGCTTTACTCTTTATTCAGCCTATGTTTAGCCTGAAGGTCCGTACAATACCGGCAACATGCGGTTATGCATTACCGTGCGAAACTCAAAATTTCAGCAGAACAAGGCACGACCGCATGTTGCCGGTATTATACGGACCTTCCTTGATACAGAATATGTTCGGCTGATGCCCTGGCCTGCACGTTCACCAGCTCTCTCGGCAATAGAAAACGTCTTGTCCGTGGTTGCCGAGCTAATGGCTCGTCACAATACGTCATTCACTGCGGTTGATGAGCTGGGGCATTGTGTTGAAGCGTTTGCCTCAAGGCCCAGGTGTATAAGGGAAAATACTTTACACTTTGAAATATAATTTGCTTACACCAGACTGTCTTTTAGAATAATTTTACATTTTTTACTTATATAATTACTAAGTCATGAAAGAAAATTAAATAAATATTATGTATAAAAAGTTGTGAAAGATATATTCAAATAAATCAAGCTTTTTTTCTTTGAAAAGCTTTTCAAAGAATTTTAAAATAAACCAAAAGAAAAAAAAATTAACCAATTACAGATGTTGAAACCCGTCCAAGACACAAAAAGTCCAGCTGCTCAAAAAGTACTCCTAATAATTCTGTGTGAAAAACTTTCTTTCCAATCGAATTTTGTAAAATGTTACGAACTCGAAGGGTCCCGACGGCAGAGTGATTACCACTCTAGCGTTTGGGGCACAGGGTTTTGGATTCAAGTCTCGGTGGGGCCATAGATGTTTGTAGTGGTCAAGATCGTCTTTAAACCATAGATCCCTATCTATTATTACTGTAGAGAATAGGACAGAAAACCCTACCCTGTAAAAAGAAGCCATCTCCTGTCTCGAAATTTGCCAGTAGTTAGACGGTCTTGAACCTACCATAGGCTATTGTGCCAGAGAGTTAGTTAGATAAAACCCAAATTCATATTGCTTTAAATTTATATTCAAACAAATGCTAGTGAGGATTTAAGTGTTGAAAACGATGTACGTTTATTCTGTGATTAAAATCCAGACAAGTATTTTATACACCTTTCAGTCCAGTATATTACAAAGAAAGCACACTTTAATGGAAGAATCATGCATTTTGATTACATACAGAATTCTTGAATTTCATAAAACTTCTGCAGGTATTGTTCCTCTTCTAAGAGTGTGCATTTCTCGCACTGAATAAAAATATTTCTTTTTAGCTTACAAAGGACGAATAAGCCTCGGACAAAAAGAAAGAGAAACTTGGGGATTCAGTGCAACATCCATCATATTCTTTCAGCCACCGAAACAACCCAAATGCTCTGCTTTCTTTTCTTCTTCTCACGGTTTTTCCTGAAAAAAAATGCATTTTTTTCAGATTTTATCATCTCTGAAATTTTTTTTTTGAGGATGTCGCTTTTACTTAAGATTATGTAAAACATTTCATGAAAAAATGCGATGATATTTCTTTATTATTATGTCTTGGAAAGTTTAAAGCTTTAGCGTGAATAATTTTTTGCTATCATATCTTTCTAGAATAATAAAATATTTTGTTTTTCATGCATATAGTGTATTTTATGCTTCAGTTTTTATTATTTCATTTCTGGGACGCAAAATAAAGCAAATATTGAATAGATGTTATTTTTATTTTTATTTATCAATTTATTATGTATTTTTTTGTGTGTTCTTTTAAAAAATGCTTAGCGAAATAATATCAGAATAAAGTATAGTTTGGCAAAAAATTACAAAGGAAAGGTTTTGTTGTTCCTAATCAAATATTAAGAGTGTTCTTGAAAGGGTTTCTTGAAATTTTCTGGAGAGGTTTTTATATTTTTTAAATATTGAATAACGTTTAAATGAAGATTGAGAAAAATGTATGGAATCTATACGAATACATTTTTTTTTTTACAAAATCCATATTTGAGAACTTCTATTATTTTTTCAATAACTCTCTGTATGTTAGTCAGCACATTGAAGTATTACACGAAATAAACAAGCGCATAAATGCAAGATTTTATTTTTATGAATAAATTTAACATGTGATTGGTAAAGAGGTTTAAAAACAGGCGAAAATAATCGTGTTTTCTTGAAGAAAAATTGAAGTTTAAAAAAAAATTCTTCTTCATGGGTGAAACAGGCCCATAGGGGCGTCGTCCGCCTATTTTCAGGTACGAGTCAGGAGTTGTTTTCTTTTTTCAGGTTACGGTTGTTAGATCTAAGCCCAACAGTCAGATTATATTAGATCAGCGGTTTAAGGTGGATTCCGAAGCAATTCATACATCCATGGCACTGCGAGGTCTCGCACCCGGCGGCACCAAGCGCCACATCGCTAGTTACTCGGCCATCAGGCCCTCTTTAAAAGATTTAAAAACAGATATATGTTTAGTTTTCAAGAGAAAATTTTTGTATATATGTGGATAAAGAGTAAATTTTACAGGGATTTTACTGTCTGGTACAAAAGATTGTCAAACCAGTTTTATTTGAAGGCGACTTTCTATTAAAGCATACATGGAAATATCGTGATAATTTATATTATATTAATACTTTTTAAGCCGGTATTTGTATTTTTTTCAACAAACATTTACAGCAGAGGACAGACTCTGAATTTATGTATATAGTTTTGCAATTGATTAGAAGGCAGAAATCCTTGGCTCACAATGGGGACCTTTTGTGCAAATGAAGAAGAACATAAGATGAAGTTTCGCGATTTTGAATACGATTTATTTATTTTTTTTTGAGCAATTTTAAGGAAAATTATTGTTCAATAATTTTCCTTACAACCTTAAACGAAAAAAAAAATCATTATAACTTGCAATAATATTAAAAGCTATTTTAAACTTTGATATTCCACATTTATTTTCCACATTTAGAAATTTTTGACATATTCTGAACATTTTAAAGAGAATGCCTTAATAAACAAATAAATAAATAAATATAAATTAACTTTACAATCGTGTTTCTTAATGTTGGAAGTTCCTGAATTCCAATAATTGCACATTGTTACCTCAATTGTAAATCTTTATGAACATTTTATACACTTGTGTATTCAGTATATGGATAAGAATATATATTTAAAACAGGCATTATTCTACAAAGTATCTATTTACTGAATATAAAAAGCTTTCTGGAAAAAGTTGAATTTCATTTATGTTCAACAGGCATTGTTTCTCTTAAAGAAGGTGTATATATCATTGAATGAATATCTTTCTTTTTTTAAGCCTCAAACAAAAGCAAAGAGTACATTTGGAGATCCTGCGCAACATGCATTGCATTCTTTCATCCAAAGCAACAATCGAATATTTTGCATTTTTTTTTTTTTTTTTTGCTTCCTCTCCGAGGTTTTAAGAAAAATTAATTTTTCTGCTTTTATTATGTTTGAAAATTTTATGTTTAGAAAGTCGCTTTTAAATAAAAGAATGCAAACTTCATATATAAAATTACGTGGATATTGTTTATTTTTATTTTTGAAAGATTCCAAGTTCAAGTCGTGAATATTTCATGCAATGATATCTTTCTGCAAGAATAATATATTTAGTTTCTCATTCATGCAGTATATTTTGAGTTTAGATTAGTTTTTCTCATTTCTGAAAGGCAAAATAAAGCTAAATAAAATAAGCTAAATAAAGATTAATATTTTCATAACATGATAATGTTATCGATTGCGGATTATAAAAATGTTTACTAAAATAATGCTTGTACAAAATACAGTTAGCAGTAAAGTTAAAAAGCAAGACTGTTTGTTGATCCTAGTCAAATCTTTAGGATTTTCAAGAAATGGGTGTTTGTTTTGCTTAAAAGTCTTTGATAAGACAGTTAACTTAATTATTAAATAGTTTGTAAGGAACACAGCTAAAGATAGTTTGTAAATGTGAGAAAAAGAAAAAAAATGCGAAATAACCATTGGAATATTATATAAAATCAACCAAGATCAACACGTTTACAAAATTGTTTCTATAAATAATTTCTACATATGAAAAGCGAACACATAAATATGGAAAAGAAAAAAAATAGAAGAATAAATGACAGAACTGTGTTTATTACACAACAGAAATATCTAATGAAATATTCATACGAACAAAGATTTTATATTCCAAGATTCACTGTCTGGTTTAAAATGCTTCCAAAAGGTTTAATGAAATGTTTCCAAAACGTTTAATGAGATCATTTTTATTTGAAAACTATCTTATTTTATGATGTTTAAATATCTGCCATAATTATACATTTTCCCATTACTTTTAAAGAAATATCTTATTTTTATCTCTGTAAAACTGCATAACTAGCGCACTGCTGCTCGGTGCCACAAATTTTGATTTTGAGTACCGGTGGTGCCATGGAGGCCTGTAGTGGTCCGGAATCTACTTTAAAATTTAGGTGCCAGTCTAATAGGACAGTAGAGCGTTGGGCATAGGCCTGACAAACCTACCCAGTAAAATGAAAACTTATCCTGTCCCAAAATATACCAACGGCCTTGACCACTATGGGCCAATTGCACTAACGAAGTAGATTTGATTAGGGTTGTTACTCGAGAGTTATTTTGTGCACACTCTGTGCTAATTAGGTCAGGACATATAGTTTAAAGCGGATTACGAGCCATTAACAAACATTTATGCAAGAACCAAGATTTGAACCTGAAGCCTGTGACACCAACGGCCAGAGCGCTAGCCAGTTGGCTATGAGGTTGCTTATAGAAGTAGAAAACTGCACAACAATAGATGTTAATAACACAAAAATAGAACTATACAGTTTTAATGACTGTGGAAATAACTGATTTTTTTCATCCATTAAAAGGGAAAGAATAATAATTTATCTTTCATTTCCTAACCAAAATAAATAAATTTGCAGAAAATAATATTTACAGATGTTTTAAACTTTTAAATCTAGATTTTTCTAAAATAATGTCTTTAACCCCTATTCAGAGTATAAATAAAATTCTGAAAACTTTAAGAATAAATTTTACTAAACAAAAATAATAATGAATTTAAATATATATCACGATCGTATTTCGTAATGTGAGAATATCACAAATTCCAATAACTTGAATTGCTCTGAATATTTAAGCGCCGGAAGCAATAAACATTCAATTCAAAACTGAAATCCCTGATGGACATTTTATACACCTTTTAATCCAATAGATTGCTAAGAAAACACCTTTTAAAATAGAGATCATTAATGAATAGTACTTGAATGAATATAAAAAAACTTTCTGGAAGTACTTGAATTTTCTTCTTCTAAGTTCTGCATGCGTTGTTCCTCTTAAAGAGCGGGCATTTCTCGCACTGAATAAATATATTTCCTTTTAGCTTACAAAGGACGAGTAAGCCTCGGACAAAAGCAACGTAAACATTCGGGGATTCTGCGCGACATCCATCATATTCTTTCATCCTCCGAAACAACCCAAATGCTCTGCTTTCTTTTCTCCCTCTCCGGGTTTTTAAAAGAAACGCATTTTTCATCTTTTACCATCTCTGAAAAATTTATTTTTAGGATGTCGCATTTACATAAGGGTATGTAAAAATGCCTTAATGTTTTTTTTTTCTGGTGGTTTCCGAACTAAAGGCGTGAATATTTCAAGGCAATGATATCTTTCTACAAGAGTAAAATCTTTTGTTTCTCCCTGCATGCAGTTTATACTGGTTCTGCGTTTCTTTTCTGGAAGGCAAAATTAAGCAGATACTCCTGTTTTGGTGTTATTTCGAAAGAGACATAATATCCAAAGAAAGTGTATTTTAAGATAAAGCATACAAAGCGCAACTAAAGTTACGTATAAATGAAATATTCCAAGTTTTAAAAAAATTGGATTTTCTTTTTGTTTAATTTTTATTGTTAAGTGTCATATTTTAAAATTATTATTTGATTTTATTACGTTACAGCTGCAAAAAATTGCGTGCTATATTTAGGCAAAAGAATATCGCATAAATTATTCCTGTACTAAATATTACAATTTTTTGAATCTATATCTAATTTCAACGACAGCGTACAATCCCTCATTAATCGGTGATACGACCGAAGAATTGTTCCATAAATAGATGTGATAAAAAATAAAGTGGGATTAATGTAGTGGAAATGAGCGATGAAGCAGCATTTAATTTTAAACTTTATTTTATTCCACATGACTATGGAAATATAAATTTTAATAGTTCAACAACAGAACATTCTCGTATGCTGGAGTACGATGTATTTATCAGTCTTCGCTTTTGGCGTGTAATTTTATCTAGAATTTTAATGGGACCATTATTACATACATATTACATATTACTGTTAAATATTATTTATTTACATTTATATATGTCAGACTCGAGGGTTAGTGGCAAAGTACGCCGCTGGTGAGTATTAGAGCGGAAGTTCAATCCGCTACCGGCTTTGTTGTAGACGCTGTTACAAAAAAAAGGGGAAACTCAACTACGTTAGTGATGTTCAAAATCTTGCCTTCATTAATCAGTCAGCCTGGTGGTTTTACGGGTTTTCTTCCATACGATATGCAAATTCTGGGTAGTTCCCAATAAAAATCCTTACGAAAGGCACTGTCCTATTTTTGCAGCGACACGGAGGCAAATAGGATTTCTGCCTACGGGTGCTCCACTACAGCAGAAGCTGCCCCTTTTCCTCCATCCATGGGTAGATTTCCTCCATTCATAGGATGTCCTTCCCTCACTGCAGGATACTGAAACACACCAATAACAATATTTATGTATACTAAGAACGTTTTATTAAAAACTATAAACGTTTTATCATGAAAGGTTTTATTTTAAAAAGTCTGTCACTGTGTTCTCATCAATCTTTATAAGATTAACTGAATGACAAATCACAATAAATATGTATGAAGAAGCATATTTGAATTCTACAACTCCTATTACTACTAGGATGTTTGAAAATATTTAGTATTTAAATATCACAAACATTGTCTCTTCTTAAAGTGTGGGTAAAATGTTTTTGAGTCTGCATAATTCTGCATTAAATTGCGTTGTTTAATATTATTCCTGGCGCTCGGTACTACCGGTTTCAGGTTCGAATCCCGCGGGGACATGTATGTTTGAAGTTGATGAAATTCACTTTAAACTGTAGATCGCAGTGTAATATGACTGCAGAGAGTTTAGCGTAGGGCGAATAATCCTACACCGTAAAAAGAAAATATCTCCAGTCCAGAAATATACCATTAGAAACACGGCCTTGGCCTACCAAAGGCTGTTCAACCAATGTAGAATAAGAAGAAAAATGCAGACCACCATAGATGATAATGGCACCTAAATAGAACTATACAATTTTGATGACAGAAAAAAAAACTTGATTTTTTTCCTCAATTATATCGACGACGAAGGAGAAAAATATATATTTAATGGGAAAATATCATTTATTTTTCATTTCCTAACAAAACTAATAAATTGGTGAAACTAAAAACTACACATATTTTGAACTTTCAAATCTAATTTTATAAAAATAATGCGTTCCGCCATTTTCTAAGTACAAATAAAATTCAGAAAACTTTAAGAATAAATTTTAACAAACCAAAAATAAGAATGAACTTAAATATATTTTACAATTATATTTCGCAATGTGAAAATATCCCAAATTCCAATAACTTCAAATATAGATTCAAATGAACCCGAGTTGCTTTGAAAATTTATGCGCAGAAAACAATAAACATTGAATTCTCAACTGAAATACCCATGGACATTTGATACTTCTTTAAATCCAATATATTGCTAAGAAAACAACTTTTAAAACAGTGATTATGCTAAAGAGTACCTCTTGAATGAATATAAAAAAAAACTTTCTGGAAATACCTGAATTTCTTCTCTAAGTTCTGCATGCATTGTTCCTCTTAAAGAGCGTGCATTTCTCGCACTGAATAAATATATTTCCTTTTAGCTTACACAGGACGAGTAAGCCTCGGACAAAAGCGACGTAAACATTCGGGGATTCTGCGCGACATCCATCCTATTCTTTCATCCGCCGAAACAACCCAAATGCTCTGCTTTCTTTTTCTCCCTCAACGGGTTTTTAAAAGAAACGCATTTTTCAGCTTTTATCATCTCTGAAAAATTTATTTTTAGGATGTCGCATTTACGTAAGGGTATGCAAAAATGCGTGAATATTTTTTTCTGGAGGTTTCTGAGCTAAAGGCGTGAATATTTCAAAGCAATGATATCTTTCTGCAAGAATAAAATCTACCCTTCAAGCAGTTTAAACTGGTCTGGGTTTCTTTTCTGGAAGACAAAATGAAACAAATATTTCGGTTTTGGTGTTGTTTCCAAAGAGGCATAATGCCAAAAGAAAGTGTACTTTAAAGTAAAGCTTACAAAGTGAAATTATATTTATGTTTAGATCAAAATTCCGAGCTTTCAAAAATGGGTTTTCTAAGATTGTTTATATTGTTTGTTAAAGGGTATTTTTTAAAATTATTATTTTATTTTATTACTCTACATCTACCGAAAAATGTGTGCAATATTTAGGTAAAGAAATAGCGTATAATTTCCTACATTACTAAGTATAACGAATTTTTTAATCTATATCTAATTTCGATAACAGCGTACAATACCTGATTATTTGATAATATTAGTGAGCAAGAATATGATTGAAGAATTGTTTCAGGAGTGGTTTTAATGTGTGATAAATGTAGAAATGAATGATGAAGCAAAATTTAATATTAAATTTAATTTCATTCCAAAGGACAATGGAATTAGGAATTTTAATTGCTGAACAACAAAGCATTGTCATACGTTGGAAAACGATGTATTTATTATTCTTCTTTCTTTGATGTGTAATTTTATCTCGAAATATAATGGCACCAGTATTATTTATTATTTATATAAGCAAATTATTTATATTTCATATGCCAATGGCAATGTGCGTCGCTGATAAGTATTAGGGCAGAGGTTCAATCCGTTGGCGTCTTTGTTGAAGACATTGTTTTAAATAAAACAAGGAGCCATGCCATTTAAGATGTTCAGCGTCTTGCCTTCTTTAATCGGACTATCTATTGTAAGTTTCCGGATTTTCTCCCATACGTTACGCAAATGCGTGTATTTTCCCCAAAGGTCTTCCAGAAAGAATGTGAGCTCATCCTTTAGCGTCACAGAGCCCAGTCAGACTTCTACCTACGGGTTATCCGCCGCAAGAGAGGTTGCACCTTTTTCTTCATCCATGAGTAGATTACTCAAGGGATGTCCATCCCGCACAGGAGGACACTGAGTATTAGGCATAACAACAACAAAATTTTTATATATTGAAATCATGAATTCATCGTTTTATTTTAAGAAGTCAGTTCACTGTGATCTTATTAATATTTGTAAGAAAATCTGAATGAGAATTAACAATCATTTTGAACGAAAAAATATAATTTAATTTTTTAACAACTATGATATTTGAAAACATTTAGTATTAAAATATCACAAACATCATCGCTTTCTTAAGTGCGATTAAATGTTTTTGAAGTCTACATCATTCTAACTTTAAATTATGTTGTTTAATATTATGTCTGGAGCCCTATGTCACAGATTTTGGGTTCAACTCCTGCGGTGCCATGGATGTTTGTAAAGGTTCGCAATCCATTTGAAATAGTAGGTTCTGGTCTAATATGACTACAGAATGTTGGGTGTAGGACTGACAAATCTACTCCGTTAAAAAAGAAAAATCTCTCAGTAGGCAGTTAGCTTTAACCCACCATGTGACTGTTGCACCAACAAAGAAGATGAAGAAAACTGCGCAACAATGCAGATGATAATGACATAAAAACAGAACTATACACTTTTCATGACTGAATAAATACTTGATTTTTTTTTATTAATTATAGGGACAAAACATCATTTATTTTTTATCTCCTAACAAAATAAATAAATTGCAGAAAGTAATATTCACAGATATTTTAAATCTAGATTCTCAAAAATTAATGTCTTCTACCCTTTGCAAAGTATAAATATAATTCTGAAAACTTTAAGAATAAATTTTACTCAACCAAAAAAATAAATAATTTAAATATATTTTACAATCGTATTTCGTAATGCGAAAATATCCCAAATTCCAATAACTTCAAATTTAGATTCAAATGAACGCGAGTCGCTTTGAGAATTTAAGCGCCGGAAGCAATATACATTAATTTGCCAACTGAAATCCCTGATGGACATTTTATACACCTTTAATTCCAATATATTGCTAGGAAAACACCTTTTAAAACAGAGATTATGCTAAAGAGCCCCTTTTGAATGAATATAAAAAAGATTTCTGGAAATACTTGAATTTTTTCTAAGTTCTGCATGCATTGTTCCTCTATAGAGCTTGCATTTCTCGCACTGAATAAATATCTTACATTTTAGCTTACAAAGGACGAGTAAGCCTCGAACAAAAGCGACGTAAACATTCGGGGATTCTACGCGACATCCGTCATATTCTTTCATCCGCCGAAACAACCCAAATGCTCTGCTTTTTTTTCTCCCTCTACCGGTTTATAAAAAAAACGCATTTTTCAGCTTTTATCATCTCTGAAAAATTTATTTTTAGGATGTCGCATTTACGTAAGGGTATGCAAAAATGCGTGAATATTTTTTTTCTGGAGGTTTCCGAGCTAAAGGCGGGAATATTTCAAAGTAATGATATCTTTGTGCAAGACTAAAATATTTTGTTTCCCATTGCATTTACGTTTGCATTTACGTTTAAATCACATATTCGAAATTTTCAAATATGGATTTCTAAGTTTGTTTTAATTTTTCTCTTCAAGGCCATCTTTTTATTTATTAATTTATTTCCTTAAGCTACATCTGTCAAAAATTTTTCTCATTATTTACGTAAAATAATAGCGTAGAAATAAGCTAAGTATTACGATACTAGGTATTACGATTTTTTTTATGTTATATCTACTTTGGATGACAGTGTACTATAATGATTATTTTATGATATTAATAAATAAGAATATGATCAAAGAATTGTTTCAGGGGTGGTTTTACCGTGTGCTTAATGTAGAGAAAGTTAGTAATAAAGCAAAATTTAATTTTAAATTTAAGTATATTTCTGAAGTCAATGAAACTACATAATTTTAATTGCTGATCAACACAGTATTCTCATATGTTGAAAACCAATGTATTTATCCGGCTTCGCTCATCGATTAAGTTTTATCTCGAAATTGAATGGGACTATTATTACATAAATATTACATATTTCTTATACACATTAGTTGTTTTTTTAGTTTCTCCTGTCTAGATGAATCTATAGACACGATATTTATATCAAAAGTCAATCAAAGTAAATGGTACCTTTGAGTCCCCTACCTACATTTTCTCTTGTCTAGGTGAATCTGTAGACACGATAGTCACAACAAAAATAAAAGTAACTGGTAAATTTGAATCTCCTATTTACCTGGTGATGCACCTTGTGATGCATATTCCAAATTTTGATGTCCCAAAAAAATATCGAACCATTGGTGCCATGTATGACGATCTTCTTCTTTTACACTTCTTCTTTTGCACTTCAAACAATGGTGCAATGTTTTTACGTTGTCACTTCCTTTGATCCTAATAATACTTTTCTCGCAAAAAAAAAATGCCAACAAGATTTTGGTCAACATCCATGAATTTCGATAAACTAGTTATTGAAACAATGTACAATATTTATAGTGTAAATAAGGTTAGATCTTACAACTTCCTCACCTACAGTTCTATATTGAGTTCCTAAAATATCTTTCAGAAAATGAGTAGCGCCACCTAGGGTCCAACCAGCTTATTAAGTCGAACGCAATGCTGCAAATGTAAAAAGAGACTTAACGTTTAACATGTTCTTTAGCTAAGCGTGAAGAAATATTAATGAATTGTGCTTGGAATAAAATGCATTACTTCAAACAAACACTTTATATTAAATGCTGGACTCAACAAGCAATATGTTTAAAGATTGATACAAACTGCAATCAATCATTGCAATCAATTGTAAAACTCTTCTATTAAAGTTTATATAAAATACACTTTTATACTACAAACATTATTGTTGTAACAAAAAAAAAATGCATTCTTTATCCATTTTATAAAAATAGACAGACAAGAAAAAATAAAGTAGTATCAGGCATTGTATTACGGTGTTCAACATTATGATTCAGCTAGCTGGAACTTTTTTCATTTTTCTACTCCCCGATCTTTTCGCCTGCATGAGCATAATGGTTTCCGTCCAATTCCGAGCAAGTTATCGGGCCTTCAACTTTCAATGGGTCATTACACAGCGATACAAAACATTCTTACCACCCTGAACATCATTTGATAAGAGTATCACGCCATGTTGCAATTTTCTGCCATTACCACCAACTTCAGGCCATATCGCAACGGCGATAAATTGTTCTTATATCCTTTTAAGTAGTTGAAAAATATATCTCTCATTTAGAGAGTATTAAATTGTCATTCTTATTATATGAAACATATTGGTCGTTGAATTATGTAGTACGTTATTTGCACATGTTTTGCATGTTAGAAGTTGGTTTAACAATTGTACGAAATATTTATTAAGTATAATAATATTACAGAATTTTTTTTAATTTTTAGTTTCAAAAACATATCATTGATTTTTAAAGTACATTATAAAATAAAAAAGGTGATTGCGTGCATTTCTCGCAGTGAATAAATATATTTCCTTTTAGCTTACAAAAGACGAGTAGGCCTCGGACAAAAGCAAAGAGTACATTTGGGGATTCAGCACAACATCCATCATATTCTTTCATCCACCGAAACAACTGAATCCTTCTTTTCCTTTCTTCCTATCCAGGGGATTTTCTAAAAAAAAATTAATTTTTCAAGATTTTATCATCTCTAAATTTTTTATTTTTTATTTTGAGGATGTCGCTTTTACTTAAGATTATGTAGAACATCTCTTGAAAAAATGCGATATTTCTTTATTATTATCTTGGAAAGTTTCAGGCTTTAGCATGAATATTTTTTGCAATAATATCTTTCTTGAATAATAAACTATCTTGTTTTTTATGCATATAGTGCATTATTATTTCATTTCTGGGACGCAAAATAAAGCATCTATTGAATAGACGTTTTTTGTTTTGTGTGTACGTTTGTTCGTTTTAAAAAAAACTTAGTGAAATAATGTAAGAATAAAGTATTTTTTTTTCAAAAAAATTACAAAGGAAATGTTTTTGCTGTTCCTACTCAAATATTAAAAATTTTCTTAGAAAGGGTTTCTTGAAAATTTCGTTGAAAGGTTTTTATATTCTTTAAATACTGAAAAATGTTTAAATGAAGATTGATAAAAATGTATGGAAACCATAGAAGTACATTTTTTTTTTTAGTTTTCATTTTTAAAATTATTTCGACATTTTCCGTAACTTCTATTATTTTGCTATAATTCTCTATTTTTCAGGTAGCATATTGAAACTATTGCGCGAATTTAAAAGGGTATAAACGTTAGATTTTTTTAAAAAAATAAATTTAACATATGGTTGGTAAAGATGTTAAATAACAGACGAAAATAATCTTATTTTCTTATGGTCAACATTTAAGTTTAAAATAACAAGAAACTGATATAAGTTTAATTTTCAAAAGAAAAATTTTCTGGTATATTTTTATGGATAAATAGTAAATTTTACAGGGATCAGTGTCTGGTATAAAACATTGTCAACGATTCAATCCAGTTTTATTTGAAGGCGACTTTCTATTAAAGCATACACGAAGATATCATAGCAGACTGATGACCGAGAGATAAGAGCTCGGTAACACAGGTTTCCGATTTGATTTCCGGTTAGTGCCAGGGATGTTTGCAATGGTTTGAAGTCCACTTTATGTTGTATGATCAAGTCTAATATGATTTTAGAGAGCAATACGTAGGGCTGACAACCGAAAGGTTTAATAAAGTCATTTTTATTTCTAAAGTACCTTATTTTATAAGATTTGAATATGTGCCATTGCTTCAAATTTTCTGTGCATAATGTTTTAAAGAAATGATGTATTTTTATTTCTGCAAAAATGCACAACTAGCGCTGTAGCTATCGCTGCCACAAATTTTGCGTACGGTTCCTGGCGTTGGTATAAATATCTGTAGTGGTTCCGAATCCCCTTTAAACGGTAGGTCCCGGTATAATGCGACTGTAGAGAAAAGGGCTGAAAAATGTTACCCATGGAAAGAAAATATTTACATTGCCAGGAAGCAGACGGCCTTGACCAGCATTGAGCTGTTGCACCAACGGAGAGGATTTGGTTTCGTTTATCAATCTACGGTTGCTTTGTGCTCACTTTGGGCTGATTAGACAGGGACCTACAGTTTGAAGTGGATTCCGAACCGCTAACGAACTGTTATGCTGCCGCTAGGACTCGAACCTCAAGCCTGTTTTATCAACTGTCAGAGGGTTAGCAAATTGTACAACAGGCCCCACGAAGAAGAAACATATACAGCACAATTAATGATATTGACATTAAAAAAGAACTGTGCAGTTTACACGACTGAATTGCACGATTTACTTAATTTTTTTTATCAGTTACAGGACAAAAATGATTATTTATTTTTCCTTTCCCAACCAAAAAAACTAAATTGCAGGAAATAATATTTACAAATATTTTGAACTTTTAAATCAAGATTTGCCAAAATAATGCCTCCCTCTCTTTTCAAAAATAAAAATAAAATTCTGAACACTTTAAGAATAATTATTACTAAGCAGAAATAAGAATATATTTTACAATCGTATTTCGTAATGTGAGAATATCCCAAATTCCAATAACTTCAAATTCAAATTCAAATGAACCCGAGTAGCTTTGAGAATTTAAGTGCCGGAAGCAATATACATTCAATACACAACTGAAATCCCAGATGTACATTTTATACACTTTTAAATCCAATATATTGGTAAGAAAACACCTCTTAAAACAGAGATTACGCTAAAGAGTACTACCTCTTGAATGAATATAAAAAAGCTTTGTGGAAATGATTGAATTTCTTCTCTAAGTTTTGCATGCATTGTTCCACTTAAAGAGCGTACATTTCTCTCACTGAATAAATATCTTCCCTTTTAGCTTACAAAGGACGAGTAAGCCTCGGACAAAAGCGATGTAAACATTTGGGGGTTCTGCGCAACATCCATCATATTCTTTCATCCGCCGAAACAACCCAAATGCTCTGCTTTATTTTTCTCCCTCTACGGGTTTTTAAAAGAAACGCATTTTTCAGCTTTTATCATCTCTGAAAAATTTATTTTTAGGATGTCGCATTTACGTAAGGGTATGCAAAAATGCGTGAATATTTTTTTTCTGGGGGTTTCCGAGCTAAAGGCGTGAATATTTCAAAGAATGATATCTTTCTACAAGAATAAAATCTTTTGTTTCCCCATGTATGAAGTTTATGCTGGTTCCGGTTTTTTTTTTCTAGAAGGTAAAATGAAGCAAATATTCCGATTTTGGTGTTGCGAAAGAGGCATAATGTCATAAGAAAGTGTATTTTAATTCAAAGCTTACAAAGCGCAATTACATTTACCTTCAAAATAAATATATTTCAATCTTTCAAAAAATGGATTTCTAAGTGTTTTTTTTAAATTTTTACGTTAAGGACATTTTTTAAATTATTATTTTATTTTCTTAAGCTATATCTGCCAAAAATTGTGGGCGGTATTTAGATAAAAGAATATCGTATAAATTCCTCTGTTACTAAGTTTTAAGATTTTTTGAGGTCAACTCGTTGTTTAGTGACAAAGCGTGCCACTAGTGATCATTAGGGCTAAGGTTTAATCCGCTGGCGGCTTTGTTGTACGCAGTGTTGATGACACTGTTAAAACTGCTTGGGATATTCAGCATCTTACTTAATTCGTTGGACTACCTGGTGTGAGTTTTACAGGTTTTCTCCATACGGTTCGCAAATATGAGTTAGTTCCGCCTAAAAGTCATCTTGGAAGGCACTGTCTTCCACCTTTAACGTCCGCTAGACAAGACAGATTTATATCTACGCCGCTCCTTTGCAACAGTATTTGTCACCATTCAACCTCCTATGAGACCGCAAGTTTTCTTGGACTTGATCTAGATGTTGCTGTCTACCTAGTACAATAAGA
This sequence comes from Caerostris darwini, assembly GCA_021605075.1. NCBI lineage: Eukaryota > Metazoa > Arthropoda > Arachnida > Araneae > Araneidae > Caerostris > Caerostris darwini. Next base: position 44,813 of record BPLQ01006133.1, read on the forward strand.
AAAAAACCAAATTTTGAAGATATATTTAGTTTTGATGACAACGTGCAGTCATTGATTACTTGATGATATTAATGAAAAAGATAATAATAGAAAATTGTTTCAGGGTTGGTCTTAACGTGTAATAAATGTAGAAGTAAGTTATGAAGCAAAATTTAATTCAACTCCCAATAATAAATAAACTTTATAATTTTAATTTTTGATCATTGTCATATGTTGAAAATAAATGTATTTATCGGGCTTTAGTCTTTAATATGACATTTTACCTCGACATTTTATAGGACCCTTATTAAATACATATTAAAAATTATCTTAATATTTCAGATTATTTTAAGAAGACGGCCACTATGATTTTATCAATATCTATAAGATTATTTGAATGGGAATTCTCTGTCAATCTGAATGAAGAAGTATAACTGAATTTCGAAAATCGTATTATGACTAGGATGGTACATTAGTATGAAACTATCATAAACATTACATCTTCTTTAAGTGTGCATAAAATGTTTTGAGCCTGTATCTTTCTGAATTAAAATTATGTTGTTTAATAATGTCCCTGACGCTCAGGGCCAGAGGTTTCGGGTTTAAGTTGCTGTGCTAAGGATGTTTATAGGAGCATGAAATCCATTTCAAACCTTAGGTCCCCGGTACAAAATGATTGTAGAGAGTTCTTCATAGTGCTGGCAACCCTAATCTGAAAAAAAAAAAAAACATCTACTGTCTGGAATCTGCCAGTAATCAGACGGCCTTTCCAACCATGAGTCTGTTGCACCAAAAAGATTTAGTTTGGTTTGTCTCTATAGAGTCATTTTGTGACAATTTGGATTAATTAGACTGGGACCTACAGTTAAAAGTGGATTCCCAACCACTAATGAATATCCGTGCCACGGCCAGGATATGAACCTGACGACTGTGGCACCAACGACTAGTCCGTCAGCCAAGTGGCAATCAGTCCGCAAGAATAAGAAGAGGAAGAAAATTGTAAAGCAAATACAAGATTTTTTTATCAGTTATAGGGAAATAAATTATAATTTATTTATCTTTCAACAAAAAAAAAAAATTACTCAAAATAATATTTACAGATATTTTGAACTTTTAAATCTATATTCACCAAAATAACGTCTTCAACCCTTTGTAAAAGCATAAATAAAATTCTGAAAACTTTAAGAATAAGTTTTACTGAACAAAAATAAAAATATATTTTAAAATCGTATTTCGTAATGTGAAAATACTCTCAAATTGCAAGAACTTAAAATTAAGATTCCAATGAACCTGACTCGCTTTGAGAATTTAGGTGTCGGAAGCAATATACATTCAATTCCCAACTGAAATCCATGATGGACATTTTATACGCCTTTAAATCCAATATACTGCTAAGAAAACACCTTTTAAAACAGAGATTACGCTAAAGAGTACCTCTTGAATGAATAAAAAAAAGCTATCTGGAAATACTTGAAATTCTTCTAAGTTCTGCATGCTATGTCCCTCTTAAAGAGCGTGCATTTCTCGCACTGAATAAATGTCTTTCCTTTTAGCTTACAAAGGACGAGTAAGCCTCGGACAAAAGCGACGTAAACATTCGGGGATTCTGCGCGACATCCATCCTATTCTTTCATCCACCGAAACAACCCAAATGCTCCGCTTTCTTTTCTCCTTCTACGGGTTTTTAAAAGAAACGCATTTTTCAGCTTTTATCATCTCTGAAAAATTTATTTTTGGAATGTCGCATTTACGTAAGGGTATGCAAAAATGCGTGAATATTTTTTTTGGAAGTTTCCGAGCTAAAGGTGTGAATATTTCAAAGCAATGACATCTTGCTACAAGAATAAAATCTTTTGTTTCCCATGCATCCAGTTTATACTGGGTCTGGGTTTCTTTTCTGAAAAATGAAACAGATAATCCGGTTTTGGTGTTGTTTCGAAAGAGACATAATCCCAAAAGTAAGTGTATTTTAAGGTAAAGCTTACAAAGCACAATTACATTTATGTTTAAATAAAATATTTCAAGTTTTCAAAAAATGGATTCCTAAGTTTGTCTAAATTTTTTTGTTAAAGGCTGTTTTTTTTTAAAAATTATTATTTTATTTTTTTACGCTACATCTTCCAAAAACTGTGTGCAATATTTAGGTAAAAGAGTAGCGTATAAATTCCTCCATTACTAAGAATTAAGATTTTTTGAGCCCGTGACTCAGTGGCAACGAGGGCTGCTCGTGTGCATTAGGGTGGAGATCTTGTTCTTCGGACTGCCTGGTGGAAGTTTTCCGGGGATTTCTAATACGATATGTAATTACAGGGTATGCCCCCTTAAAAGTCCTAACGGAAGGCATTGCACCCCTTCTTCAGAGTCATGAAATCAAATCAGACTTTTACCTACGATGCTCCATTTCAACAGAAGCTACTGCCCCTCCCCCCTTTTTCTATGAGACCACATGGGTTCTTGGACTTGGTCTAGATGTTGCTGTCTACCAAGTGGAATAAAGGGAAAACAAAGATTTTTTAAAGATATTTCTCATTTTGATGATAGCATACAATCCCTAATTATTTGATGCTAATAATGAAAACAAATAGGGTGGATAAATTGTTTCAGGAGTGGTTTTAACGTGTGATAACTGTAGAGGAAGTAAGTTATGACGCATAATTTTGTTTAAAATTTAATTGTATTTTCAATGGTAATGGAATTATAAATGTTAATTTTTGATCAACACAGCATTCACATGTTCATATGTTGAAAAAAAATTTATCTTGCTTCACTCTTCGGTGTGAAATTTTATGACGAAATTTAATGGGACCATAATTACATGCATATTACATATTATATATATGCATTAGTTATTTATATTTATATATGTTAAAACCATGAAGCGTTTTATTTTAAGAAGACTGCCACTGTGATATCAATCTTTATAAGATTATCTGAATGGAAATTCGCAATCAATATGAATAAAGAAGTATAATTGAATTTCGTTAATCCTATTACTACAAGAAGGTTTCAAAACATTTAGTAAAGAATATCACATTCAATATCCCTTCTTTAGATGTGTGTAAAATGTTTTGAGTCTGCATAATGCTGAATTCAATTATGTTGTTTAATATTATCTCTGGAGATCGGTACCACAGGCGATTAATGTTTGTAGTGTTTCGGAATCCACTTTAAATGGCAAGTTCCGGTAAAATACGACTGTGGAGTTTTGGGCATTGGGCTAACAACACTACCCCTTAAAAAGGAAACATTTACTATATCGAAATATACTAATAGGCAGGAGGCCTTGCACATAATGGGGCTGTTGCACCATGAAGATATGGCTTGGCTTGTCGCTATACTGCCATTTTGTGCGCAATTTGGGCTAATTATATCTACAGTTTAAAGTGTATTCCCAACCACCAGCAAACATCCATGCCAAAGCCAGGACACTTCAGGCCACAGAAAGAAGAAGAAAATTGTATTCAACAAAACAGATGATAATGACACTAAAATAGAGCTACACAGTGTAAATAGTTGTTTTTTTATTAGTTATAGATAAAAAAAACATTTATTTTTCATTTCCTAAAAATAAATTTCAGAAAATAATATCATAAAATATTTTGAACTTTGAAATCTAGAATTGTCAAAAAAAAAATGTCTTCCGCACTTTTTCGAAGTATAAATGAAATTCTGAAAACTTTAATACTACATTTTACTAAAAAAAAAAAAAAAAAAAAAAAAAAAAAAATTAAATATATTTCGCAATCATTATTCGTAATGATAAAATATCCTAAATTCCAATAACTTCAAATTAACCCGAAACGCTTTAATAATTTAAGCGCCGGAAACAATATACATTCAATTCCCAACTGAAATCCCTGATGGACATTTTATACACCTTTAAATCCAATATATTGGTAAGAAAACACCTTTTAAAACAGAGATTACGCTAAAGAGTACTACCTCTTGAATGAATATAAAAAAGCTTTGTGAAAATGATTGAATTTCTTCTCTAAGTTTTGCATGTATTGTTCCACTTAAAGAGCGTACATTTCTCTCACTGAATAAATATCTTCTCTTTTAGTTTACAAAGGACGAGTAAGCCTACAAAAATATCCCGAATTCCAATAACTTCAAATTTAGATTCGAATGAACGCGAGAAGCTTTGAGATTATAAGCGCCGGAAGCAATATACATTCAATTCCCAACTGAAATCCCTGATAGATATTGTATGGAATGTCCATCACGGATCATCACGAAAATCCATCCCCAAATGTCCTTTAAATCCAATATATTGTTAAGAAAACACCTCTTAAAACAGAGATTATGTTAAAGAGTACCTCTTGAATGAATATAAAAAAGATTTCTGGAAATACTCGAATTTCTTTTAAGTTCTGCATGCATTGTTCCTGTTAAACAACGTGCATTTCTCGCACTGAATGAATATCTTTCCTTTTAGCTTACGAAGGACGAGTAAGCCTCGGACAAAAGCGACGTAAACATTCGGGGATTCTGCGCGACATCCATCCTATTCTTTCATCCGCCGAAACAACCCAAATGCTTTGCTTTATTTTTCTCCCTCTACGGGTTTTTAAAAGAAACGCATTTTTCAGCTTTTATCATCTCTGAAAAATTTATTTTTACGATGTCGCATTTACGTAAGGGTATGTAAAAACGCGTGAATGTTTTTTTTTTGTGTGTGTGTGTGTGTGTATATATGTGTGTGGAAGTTTCCGACCTAAAGGCGTGAATATTTCAAATATAAATATATATATATATATATAAATAATATATATATATATGCTTATATACATATGCCACCAGTGGCAATTTGCGTCACTGTTGAGCATTAGGCTGAGGTTCAATACGCTGCCTTCTTTGTTCTGGACACTGTTTCAAAAAAAGAAGAAACTCGATGGCGTTTGTGATGTTCATCATCTTTTCTGCACTCGTTGGACTACTTAGTGGGAATTCTTCTGGTTTTATACTATGCGATATGCAAATGGCGAGTAGTTCCCCTGACCTGCGGGAGCTTCCTCACAACAGAAGCTGTCCACTCTCCATTCCCTCCTTCCATGGAACCACACGGGTTCTTTAGACTTGGTCTGGATATGGCAGTCTACCAAAGAGGATAAAGAAAAAAAAAACGTTTTTTTGATTCTATATCTAATTTCGGCGGCAGTGTACAATTTTGATTATTTGACGATACTAATGTTAAAAAATATGAGAGAAGAATTATTTCAGGAGTGGTTTTAACGTGTGATAAATATAAAAGGAGTAATTTATAGATCAAACTTTATTTTTAAATTTAATTTTAATAATTCAGATGTAAATCAAACTATATCATTTTAATTGCTGTTCAGCGCAGCATGCTCATATGTTTCAAAACAATATATTTATCGGGTTTCGATCTTTGGTGAAATTTTATCTCAAAATTAAATGGTACCATTATTATATAAATATTACATATTACTTATATATATTATTTATTTATTTATTTACATGCAATAGTTATTTATTTATTTACTTTTTCAAACAATGGTTCAATATTTTTACGTTGTCATTTTCTTTGCTGTATTGTGGGTAGTTACATTACATGCAATTAGTGTTTTGAACTAATGAGAACAACCTGTCACTAAAATCTAATAACATATATTCGGCTCCAATAATATTTTTCTTAACAATAGGAGTTTGGACACTATAGTTGAATTTCTACAAATTACTTAGTGGAACAATATATAATATTTACAGAATAACTAAGGCTTATCTTAACACTTCCACCCCTACAGTCATTGTTTGCGTCCAGAAAATATCTTTCAGTAGCTCCATCTAGCGTCCCACTGATCAGCATATTAAGTCCAACACTGTGCCTCAAATATAATAATAAACATGTTCTTTGGGTAAACGTGACGAAATGTTAATTATTGCGCAGTGATTTAAACTTGAAAAAATGGAATAAATTCAAACAAACTCTTTATATGAAATATTAAACACTACAAGCAATGCATTTAAAGATTGATACAAACTGAAATCATTGTAATAAATAGTAAAACTCATCTATTATAGTTTTTATAAGGTATACTTTTATGCTACAAACATTATTTTTTTAACAAAAAAAAATGTATGCTTTTTACTCTTTATAAAAATAGAAAGACAAGAAAAAATAAAGTAGCAGCAGGGCATTATATTACAGTGTTCAACATTATGATTCAGCAAGCTGGAACTTTTTTACCCCTCGATCTTTTCGCCTGCATGAGCATAATGGTTTCCGTCCAATTCCGAGCAAGTTATCGGGCCTTTAACTTTCAATGGGTCATTACACAGCGATACAAAACATTTTTACCACCCTGAACATCGTTTGATAAGAGTATCACGCCATGTTGCAATTTTCTGCCATTACCACTAACTTCAGGCCATATCGTAACAGCGATAAATTGTCCTTATATCCTTTTAAGTAGCTTAAAAATATATCGCTCATTTAGAGTGTATTAAATTGTCATTCTTATTGTAGGAAACATGTTTGGTCTTTGAATTATGTAATGCATTATGATACAGTTCTTGCATGTTAGAAGTTGGTTTTAACTATTGTACAACATATTTATTAAGCATAGTAATATTGCAGAGATTTTTTAATTTTAATTTTTATTTTCTAAAATAATTCTCTGACATTTAAAGTACATTATAAAATAAATAAAAGTACATTATAAAATGAAAAAGTAAATTATAAATTATGAAATTATAAATAAAGTACATTGTTATCATTATCTGTATTGCATTATATTGCTAATAGAAATTTCGCAAAACAGTTTATTTATTTACACATTTTTATTAAAATATTTGATTTAAAAATTTAAATAAATTTAAAAATATTTATGAAGAGTTAATAAATTTTAAATATAATGAAAAATAAATATTAACAGCTATATTTCTGTAATTCACATTAAATGATATTGAAAACTGATTGTACAATATACATGATATATTGGTATATTTATACATAATCATAAAGATAATAGAATATAACGGCTGTATATAGCAAAACATTAATTTAAATTTTAATTTAAAACCAAAATTTTCTCTGCATATCAAAGAAAAAAAAAGAATTTAATGATTTAGAAAATACTATTAGGAAAAAAAAATACCAAACAACAAAATTCTAAATATTCTTCCTAAGTATTGCAATTTCGTATAAAGGTAAAAATAGTTTCATAAATATATTAATACAAAAGTAATTTAAATATGCATAAGAAAAAGCTGATGTGTCAAGTACCCAAATTGATCACGAAATTTTATTACTGCATTAAAAAGAAATAGGTTTTAAAAACCTATTATGCAAACTACAAATTAGTTATTTTTTGAGAATGGATTGTTAAAACCTATTGACTAAATAGCCCGAACAAATATTGAAGTTCTGAATTAATTAAAAACAGCAAAACTCAATGCCTTGGCATTAAAATTTTAAGAACACTTTTTTGTAACAAAAGATATTCTCATTCTATATTCACATAAAAACTTTAAAGCCAGTAAATTGATAAAATGTCTTTCTAATATCTGCAAATAAGATGTACGTAAAAGTTAATTTTTGTACAAAAAGTACATACAAAATTAGAACATTAAAATTTAGAACATCTAAGATGCACTTCTTGCGTGCCAAGTGGCAAAAATGGCGAATTTTAATTTTTTCGCTAACAGTTAAAAAACATGGCTACTATAGCGCAGGAAAAGGTACGTTAATTATTTTCGGTATAATCTGCGTTATTTCGTTTTAGCAAACGAAGAATCGCTGAGATTACAGTTACGGAGCGCCGTAAATTAGCGCGGTGACTTATAACACTTTACCACAAAACACATCCGTACGAAAAGGCCTGGTAACCATCCTCTTTGGAATTAATTACTTCTGAATTTTTACGTACGTTTATTAGATTTCCTGGATACTGGATATTTTTTTTAAACTTTATTTCAAAAAGGAAGTAAATCTGTTTATAGTTCTCCAAGCAATCGCAGAAACTGCTTTAGTTGTTATTTGAGGAAAGAGTTTCTCGCATTGTACTACCTGTTTAAAGATATTCGTTTGAAAGTGAAAGTTTCCTGAAAGTGTCATTTCAAACCACACATTTATGTATAAAAAATTGTTGATTAAATAATTTTTATTTTTATTAATAAATTTAACATATGTCGTGAAGAGGTTTAAGAACAAGCACAAATAATATTTTCTTATAGGCAAGATTTAAGTTTAAAGTGATTGAAACTGATATATATTTAGTTTCCAACAGAAAGTTCTTCTGGTATGTTTTTTGTGTTTTTGCACGTTTTTCTGCTTTTCATTATGTGTACAATTTTATTTTCAGGATGTCGTGTTTAAATAAAAACATGCAAACTTAAAAAGTAAAATTATATAAAGTTTTTAATTCCTTGAAAGATTCGAAGTTCAATTCGTGAAAATTTCATGCAATGAAATACATCTGCAAGAATAATACGTTTAGTTTCTCGTTATTGCAGTATATTTTAAACTTAAATTAGTATTCCTCATTTCTGGAAGGCAACATAAAGCCATAAAGACTCAGGCTAATAGCAAACACGTATAACTACATTTTATCTAACATGTACATTTTTTTTTCTAATTGTAAAAATATTTAGTGAACTAATGTCAGGATATAACATAGTTAGCTGAATAGATATAAAGCAAAATTTTTTTGTTGATTGTAGTCAAATCCTCAGAATTTTCATGAAATGTTAATTTGTTTTACTTAAAATACCTTAATAAGGAAGTTAGGTTAATTTTTAAATAATCTTTAAGAAACACCGGTGTTTTGAAACATGATGAAACGTGTCTTGCAAATGTGAGAAGAAGGAAAATGAAATTTTACTAATCAGCTAATAGATTATTATATGAAATCAACCAATGCATACACATTTACAGAACTTTTCTATACAATATTTCAATATATAAATTGAAGACAACAAAATCATGTATTCGCCATAACAGTATTTATTACTCAAAAGAAATATCTTAAGAGTTATTCATACTAACAAATATATTCCAAAAATCACTCTCTGGTATAAACTCTTACCAAAAGGTTTAATAACATCATTTTTATTTGAAAACTACTTTGTTTTATAATAATTGAATACCTGTCATGGATATTCATTTTCTATCCGTAATTTTTAAAAAAAATGTATAATTTTAATTCCGTAAAACAGCACAAATAGCTCTGGCGTTCAGTACCACAAATTACGTGTAGAAGTCTCGGCGGTGCCATGGATGTCTGTAGTGGTTCGGAATCCACTTTAACGATAGGACCCTGTCTAATACTACTGTAGAGCGTACGGCATAGGTTTGACAACCCTAAACAGCAAAAAGAAAAAAAATCCTTTGTCTTGAAATCTGCAAGTAAGCAGAAGGACCTTGCCGCTATGGGTGCGGTTTCACCGAGAAGATTTGGTTTGTCACTTTACGGTCAATTTCGGCCCATAAGACCGGGACCTACAATTTAAAGTTGAGAGTTGATTACGAATCACTAACAAACATCCATGCCAACGCCAGGATATGGATCTAAAGCCTGTGATACCAACGGCCAAAGCGCTAGCCAGTTGGCTATCAGGCTGCATGAAGAACATAAGAAAATTGCACAACAATATAGATGTTAATAACACAAAACAGAACTATACAATTTTCATGATTGTGTAAATACTTGATTTTTCTCATCAATTAAAAGGGAATAAACAATAATTTATTTTTCACTTCCTAACCAAAATAAATAAACTTGCTAAAAATAATATTTACAGATCCTTTGAACATTTAATTCTAGATTTTTCTAAAATAATCTCCTCCGCCCTTAGCAAAGTATAAATAAAATTCTGAAAACTTTAAGGATAAATTCTACTAAACATATATAAGAATGAATTTAAATATATTTTATAATCGTATTTCGTAATGTAAGAATATCCCAAATTCCAATAACTTCGAATTTAGATTCCAATGAACCCAAATTGCTTTGAGAACTTAAGCGCCGGAAGCAATATACATTCAATTCCCTACTGAAATCTCTGATGGACATTTTATACACCTTTAAATCCAATAGATTGCTAAGAAAACACTTTTTAAAATAGAGATTATGCTAAAGAGTACTTCTTGAATAAATATAAAAAAGCTTTCTGGAAATACTTGACTATCTTCTCTGAGTTCTATATGCATTGTTCCTTTTACAGAGCGTGCATTTCTAGCAATAAATAAATATATTTCTAGCAATAAATAAATATATTTCCTTCTAGCTTACAAAGGACGAGTAAGCCTCGGACAAAAGCGACGTAAACATTTGGGGGTTCTGCGCAACATCCATCATATTCTTTCATCCGCCGAAACAACCCAAATGCTCTGCTTTATTTTTCTCCCTCTACGGGTTTTTAAAAGAAACGCATTTTTCAGCTTTTATCATCTCTGAAAAATTTATTTTTAGGATTTAATTCTAGATTTTAAGGCATTTACGTAAGGGTATGCAAAAATGCGTGAATATATTTTTCTGGAGGTTTCGAGCTAAGAGCGTGAATATTTCAAAGCAATGATATCTTTCTACATGAAGGAAATATTTTATTTCCTCGTGCATACAGTTTATACTGGGTCTGGATTTCATTTCTGGAAGGCAAAATGAAGCAGATATAAGAGAATAAAGAGACATATTGTCAAAAGAAAGTCTATTTTAAGGTAAAGCTTACAAAAGCTTAAGCTTTTCAAAAAAATGGAAAGCTTTTCAAAAGGTAAAGCTTTTCAATAAAATGGATTGTTAAATTTGTTTAAATTTGTCTGTTAAGGGTTTTTTTTTTAAATTATTGTTTTATTTTCTTATGCTAAATCTACCAAAAATTGTGTGCAATATTTATATAAAAATATAGCGTATAAATTCCTTCGTTACTAAGTAATAAGTTTTTTTGAGACCTACTCGTGGCTCAGTGGCAAAGTGCGGAGCTGGTGGGTATTAAAGCATACCTTCAGTTCCCTGGCGGCTTTGTTGTAGACACTGTTTCATAAAACGAGGAGGCTCGATGACTTTCATGATGTTCAGCTTTTTGCGTTGTTCAACGGACTACCTTGTGTGAATTTTCCGGGTCCACAAATGAGAGGTAGTTCCCCTTAAACTGAAATAAGGTCCCGGAAGGCACTGCTTTCCTTCTTTAGCCTCAAGCAAGCAAGTCAGACCTCTACCTATGGGTGCTTCATCACAACAGAAACTCCCCCCCCCCTTCCTACGAGTTCTTGGACATGATCAAGATGGTGCTAGTTGGATAAGAAATGAAAAACAATTTTTGAACATATATCTAATTTTATTGGCAGCGTACAGTCCCGTATTATTTGATGATATTAATGAAAATTTTTATGATCTATGAATTTTTTCAGGAGTGGTTTTATATTGTGATAAAGGACGAAGTAAGTTATAAAGCAACATTTAATTTTAAATTGAATTATATTCCTTATGCTAATGAAACTATATAATTTTAAATGCTGATAAACAGAGCATTCTCATAAGTTGAAAAACAATATATTTATCTTGCTTCTTTCTATGGTGAAATTTTATCTCGAAATTTAGTGGGTCATTATTACATAGATATTGCAAATACGTTAGTAATTCATTTTGTTCCTTTTTCCAACAATAGATAATTATTTTTATGGTATCACTTAATTTGTCTCCAATAATCTTTTTATTTACCAATAAGAATATATATAATTTGTATTTGCCAATAAGAGTTTGGATAATATAAATTATTTCTACAAATTACTTATTGAAACAATGTACAAAATTTTCAGAATAATTAAGATTAGATCGTGACACTTCTGCACTTACAGTCATTGTATGGGTCCAGAAAATACCTTTCAGTAGCGCCATCTAGCAATGAATTTAAATATATTTTACAATCATATTTTGTAATGTGAAAATATCCCGAATTCCAATAACTTCAAATTTAGATTCAAATGAACCCGAGCTGCTTTAAAAATTTAACCGCTGGAAGCTATATAGATTCAATTCCCAAATGAATTCCCTGATGGGCATTTTATACACCCTTAAATCCAATGTATTGTTAAGAAGACACCTTTTGAAACAGAGATTATGCTAAAGAGTACCTCTTGAATGAAAATAAAAAAGCTTTCTGGAAATACTTCAATTTCTTCTTCTAAGTTCTGCATGCATTGTTCCTCGTAAATAACGTGCATTTCGCGCACTGAATAAATATCTTTTTCTTTTAGCTTGCAAAGGACGAGTAAGCCTTGGACAAAAGCGACGTAAACATTCGGGGATTCTGCGCGACATCCATCATATTCTTTCATCCGCCGAAACAACTCAAATGCTCCGCTTTATTTTCTCCCTCTACGGTATTTTAAAAGAAACGCATTTTTCAGTTTTTATCATCTCTGAAAAATTTATTTTTAGAATGTCGCATTTACGTAAGGGTATACAAAAATGTTTGAATACTTTTTTCCTGGAAGTTTCCGAGCTAAAAACGTGAATATTTCAAAGCAATGATATCTTTCTACAAGAATAAAAATCTTTTGTTTTCCTTGCATGCAGTTTATATTGGTACTGGGTTTCTTTTCTGGAAGGCAAAATGAAGCATTCCTGTTTGGTGTTGTTTCGAAAGAGACATAATATTAAAAGAAAGTGTATTTTAACGTAAACCTTACAAAGGTCAATTACATTTACATTTAAATAAAATATTTCAAGTTTTCACAAAAATGGATATCTTATTTTGATTTAATTTTCCTATTAAGGACTATTTTTTAAATTATTATTTTATTTACTTATGCTAAATCTGCCAATATTTGTGCGCAATATTTAGTTAAAAAAAAAACGTACAAAATTACTAAAGACTAAGTATTACAATTTTTTTGAAGCTATATCTAATTTCGATGCCAGCATGCAATCCCTGATTATTTGATGATATTTTTATCATGTTTCAATAGTGTTTATAACGTGTGATAAATGTAGAAATAATTTAGGAAACAAAATTTGATTTTAAATTTAATTATATTCAAAAGGACAATGAAACTATATAATTTGAATTACGGATTAATAGAGCATACTCATACTTTGATTCATTGTTGAGACTTCCGATCAGTAGCAAATTTATGTCTTACACTTGCAAAATATCAAGACAAGTTTTTCTTATTATTTTTAATCAGAAAATAAGAACTAAATTATAATTTATTTTTATTAAAAGAAGCAATACATTCGAAGTTTAATTATAGTTGTGTTTTTTTTAAATTTTAATTACTTCAAAATATAATAAAAACGCTTTATATTTGACTTTCACTTTGATAAACTTGTCTTGATATTTTGCAAGTGTAAGGCATAAATAATGTGAACATAAAGTAGAAAAATGTCAGAAACAAATAATTTAATATTTAGAAATATAACCATGTTCGATATTGGAACTGTATGGGCCCTTTATGAGTTGCAAAAACATCCTTTGAGGGCTGGTGTAAAACCCCAACAGGGTTTATAAAAACATACCTTGTCTAGCTGAATCTGTAGACATGATAGTCACACCAAAAATCAAAATAATGGTACATGTGAATCTTCTAGATACATTTTGCCTTGTCTAGCTGGATCTATACACGATCTTCATATCGAAAATCAAAGAAAATGGTATATTTGAATCTCCTAGATACAGTTTCTCTTGCCTAGATGAATCTATAAACATAATAGTCACATCAAAATTAAAAGTTAATGGTACTTTTGAATCTCCCATATACATTTTTTCTTGTTTAGATGAATCTGTAGATATGATAGTCACATCAAAAATCCAAACAAATGGTACATTTGAATATCCTATTATTCTTGATATTCTACGGTGTAGTGCTTATTCCGAATTGAGAAATCGTAGAAACAATATCTGGTCATTGTTGCTTTGTATTGCGATTTTCTTCTTTTAAACTCGTTTCAAACAATGGTTCAATATTTTTACGTTGTCAATTCTTTTGTCCAGAATAATAATTTTATTACCAACAAGTTTTAGACAACATTTCTACAAATTATTTATTGAAACAATGTACAATATTTACAGAGGAAATAAGGTTAGATCTTGTCATTTAAGTACCTACAGTTCTTGTGCCTCCAGTAAATATCCTCTAGAATATGAGTAATGCCATCAAACGTTACATGGATCAACTTAGTCAGTCCAATACGGTGCTGCAAATATTAAAACAAAATAGAAGTTTAACATGCTCTTAGGCCAAACGTGGAGAAATGTTAAATATTGCGCAATGACTGAACTTGGGAAAAAATTAAAAAGCTTGATACAAATACTTTTTATCAAATATGGAACACAACAAGCTATATATGTATAGATTGATACAAACTGCAATCATTGCAATAGATAGTCAAACTCTTCTATTAAAGTTTTCATAAGGTATACTTTTATATTACAAAAATTATTTTTTTAATAAAAAATACATGCTTTACCCATTTTATAAAAATAGAAAGCAAGATAAAAATTAACAGGTATTATGATACGATGTTCCACATTATGATTCAGCTAGCTGGAATTTTTTTCATTTTTCTACCTCCCGATCTTTTCGCCTGCATGAGCATAATAGTTTCCATCCAGTTCCGAGCAAGTTATCGGGCCTTTAACTTTCAATGGGTCATTACACAGCGATACAAAACATTTTTACCACCCTGAACATCATTTGATAAGAGTATCACGCCATGTTGCAATTTTCTGCCATTACCACCAACTTCAGGCCTTATTGTAACGGCGATAAATAGGTCTTATATCCTTTTAAGTAGCTTAAAAATATATCGCTCATTTAGAGTGTATTAAATTGTCATTCTTATTATAGAAAACATTTTTGTAGTTGAATTATGTGGTACATTATGGCACAGTTATTGCATGTTAGAAGTTGGTTTTAACTATTATACAACATATTTATTAAGCATAGTAATACAACAGAGGTGTGAGTTTTGTTTGGTTTTTGTTCCATTAATATTTTCAAAAACATATCATTGATTATTGAAGTAAATTATAAAATAAGAAAAGTACATTATAAAATAAAACAATAGATTGCGTGCATTTCTCGCACTGAATAAATATATATCCCTTTAGCTTACATAGGACGAGTAAGCCTCGGACAAAAGCGACGAGAACATTTGGGATTCTGCACATCCATCATATACTATCATCGGCCGAAACAACCCAAATGCTCTGCTTCCTTTTCTTCCTCTTCAGGTTTGTTCCTAAAAAAATGCAGTTTTTCATATTTTATCATCTCTAAAATTTTTTATTTTGTGGATGTCGCTTTTACTTAAGATTATGTAGAACATCGTGCATAAATGCGATTATATTTCTTTATTATTATTATTTGGAAAGTTCCAGGCTTTAGCGTGGATATTTTGTGCAATAATATGTTTCGTGAATAATAAAATATTTTGTTTTTCATGCATAAAGTGTATTTTTTATTTTAAGTTTTTATTATTAGATTTCTGGGGTTCTTTTAAAAAAGGTTTAGAGTAATAATATCAGAATAAAGTATAGTTTGGAAAAAAAATTACAAAGAAAAAGTTTTTGTTGTTCCTAAACAAATATTAAAAATTTTCTTGAAAGGGTTTTATACTCTTAAAATATTGAATTAAATTTAAATGAAGATTGAGAAAAATATATGGAATCCATAGAAATATTTCTTTTTTTTTTTCACAAAATTCATTATTAATTTTTTTCGATATTTTCCGATATTCTATTATTTTGTCGATAACGCTCTATATGTTTAGTCAGTACATTAAAAGTATTGCACGAAAGTAACAAGCGCATAAATATTAACATATGATGATTGAATGGATTTAATAACAGGTGAAAATAATCGTATTTTCTTAAAGAAAAGAATTAAGTTTTAAAAAAATTCTACATTGGGGTAACAGCTCCGTGGTGGTCCAAGGCCTTCCGCCTACTTGCAGATTTCTTTTTATGAGGTGTCAGCCCGATGCTGTACAATAGTATTAGAACGGATTAATTCTCGGAGTCCATCCATTCCAGTGAATTCCGAGTCACAGCGCATCCATGGCACCGCCGGAGATGGTGCCCGAAGCCGAGATACATAGCACTAATTACTCGCCCATCCTGCCCCTATCAAAGAATTAGAGACTGATACATGTTTACTTTTCAATAGAAAGTTCTTCTGGTACGTTTTTGTGGATAAAGAGTAAACTTTACAGGGACCGCTGTCTGGTATAAAATATTGTCAAGTCAGTCTCATTTGATGGCTTCTAATAAATCATACCTGAATATATTATAATCATCAATTTTCTATGGAAATTTTTTAAGGTGGTGAATCATATTTATTTCAACTAAACTTTACAACAGGTGACAGACACTGAATTTTATATATACGCATTATTTTTACGTTCGCGGATATATTTATCTTTTAACAATTTTATGGCAAACAGATATTGTTCTATAATTTACTTTCCCCTCCCCTTAACTTCCAAAATATTTCTATAAGTTAAAATAATATAAAAACTATTTTAAACATTTAAGTCCTGATGTTTCTAATGTGTATTCCATTTTTTGAAATCTTATGGACTATTTTTAACATTATAAAAAGAAAGTCTTGATAGAAAAGAAATAAATGAATTTAAATAAACTTTCAAATCGTGTTTCTTAAAGTTGGAAGTTCCTAAATTCCAATAACTTAAATTCAGATTCAAAAGAATGCCATTTACTTTACACATTTAAATGCCAGAAATTATACACATTGATTCTTCAATTGAAATCTACATGAACATTTATACACTTTTGTAACCAAAATATAGATAAGAATATACAACTTAAAACAAAGATTATTATAAAAAGTATCTGACTATACATATATAACGCTTTCTGGGAAAACTTGAATTTCATTTATGCTCTACATGCATTGTTCCTCATATAGAGGGTGTATATGTCGCATTGAATAAATATCTTTCTTTTTAGCTTACAAATAACGAGTAAGTCTGAGACAAAAGCAAACAGTGCGTTTGGAGATCCTGCGCAACATACATTACATTATTTCATTCAAAGCAACAATCGAATCCTCTGCTTTTTTTTCAGGGGTTTTCAAGAAAAATGCCTTTTTTCACATCTTTATTATGTCTGAAAATTTTATTTTTAGGATGTCGCATTTTAATAAAAGCCTGAAAACCTCCTATATCAAATTACGTGGATATTTATTTTATTTCTTAGAAGATTCCAAGTTCAAGGCGTGAATATTTCATGCAATAGTATCCTTTCGCAAATATAAAATGTTTAGTTTCTCATTCATGTAGTATGTTCTGAATTCATATTTTGGTATCCTCATAAACATATATTTTGCCTAACATGTACATGGTTTTGTTTGCGGATTATAAAAAGTTTTCTAAAACTTTTGTTCATCTTAGTCCAATTTTCAGAATTTTCTGGATGTTTCGTTTTACTTAAAATATTTTAATAAGTTAATTTTTAAATTGTCGTTAAGAAACATTGGTGTTTTGAAACAGGATGAAACATGTTTACTGGTAAAACATGTCTTGCAAATCTAAGAAGAAGGAAATAAAATTTTATGAAATACATGTTAGATTATTTTATAAAATCAAGCAAAGCATACACGTTTACAGAATATTTTCTATAAATAATTTCTAACATATGAAAAGTGAAGTTGAACAGAATGAGAACAACAAAATCGTGTAAATGGTATAACTCTGTTTATTGCACAACGGAAATATCTTATGAAATATTCGCACGAAGAAAGAATTTAAATTCCAAGAATGACTGCCTGTTATAAAATATTTTCAAAAGACTTAATGAAATCATTTTTATTTGAAAACGACCTTGTTTTATACCATTCAAATAGTTGTCTTAGATATTCATTTTCTCTCTATTATTTTTAAAGTAAAGTTTTATTTTTATTTCTGTAAAACTGCAGAACTAGCAATCAGGAGCTCGGTAACAAATTTTCTGTTCCTCCCAGCAGTGCCATGGATGTTTGTAGGGGTTTGGAATTTACTTTAAACCATAGATCCCTGTCTAATGCGACTTTAGAGTGTTGTACGTTAGATGGGCAACCCTAATCTGTAAAAAGAAAACACCTCTTGTCTCGAAATCTACAAGTAAGCAGATGGCGTTGGACACCATGCGGCTGTTAAACCAAGAGGATTTGGTTTGGTTAGTCACTCTATGGCCATTTTGGACTAATTAGATAGGGACCTACAGTTTAAAGCGGATTTCGAACAAATAATAAACTTCTATCCCACCGCCAGGAATCGAACCGGAAACATGTGGTACTAACAGCAAATGCGCTAGCCAATTGTCCATCAGGCTGCACGAAGAAGAAGAAAATTGTACAAAAACAATAGATGATAATGAGACTATTATAGAATTATGCAGTTTACATGGATGAGTAAATACTTGATTTCTTTTTTGTTATAGGAAAAAATTCCTCATTTATTTTTTCATTTCCCAACTAAAATAAATAAAATGCAAAAAATAATATTCACATATATTTTGAACCTTTAAATCTAGATTCGCCAAAGTAATGTTTTCAGCCTTTTCATGGTAGCAATAAAATTTTTAGAACTTTAAGAATAAATCTTACTAACAAAAAAAAAAAAAAAAAAAAAAAAAAAAAAAGGTGAATTTAAATAATTTCTCTATCGTATTTCGTAATGTGAGAATATCCGGAATTCCAATAACTTCAAATTTAGATTCAAATGAACCCGAGTTACTTTGAGGATTTAAGCGCCGGAAGCAATATACATTCAATTCTCGACTGAAATCCCTGATGGACATTTTATACATCTTTAAATCTAATATATTGCTAAGAAAACACCTTTTAAAACAGAGATTATGCTAAAGAGTACCTCTTGAATTAATGTAAGAACGCTTTCTGGATATACTCGAATTTCTTCTCTAAGTTCTGCATGCGTTGTTCCTCTTAAAGAGCGTGCATTTCTCGCACTGAATAAATATCTTTCCTTTTAGCTTACAAAGGACGAGTAAGCCTCGGACAAAAACGACGTAAACATTCGGGGATTCTGCGCTACATCCATCACATTCTTTCATCCGCCGAAACAACCCAAATGCTCTGCTTTCTTTTTCTCCCTCTACGGTGTTTTAAAAGAAACGCATTTTTCAGCTTTAGGTATTTTTAGGTTGTCGCATTTACGTAAGAGTATGCAAAAATGCATGCCTATTTTTTTCATGCATGCATATTTTTATGGATGCTTCCGAGTTAAAGGCGTGAATATTTCAAATCAATGATATCTTTCTACAAGAATAATATCTTTTGTTTCCTATCCATGCAGTTCGTACTGGTTTCTTGGTTTCATTTCTGGAAGGCAAAATGAGACATATATTCCAAATGTGGTGTTGTTTCGAAACAGCCATAATGTTAAAAGAAAGTGCATTTTAAAATAAAGCTTACAAGACACAATTACATTTACGTTTAAATTAAATATTTCAAGTTTTCAAAGAATGAATTTTTCAGTTTGTTTAGATTTTTCTGTTAAGGGTTATTTTTTAAATTATTATTTTTCTTAAGTTACATTTTCAAATATTTTTGTCAATATTTAGGTAAAAGAATAGCATATAATTTTCTCCGGTATTTATAAGTGTTACGAATTTTTGTAGTTATATCTAATTTCGATGACGGCGTACAATACCTGATTATAGTTTTATGGTGAATTAGGACTGGTTTTAACGTGTGATAAATTTTTCTACTAAAAGTTATTTTTTAAATTACTTTTTTATTTTCCTATGTTAAATCTGCCAATAATTGCGTGCAATATATAGGTAAAAGAATAGCGTATAAATTCCGCCGGTACTAAGTATTACGATTTTTATATCTAATTTCGATGAAAAGGTACAATACTTGATTATTGATGATATTAGTGAAAAACAATATGATTGAAGAATTGTTTCGGGAGTGGTTTTAATGTATGACGAATGTAGAAGAAATAAGTTATGACACAAATTTTATTTTAAATTTATCAATATTCCAAATGACAAAGAAATTATAAATTTTAATTGCTGGCCAACAGAACATTCAAATATGTTGTAGAATGATGTATTTATAGGGTTTAGCTTTATAGTGCGAAAATATAGCTCCAAATTTAATAGGACGATTATTACATTTCTATTACATATTACTTACATACATGAGTTATTTATATTTATATATACCCCACTCGTGTTTCTTTGAATTGGTGAGCCGCTGATGAGCATTAGGGCGGAGGTTCAATCCGCTGCCTTTTTTGTCGTAGACACTGTTTCAAAAACTGAGGAGAATCGATGGCGCGTGTGATGTTCAGCGTCTTATCTTGTTAGTCAGATTACCTTTACCGGTTTTCGTCCACACGATATGCAAAAACCTTTTATATATAATTAAAAGTCCTCACACAAATTACTACCTTCCTTCTTCAACGAAAAGGAGCAAGGACTTCTACCTACGGGTTCTCTACCACAACAGAAGATGCCCTTTTACCTCCATCCATTGCTTAATGAATAGATTACATAAGGATGCCTGTCCAGCACTGTAGGACATTGAGGATTAGATACAACAACAAAATTTATATATACTAAAATCATGAAACATTTCATTTTATGGAGACTGTCAATGTGATCTTATCAATATTTTTTAAGAATATCTGAATAGCAATTCACAATCAACCTGAATGAAGAAGTGCAGTTGAATTTTGTATTATTACTAGAATGTTTGAAAACATTTAGTATTAAAATATCACAAACATTATTCATTTATACGTGTGTGAAAAATGTTTTCAGTATGTATCATTCTGCCTATGGTATCAAAGGCCAGAGTACTACCCAATTGGTCGCCCGAAGAAGAAAAAAATATATACAACACCATAGATGATAACGTCATTATAAAAATACAATACAGTTTTCATGATTTTGTAAACATTTGTTTCTTTTTATCAATTGTAAGGAAAACAATAAATCGTTTATTTTTCTTTCCCAGCCAAAATAAAATAATAATAAATAAATAAATTGCAAAAAATAATATTCACAGACATTTGAGCTTTTAAATCTATATTTATCAGAATAATGTCTTTCCCCACTTTGCAAAAGTATAAATAAAATTCGGATAAAATTTAAGAATAAATTTTAAGAAACAAAAATAAGAAATATATATTTTACAGTCTTTCCTAATGTGAATATACCCCAAATACCAATAACTTCAAATTTAGATTCAAATGAACCCGAGTTGCTTTGAGAATTTAAGCGCCGGAAGCAATATACATTCAATTCCCAACTGAAATCCTTGATGGGCATTTTATACACTTTTAAATCCAATATATTGCTAAGAAAACACCTTTTAAAACAGAGATTATGCTAAAGAGTGCCTCTTGAATAAATAAAAAAAAGCTTTCTGGAAATACTTGACTATCTTCTCTGAGTTCTACATGCATTGTTCCTCTTAAAGAGCGTGCATTTCTAGCACTGAATAAATATCTTTCGTTCTAGCTTACAAAGGACGAGTAAGCCTCGGACAAAAACGACTTAAACATTTGGGGATTCTGCGCTACATTCATCATATTCTTTCATCCGCCGAAACAACCCAAATGCTCCGCTTTCTTTTTCTCCCTCTACGGGTTTTTAAAAGAAACGCATTTTTCAGCTTTCATCATCTCTGATAAATTTATTTTTAGGATGTCGCATTTACGTAAGGGTATGTAAAAATGCGTGAATATTTTTTTCTGGAGGTTTCCGAGCTAAAGGTGTGAATATTTTAAAGCAATGATATCCTTCTACAAGAATATAATCTTTTCTTTCCCCATGCATACAGTTTATACTGGGACTGAGTTTCTTTTCTGGAAGGCAAAATTAAACAGATATTCCGATTTTGGTATTGTTTTGAAAGAGATATAATATCAAAAGAAAGTGTATTTTAAGGTAAAGCTTAGAAAGCACAACTGCATTTAAATTTAAATGAAATTATAATTAAGTTTTCAAAAAATTAGATTTCTAAGATGCTCTGAGATTTTTCTGTTAAGGGCTATTTTTTAAAACTATTATTTTATTTTATTATGCAACATCTGCAAAAAAAATGTGAGCAATATTTATTTAAAAGAAAACTATATAAATTTCTCCGTTACTATGTATTAAGATGCTGCTGCTGCTGGTAATTATTAGGGCGGAGGTTCAATCCGCTGTTGGATTTGTTGTAGAAATTTCTTAGTTGTAAAATAGATTTGCTTAAGAAAACTAGGAGACTCGACGGCATTTGTGATTTTCAGCATCCTCTGTCGTTCGTCCGACTTCCTGGTGGGAGTTTTCTGTGTTTTTTTCCTAACCACACGCAAATGTAGGGTAGTTCCTCCTAAAATTTTCACTAAAGGTACTGCCTTTCGTCTTCAGAGACACGGAGCCAATTCAAATTTCTACTTAGGGTGCTCCTCAAGAGATTGTGCCCCTCCCTTTTCCCTCCGTTCACACTGTTTCATGGGATTGATCTAGATATTGCTGTCGACCAAGTGATAAGAAACAAAAACGATTATTTGAAGTTATATGCAATTTCAATGACAGCATACAATCCCTGTTTTTTTCATGATTTTTATTAAAACGAATATGATTAAAGAATTGTTTCAGGAATGGTTTTAACGTGTAATAAATGTAGAAAAAGTAAATTATGAAGCAAAATTTAATTTTAAATTTAATTATATTCCAAAGGACAATGTAACTACACAATTTTAATTGCTCATCAGTACAGCTTTTTTTTATGTTGAAAAAAATATATTTATCATGCTTCGATCATTGGTGAAATTTTACCACGAAATTTAATGGAACCATTATTACGTACTTAATACATTTCACTTATTAGTTATTTATTTAATAATTTTTTCAAACATTGGTTTAATATTTTTATGCTGTCGCATCCTTTGGTCCTATAATATTTTTCTTACCAATAAGGTTTTGGACAACATCAATGAATTTCTAAAAATTATTTATTGAAGCAAAGTACAGTATTTATATAGTAAATAAGTTTCGATCTTATCACTTCCGTACCTACAGTTTTTGTGGGCGTCCAGAAAATATTTTCAAAATATGAGTAATGACACACTGATCAACTTATTAAGTCCTGCAAAAATGCTGAAATTATAAAAACATACAAGAGGTTTAATAAGATTTTTAGTCAATTACTTCAAACAAACACTTTATATCAAATATTGAACTGAACAAGCAATGCATTTAAAGATTAATAAAAACTGCAATCATTGCAGTCAATAGTAAAACACTTCTATCAAAGTTTTTATAAGGGATACTTTTATACTATAAACATTATTTTTTTAACAAAACAATTTGGCTTTATTCATTTTATAAAATTATGAAGACAAGAAAAAAAAGTAGCAGGGCATATAACAGTGCTCAACATTATGTTTCAGCTAGCAGGAGCTATTTTTTTTTCATTTTTTTGCACCCCGATCTTTTCGCCTGCATGAGCATAATGGTTTCCGTCCAATTCCGAGCAAGTTATCGGGCCTTTAACTTTCAATGGGTCATTACACAGCGATACAAAACATTTTTACCACCCTGAACATCGTTTGATAAGAGTATCACGCCATGTTGCAATTTTCTGCCATTACCACTAACTTCAGGCCATATCGTAATGGCGATAAATTGTCCTTATATCCTTTTAAGTAGCTTAAAAATATATCGCTCATTTAGAGTGTATTAAATTGTCATTCTTATTATAGGAAACATTTTGGTCGTTGAATTATGTAGTACATTATTTGCACATGTTTTGCATGTTAGAAGTTGGTTTTAACATTTGTACAAAATATTACAGAGACATTTTTAATTTTTTTTTTTCAAAAAACATATCACTGGTTTTTAAATTACATTATAGAATAAAAAAGTGCATTATAAAATAAAAAAGTACATTATAAAATAATGAATAAAGTACATTATTATTGTTATTTGCATTGTACTGCATTATTGATAAAATTTTCGAAAAACCGTTTCGGTGCCACAGAAAATCGGGATCGAGGCCCAGCGAGACCACTTTTACCCGTAGGTCCCAATCTAAAATGACTGTTGATCGTTGGGAGTAGTGCTGACAACCCTACCCCGTAAAAAGAAAGCATCTCCTGCCTCGAAATCTACAAGTAGGCAGACGGTCTTAACCCACCAAAGGCCTGTTGAATCAATGATGATGATTGTTTATTATAACCAATAGATTATGACGATTATAATAAGTTATAGATTAAAATATTTATTACTAATACATATAATTATTTTTTTTCATTTTTAGTAATTATTAACTTCAATAGCGTATCTATTTCTCAGATTTATTTATATAAATTATTCATTATTATTATTAATTTTTTTTGCACCATTTCTTTTGTCGTTTTTTGCATCGATTGTATTTTTAAACCTTGTGAGAATAACACATCGTTGCCTTCAGGAATTGTAAATTTATAAAAAATACATAGTTTCGATTTCATATTTTATTATATAATGTCGTTTTGAATTACAGAACCCTTTGACAGGAATTTATTCCTCCATAAAATCGCAGATTTGTAATAGATTCAGCATTATTCCTGATGCATACAAGTACTACTACTGAATACTTTTATTAAATAATCACATTTGGAACAAATACCTTTACAAATATCTAAATTGTTCGAACTTTTTTTCCCATCTTCTCGATCCCAATACAGAACATTCCAGCCTACAGTTTTCTCAAAATTGATTATCGTTATAAATCTTATATTAAATTAATTGCCCGACTCGTAGCTTAGTTACAGCGAGCGCAACTGGTAAACATTAGGTCTGAGGTTCAATGCACTATCAATTTTCAAAAATAAAATAAATTCTTAAAACAGTACACTGAATAGCGTGAAGAAATATTAAAGCTCTAAATTAATTAAAAACAACAAAATTGTAAGTTTAGAAATTAAAATTTCAAGCATAATTTTTTTTATAAAAAAAAAGATATTCGCATTTTATATTCACATATAAACAGTAAAGTAAGGAAATTGAGAAAATGCCTCTCTAAGATCTGTAGATAATATATACATAAAGTTAATTTTTGTAAAAAAAATACATACAAAATAAAAAATTTAAAATTTAAAACATGCGAATTGCACTTCTTGCGTGTCAAGTGGCGAAAATTGAGAATTTTTAACTTTTTCGCTAACAGTTAAACAACATGGCTACCATACCACTGGAAAAGGTACGCTAATTATTTTCGGAGTAATCTGCATTATTTCATTTTAGTAAACGAAGAATCGCGGAGATTAGAACACCGTAAATTAGCACAGTGACTTATACCACTAAATAGCAAACCACATCCGTACGAAAATGTCTGGCAACCATCTTCTTTGGAATTAATTACTTCTGAATTTTTACGTACGTTTATTAGATTTCCTGGATACTGTATATTTTTTTTTAATTTTCTTTCAAAACGGAAGTAAATTTGTTTATAGTTCTCCAAGCAAACGCAGAAACTGCTTTAGCATTGTAATTTTGTGGAAAAATTAGCTCGAATTGTACCTATATATTTAAAGAAATTCGTATGAAAGTGAAAGTTTCTTGAAAGTGTCATTTCCGACCACACATTTATGTATAAAAAATTATTGATTTAATAAATTTTATTTTTATGAAGAAATTTATCATATGTCTGGTGAGGAGATTTAAGAACAAGCAAAAATAATATTTTCTTATAGGCAAGATTTAAGTTTAAAGTTCTTCAAATCGATATATATTTAGTTTCCAACAGAAATTCCTTCTGGTATGCTTTTGTGGATAAAGAATAAATTGAGTAAGTGTTACCACTGTCTGGTATAAAACATTATCAAGGTTTCAAACCAGCTTTATTGGAAGGTGACATTCTATTAAAGCATACCTGAAAATATCATAGGGGCCTGATGGTAGAGAGATTAGCGCTCGGTGCCACAGGTTTCGGGTAGCAGTTCCGGCGATGCCATGGATGTTTGTAGTGGTTCGAGTCCACTTCAAACGTAAGTCCAGGTTTAATATGGTAGGAGAGAGTAGTGTTTCGGGCTGCCAAATCTACCACATAAAAATAAAACACATCTCATGTTTCGGCATCTTCCAGTAGGTGCCCCGTGGGGTTGTCATTGAAAAAGAAGATATTGAAATTATCTATCATCACAGGACATATACTGAATTTTTTGTATACAGTTTAGCGATTGACTTTATTTTTTATTTATTTTTTAAAAACATTTTTAAGCATAAATTTTTATTCTACAGTTTTTTTTTTAATCCCTCAAAAAAACTCTGCATTTTACAGCAAATAAAATTAAAAGCTATTTAAAATATTTAAACCTTCATATTTAAAATGTTTCTTCCATCTTTTGAAAGTTTATGTTTTATTCCAAACATTTTAAAGAAAAACCTTAGTATGCAAATAAATAAATAAACATTTCATAATCTTGAAAGTTCTTGAATTAAAATAACTTGTAATTCATTTTCAAAAGAATGAGAGTTAACTTGCACATTTAAATTCCAGAAACGATGCACATTGATTCCTCAATTGAAACCAGCATGAACATCTTATGCACTTTTGTATCCAGTATATAGTTAAGAAATATCCTTTAAAATGGAGATTATTCTAGAAAGTATCTATTGACTGAATATAAAACGATATTTGGAAAAACTTGAATTTCATTTATGTTTTGCATGCATTGTTCCTCTTAAAGATGTATATCTCGCATTTAATAAATATCTTTATTTTTAGCTTACAAAGAACGAGTAAAAAAAAGCAAAGAGTACATTTGGAGATCCTGCGCAACAAACGTTACATTCTGTCGTCCAAAGCAACAACCGAATCATTTGCTGTTTTTACTGTTCTCTCTGGGATTTTAAGAAAAATGCATTTTTTTCTGCTTTTTATTATGTTTGAATATATCATTTTTAGGATGTCGCTTTTAAATAAATGCATGCAAACTTCCTATGTGAAATTACATGGGCATTTTTTATTTCTTGGAAGTTTCCAAGTTCAAGGCGGGAATATTTCACGCAATGATATAATTTCACAAGAATAAAATGCTTAGTTTCTCATTCATGTAGTATATTTTGAGGTCAAATTTGTATTTCTCATTTCTGGAAGGTGAAATAAAGCATATATTTCGTCCAACATGTAAATTTTATAGTTTGCAGATTATAAAAATGTTTAGAGAATTAATGCCAGAATATAATATAGTTAGCAGGAAAGTTAAAAACAAATCTCTTTGTGGACCGTAATCAAATCATCAGAAATCTCATGAAATGGGTGTCGTTTCATTTCGTTTTACTTAAAATATTTTAATAAGGGAGAATAAATTTTAAGAAACACTGGTGTTTTGAATCAGGGTGAACCATGTATTCCAACATGTTCACTGGCAGAAAATGTTTTGCAAATGTGAGAAGAAGGAAATAAAATTTTACGAAATACCTGCTGGATTATTATAGGAAATCCACCAAGTCATACCCTTTTACAGAATATTTTCTATAAATAATCTTCTAACATATGAAAAGCGAAGTTAAACAAAAGGAGGACAACAAAATCGTGTAAATAGTATAACTGTGGAACTCAACGGAAATATTTTATGAAATAATCCCACGAAGAAAGAATTTAAATTCCAAGAATCACTGTCTGGTCTGCCACAAATTTTCTGTTCAATTCCCGGCAGTGCCATGAATGTTTGTAGTGGTTTGGAATCTACTTTAAACCATAGATGCCACTCTTATACGAATTTAGAGCGTTGGGCGTAAGGTGAACAAGCCTACCCTGTAAAATGAAAATTCCTCCTGTCTCGAAATTTACAAGTAAGCAGATGGCGTTGGACACCATGCGGCTGTTGTATCAAGATGATTTGGATTGGTTGAACCTTCTACGATCATTTTGTGCCTATTTTGGACTAATTAGACCGAGACCTGCAGTTTAAAGTGGATTTCGAACGACTAATAAATTTCCTTCCCACAGCCAGGAATCGAACCCGGAAAATTGTAGTACTAACGGCAAGTGCGATAACCAATCGTCCATCAGGCTGCACGAAGAACTTTATGCAGTTTTCATAACTGCTTAAATACTTGATTTTTTATCAATTATTAGAAAAAAAAACCTATCATTTATTTTTATTTTCCTAACAAAATAAATAAACAGCAGAAAATAATATTTCTGGATATTTTGAACTTTTAAATCGAGAATCTATAATGTAATGTCTACTGCTCTTTGCAAAGTATAAATAAAATTCTGAAAACTTTAAGAATATATTTTACTCAACAAAAAATAAGAAAGAGTTTAAATACATTTTACAATCGCATTTCGTAATGTGAGAATATCCCGAATTCCAATAACTTCAAATTTAGATTCAAATGAACCCGAATCGTTTTGCGAATTTGAGCGTCGGAGCAATATACATTCAATTCCCAACTGAAATTCCTGATGGACATTTTATATACCTATAATCGAATATATTGCTAAGAAAACACCTTTTAAAACAGAGATTATGCTAAAGAGTACCTCTTGAATGAATATAAAAAAGCCTTTCTGGAAGTACTTGAATTTCTTCTCTAAGTTTTGCATGCATTGTTTTCTTAAAGGGGCGCATTTCTTGCACTGAATAAATATATTTCCTTTAGCTTACAAAGGACGAGTAAGCCTCGGACAAAAGCGACGTAAACATTCGGGGATTCTGCGCGACATCCATCACATTCTTTCATCCGCCGAAACAACTCAAATGCTCTGCTTTCTTTTCTCCCTCTACGGGTTTTTAAAAGAAACGCATTTTTCAGCTTTTATCATCTCTGAAAAATTTATTTTTAGGATGTCGCATTTAAGTAAGAGTATGCAAAAATGCATGAATATTTTTTTTCTGAAGTTTTCCGAGCTAAAGGCGTGAATATTTCAAAGCAATGATATATTTCTACAAGAATAAAATCTTTTGCTTCCCCATGCAAGCAGGGAGCCTGGGTTTCTTTTCTGGAGGACAAAATTAAACAAGTATTCAGCTTTTGGAGTTGATAGTTGGAGTTGAGTTTGGAGAGATATAATGTCAAGAGAAAGTGTATTTTAAGGTAAAGCTTACAAAACACAATTACACTTACGTTTAAATAAAATATTCCAAGTTTTCAAAAAATTGATTTCTAATTTGTCTAAATTTTTCGGTTAAGTGCTATTTTTTAAGCTACGTCTACTTTTATTTTCTTAAGCTACGTCTGCCAAAAATTGTGTACATTGTTTATCAAAAAGTTTAGTGTCTAAATTCCACCCTTAATAAGTATTTTAATTTTTTGGAGCTATAACTAATTTCAACGCACTGTCTAATCTAAGCTACATCTAATCCCCGTTTATTAGATGATATTAATGAAAACGAATTTGATCAAAAAATTGTTTCAAGTGTAGTTTTAATATGTGATAAATGGTGAAGAAGTGAGTTAGGCAGCAAAATTTAATTTTACATTTAAGTGTACTCCAAATGATAAAGGAATTATAAATTTTAATTGCTGATCTATGAAGCTTAAGCATAAAGCAGTCTTATATGTTGGAAAAAGATGTATGTATCGGGTTACGCTTTTTGATGTGTAATATTATCTCGAAATTTAATGGGACCATTCTAACATACATAGTATATTTTACTTATATACACTAGTTATTTATATTAATATATACCCTACTCGTGGCTCTGTGGCACAGTGCATCGCTGGTGAGCATTAGGACTGAGCTTCAATCCGTTGGCAGCTTTGTCGTAGACACTGTTTGAATAAACGAGGAAAGTCGATGGCGGTTGTGATGTTCAGCAATCCTATTTACCGGATTGCCTCGTGGAATTTCCGGCTTTTCTCCCATACGATATGCAAAAACGGGTAGCTCCCCTTAAATGTCCTTGTGAAATGTGCTGCCCTTTTTCTTCAGAGACACGGAACCAAGTTTGACTTCTACTTACGGGTGCCGCACCGTATCATAAGCTTCCCCCTTTCCCACCATCCATGAGTAGATAATCTTGGGACGCTCTTTCATCACTGCAGGATACCGATACACAACAACAACAATATATTAAAATCATGAAATGTTTTATTTTAAGAAAGCTGCCATTGTGACCTTACCAATATCTATAATATATCTTGATAAGCCACTGTGATCCTATCAATATATTTAAAATTATCTGAAAGGAGATTCACAATCAATCTGAATGAAGAAGTATAATTAATTTCTTCACTCGTATTACTACTAAGATGTTTGAAACCATTAATATCACAAGCATTATCTCTTCATTAAGTATTCATAAAATGTTTTTGTGTCTGTATAATTCTGAATATAAATTATATTATATAATATTATCTCTGGTCTCGGTGCCATAGGTTTCGGGTTCGACTACTGCAGTGCAATGGATATTTGTAGTGTTCAAAATCTAATTTAAAACCGTAGTTCCCAGTCTGATATGACTGTCGAGCATAGGCCATAAAAGCCTACCCTATGAAAAGAATACATCTCCTGTCTCGAAATCTGACAGTAAGCAAACGGCCTGGGCTCACCACAGGTTGTTGTATCAGTAAAATAATCAGTTAGATAATTCCACATTCAAATTACTTTAAATTTATATTCAATCAAATGCAAGATTCGTTGATAAGTTAAGTGCTGAAAGTGATATACATTCATTCTGCGATAAAGTCCAGATAAGTATTTTATGAACATTTGAATCCGAGATAATCCAAAGAACGTCCACTTTAATATAGAAAACATGTTAAGAGTATTGTTTGAATGCATACGGAATAATTGAATTTCTTCTAAGTTCTGAGTGCATCGTTCCTCTTTAAGAGCGTGCATTTCTCGCACTGAATAAATATCATTCTTTTTGGCTTGCAAAAAGCCGAGTAAGCCTCGGACAAAAGCGACGAGAACATTTGCGGATTCAACGCAACATTCATCATATTCTTTCATCCACCGAAACAATCGAATTTTTCTTTTCTCCCTCTACGGGTTATTTTATATAAAAAATGTATTTTTTTTTCAGATTTTATCATCTTTAAAAATTTTTATTTTGAAGATGCCGCTTTTACTTAAGATTATGTTGAACATCTCGTGCAAAAATTCGCTGATATATTTCTTATTATTATTTTTATTTCTTGGAAAGCTCCAAGCTTTAGTGTGAATATTTTTTGTAATAATAGAATTTTATAATAATAAAATATCTTTTTCATGCATGTAGTGTATTTTATGTTTAAGTTTATATTATTTCATTTCTGGGACACAAAATAAAGCATGTAGTGAACAGATGGATTTTTTTTTATCTAATCTTTTAAAAAATGCTGAGTGAAATAATGTCAGAATAAATTATAGTTTGGCAAGAAATTATGAAGGAAAAGTTTTTGTTGTTCTTAAGCAAATATTAAGAATTTTATTGAAATGTTTTTTTTTTTTTTTTTTATTCTTTAAATATTGAACAAATTTTAAATGTAAGTACGATGGAACAAATGTAAGTACGTTTTTTTTTTTTTTTTTTACAAAATTCATCTTAAAATACTTTCGATATTTTCCGAAACTTGTATCGTTTTGCGATAATTCTGTTACACGAAATTAACAAAGACGTAAACGTTAGATTTTATTTTTTTTAATAAATTTAACATATGGTCGGTGAAAATAATCTTATTTTCTTATGGTCAACATATAAGTTTAAAATAACTAGAAACTGATATATGTACAAATTTCAACAGAAAATTCTTCTGGTATACTTTTATGAGTAAATAGCAAATTTTACAGGGTTCAGTGTCTGGTATAAAGCATTGTCAATGTTTCAATCCCGTTTTGTTTGAAGGCGACTTTCTATTAGAGCATACCTGAAGATATCATAGCAGACTGATGGCCGAGGAATAAGAGCTCGTTACCGCAGATTTCGGATTTGAGTTCGCCAGGGATGTTGGTAGTGGTTTGAAGTCCACTTTAAATTGTAAGATCAGGTCTGATATGATTTTAGAGAGTGGCACGTAGGGCTAACAACCGAAGGGTTTAATAAAGTCATTTTTAGTTGAATATGTGTCATTGTTTCACATTTTCTATGCATTATGTTTTAAAGTTAAGTTTTTTTTTTTTTTATTTCTGTAAAAATGCACAACTAGCGCTCTAGCTCTCGGTGCCACAAATTTTGCCTACGGATCCTGGCGGTGGCATACATGCCTGTAGAGGTTCAGAATCCACTTTAAATGGTAGGTCCCTGTCTAATACGACTGTAGAGAGTGGGTCATAGGGCTATCAAATGTAACCCGTGTACAGAAAATATTCATTGTCTCGAAATCTACCAGTAAGCAGACGGCCTTGACCACCATGGGGCTGTTGAACCAACGACGAAAATTTGGTTTGTTTATCGCACTACAGTCACTTTGTGCACACTTTGGGATGATTAGACAGGGACCTACAGTTTGAAGTGGATTGCGAACCACTAATAAACGTTTATACTATCGCTAAGATTCGAAGCTTAAGCCTGTGGTATCAATGGCCAGAGCGTTATCCAATTGGATATCAGGTCGCAAGAAGAAGAAAAAAAAATTGTACAACACAATAGATGGAAATGACACCAAATATAACTATACAGGTTTCACGACTGAGTAAATAAGAGTTCTAGAGGAAAAAATTATCATTTATTTTTTCTGTAACCAACCAAAATAAATAGATTACAGAAAATTAATTTTAAAAATATTTTAAATCTAGATTAGCCAAAATAATATCTTCAGTTCTTCGCAAAGTAAAAATAAAATTTTTAAAAATTTAAGAATAAATTTTACTAAACCAAACTAAGAATAACTTTTAATAAACCAAACTAAGAATTAATTTAAATATATTTAACAAACGTATTTCGTAATGTAAAAATATGCCAAATTCCAATAACTTCACGTTTAGATTTAAATGAACACGAGTTGCTTTGAGAATTTAAGCGCCGGAAGCAATATACATTCAATTCCCAACTGAAATCCTTGATGGGCATTTTATACACCTTTAAATCCCATAGGTTACTAAGAAAACACATTTTAAAATAGAGATTATGTTAAAGAGAACCTCTTGAATCAATATAAAAAAGCTTTCTGAAAATACTTGAATTTCTTCTGTAAGTTCTGCATGCATTGTTCCTCTTAAGGAGCGTGCATTTCTCGCACTGAATAAATGTGTTTCCTTTTATATAACAAAGGACGAGTAAGCCTTGGACAAAAGCGACGTAAACATTCGGGGATTCTACGCGACATCCATCATATTCTTTCATCCGCCGAAACAACCTAAATGCTCCGCTTTCTTTTCTCCCTCTACGGGTTTTTAAAAGAAACGCATTTTTCAGCTTTTATCATCTCTGAAAAATTTATTTTTAGGATGTTGCATTTACGTAAGGGTATGCAGAAATGCGTGAATATTTTTTTTCTGGGTTTTCCGAGCTAAAGGCGTGAATATTTCAAATCAATGATATCTTTCTACAAGAATAAAATCTTTTGTTTCCCATGCATGCTGTTTATGCTGGGTCTGGGTTTCTTTTTCTGGAAGGCAAAATGAGGAAGATATTCCAGTTTTGGTGTTGTTTCCAAAAAGACATGATGTCAAAGAAAAGTCCATTTTAAGTTAAAACTTACAAAACACAATTATAGTTACATTTAAAATAAATATTTGAAGTTTTCAAAAAGTGGATTTCTAAGTTTTTTAACATTTTTCTGTTAAAGGCTTTCTTTTTAATTATAATTTAATTTCTTAAGTTACATATTCAAAATATTTTTTGAGTAATTTCTGTGTTTTTTGAGTAATTTCTGTGTTTTATATGATATATTTTCTTCTTTACTAAGTTTTAAGTCTTTTTGAGTCCGACTCGCGGCTCAATAACAACAATTTGACAGCAGGCAAGCAGTGTCGTGCGTAGTTATATTAAATACAATTAGTGTTTTGTACTAATGAGAACAATTTGTCAATCAAATATGATAGCAAATATTTTATATTATGTATAATGAGACTCAGAAATTAGCCTTGTCTCATTCGTCGGACTACTTAGTGGGAGTTTTCCAGGTTTTCTCCCGTATGATACCAAATATGGAATAGTGCCCTTTAAAAGGTCTCCCGGAAGGTACTGTCCTCTTGCTTCGGCATCTCGGAGCGAAATCAGACCTACCTATAGGTGCTCCATCACAACAGAAGCTGCCTTCGTCCCCCATTTCCTCCTTCTATGAGACCACATGGGTTCTTGGACTTTGTCCAAATGCTGCTGTCTACCAAGTAGAATAAGAACAAAAAAATATTTTTTTGAAGGTATATCTAATTTCGACGACAGCGTACAATTCCTGATTAATTCCTGATTTATTAATGAACACGAATAAGATCTAAGAATTGTTTCAGGAGTTATTTTAAAGTGTGTTAAATGTAGAAATAAGTTATGAAGCAGCATTTAATGTATTTAATTATATTCCCAATGAAATGGAACAATATAATATTAATTATTGATCTATCTATCATTCTCATATGTTTAAATCAATGTATTTATCGGGCTTCGCTCTTTGATATGAAATTTTATCTCGAAATTTAATAGAACCATTACATACATATTACATATCACTTATAAACATTACTTATTTATTTATTTACATTGTTCAAAAATTTTTTTTTGGCAATAATACTTTTCTTACCAATAGAATTTTTGACAACATCGATGAATTTCTATAAATTGCTTATTGAAACAATTTACAATATTTATAGAGTAAAATTAGATTTTATCACTTCAGCATCTACAGCCCGTGTGTGCATCCAGAAAATAATTTCCAGAATATGAGTAGCGCCACCTAACGTCACACTGATCAACTTATTGAGTCTAGCACAAATGCTGCAATTATAAAAGCATACTAAAAGTATAACATGTTCTATGGTCAAACGTAAAAAATAAGTAACATTGAGTTTGGAGAAAAAATTGAATAACGTGATACACCCATTTTATATCAAATAGTGAACTCAACAAGCAATACGTCTATAGATTGATACAATCTACAATCATCGCAATAAACAGTAAAGCTCCTCTATTAAAGTTTTTATAAAATACACTTTTATACTACAAACCTTATTTTTGTAATGAAAAAATGCATGCCTTTTACTCTTTATAAAAATAGTAAGACAAGAAAAAATAAAGTAGCAGAGCATTAAGGTACAGTGTTCAACATTATGATTCAGCTAGCTGGAACTTTTTTTTCATTTTCCCCGATCTTTTCGCCTGCATGAGCATAATGGGTTCCGTCCAATTCCGAGCAAGTTATAGGGCCTTTAACTTTCAATGGGTCATTACACAGCGATACAAAACATTTTTACCACCCTGAACATCATTTGATAAGAGTATCACGCCATGTTGCAATTTTCTGCCATTACCACTAACTTCAGGCCATATCGTAACGGCGATAAATTGTCCTTATATCCTTTTAAGGAGCTTAAAAATATAAGAGCTATATATATCACTCATTTAGAGTGTATTAAATTGTCATTCTTATTATAGGAAACATTTTTGGTCGCTGAATTATGCAGTCCATTATGACACAGTTTTTGCATGTTAGACATTGGTTTCAACAATTGTACATAATACTTATTAAGCATAGTATTATTACAGATATTTTTCTATTTATTTTGTAGAACATATAATTGATTATTAAAGTTCATTCTAAAATAATAAATGAAGTCCGTTATTATTATTATCATTTGCATTGCACTACATTGCTAATAGAAATTTCTCAAAACGATTTATTATCGTATTCGAAATTTATTATCGAATTTTTTCAAACGCTCGGTGCTACAGATTTCTATTTCGAGCTTTGGCTGTACCATGGATGCTTGTAGCGGTTCGGAATCCACTTTTAACCGTAGGTCCTGGTCTAATGTGACTGTAGAGCGTTCCCCGTAAAAAACATCTGTCTCGAAATCTGCCAGAAGAGGGCATTGGCCCACCAAAGAGCTTTTGCTCCAATGATGATGTTGATGATGAAGAGGGTTCATTATAATCAATAGATTATTATTATAATAAATTATAGATTAATCTGCTTATTAATAATAAATAGAGCTATTTTTTTCAGTTTTCGTAATTATTAATTTTAATAGCGTATCTCTGTCTCTCTGTATCTCTCTCTCATCATATAAATTATTCATTATTATTCAGTTTTTTTGCATCATTTATTTGTCTTTTTTTTCTTCGTATTGTACTTTTACATCCTGTGAGTTTAATACTTTGTTGCCTAGTTGTTAAGGAATTAATTGCACTTTAAAAAAATACATAGTTTTTATTTGAGATCTTACTATCATATAATACAGTTTTAGAATACAGATCACTTTCACGGGAAGTTATTCCTAATTAGGATAGATAATTTGTAATAGATTCAGCATTATCCAGGATGTCTCACAAGTACTGCTACCATATAATTTTATTAAATAGCCGCATTTGGAACCGCCTTGACAAGTGATATCTGGGTTGTTAGAAACATATTCTTACACTCTTGACCTCATCATAGAACATTCCAGTCTACGTTTTTCTTAAAATTGATATAGTAACGTTATTAAGTCATGTATTTTAAATTACCCCACAGACTCAGTGGCAACGCACACAACTGGTGAGCATTAGGGCGGAAGTTCAATCCACTGGCGGCTTTGTTGTAGACACTGTTTCAAAAAACTAGGAGCCTCAATGGCGTTTGGGATATTCACCATCTTTATTTGTTAGTCGGACTACCTAATGGGATCTTTTCGGGTTTTCTCCCATAAGATACGGAAATGGGAGGTAGTTCCCCCGAAAGGTCTCATGGATGGCACTGACCACCTTCTTCAGCAACACGGAAGTCAATTTCGATTTCTACCTGCGGGTGCTCCCTCACAACAAAAGCTGCCCAACCCATTCCATGAAAAAACACTGAATTATACACTTGGTCTAGATGATACTGTCGACCAAGTAGGATAAAAAAAAAAACGTATATGAGATACAAATTGGAATATTTACATATAACCGTAAAAATAATATTATAAATCTTTAAATAATAAATTAAAAAATAAAATTAATAA
Organism: Caerostris darwini; assembly: GCA_021605075.1. Lineage (NCBI taxonomy): Eukaryota > Metazoa > Arthropoda > Arachnida > Araneae > Araneidae > Caerostris > Caerostris darwini. The sequence goes on from BPLQ01006133.1 coordinate 81,780, forward strand.
TAAAAAATTTTATGTAATTAAATTATTTTTTATTTAAATTAACTTTTAACTTTTAAATTACCTTTTCTCTGCATATCAAAGAAAAAAAAAGGAATTTAATCCCCCAGAAAATATTACTTAAAACAATTAACAAATAATAAAATTCTAAATATTCTTCGTAAGTATTACCATTTCGTATAAAGTCAAATTTGTTTCATAAATATATTAATATAAAAGTAATTTGAACATTCATAAGAATAAACTGGCGCTTTAATTATAAAAATTACTCTCGAAAATCTATTAGGGGCATTCAAAATAAATAAAAATAAATAGAATTTAGAAACCCATTTTACAAACTACAAATTATATAATCTTTTCAATCATGGATTGTTAAAAACGAGTGCACCAGAATAACATGAACAAATATTGAAGTTCTAAATTAATTAAAAACAACAAAATTCAATGTCTAGACATTAAAATTTTAAGAACACGTTTTCAAAAAAGAAAAAAAATATCCTCATTCTAATATCATATAAAAACCTTTATACACGTAAATTGAGAAAATGTCCATCTAAGATATTTAGATAACATGTACATAAAAATTAATTTTAGGAAAAAAATGCATACAAAATAAGAAAATTAAATTTTGGAACATCCAAGATGCACTTCTAGCTTGCCAAGTGGCAAAAATGGCGAATTTTAACTTTTTCGTTAACAGTTAAACAACATGGCTACCATACCGCAGAAAAGGTACGCTAATTATTTTCGGAGTAATCTGCGTTATTTCGTTTTAGAAAACGTAGAATAACAGAGATTAGCGCTATGTAACACCGTAAATTAACTAGGTGACTTATACCACTTAACAGCAAAACACATCCGTACGAAAAGGTCTGGTAGCCATCTACTTTGGAATTAATTACATCTGAATTTTTACGTACGTTTATTAGATTTCCTGGATACTGTATATTTTTTTAACTTTCTTTCAAAAAGGAAGTAAATCTGTTTGTAGTTCTCCAAGCAATCGCAGAAACTGCTTCAGCATCGTAATTTTGTGGAAAAATTGGTTTATAAACCATCGTCGCAAATCTTATGCATTTGATAATGAATGAAATGAATGATATGATTCGATGTAATTACAATTATTTTATACATAAATTGAAATATATTTTTACCAAGCTTTATGATTATATTACTTTTAAATATATTTTTTATGTTTATAATTTTTTTTTCGTTACTAGATAAAACTTCATAAAGAAAAAAATCTATTAAATGACTGTAAAATTATATTATATACTTTTTTTATTCCTTTCAAAATAACAAAATTAGAATGTTTATTTTACTTGTTTTATTGGTTTCAATACCTGCTTAAAATATTATGTCTTCTTCATTTAGTGTTATTTAAGAGGCTGAATAATAGTGAACTCAATAGCAGTGAATTTCTATTAACTTTTTAACTTAACGATCATCAAAATATCACTTTATATTTAATTATCGTGTGGAAAATAAAATGATTTAAATAAGTTATAATATGGTTTCTATGGTATAATGATATGATAATAGTGGTATCCTTCAATTTGACTAGAACTAATAGAACTTTATATCAGATTTAACAAATTTCTAAAGCTCTCAAATATTTTAGATCAGATCAATTGATATCATATGCTCCGCTCACACAAAACTATATTATATATTAAGAAAGATTAATATTTACTAGGCGATTCCACGGTCATCGTACAAATTTTAAGGGATAGTACAACTTACTAAAACATTTTAACAGTTAAACAACATGGCTACTAAACCGCGTAAAAAGGTACGCTAATTATTTTCGCAGTAATCTGCGCTATTTCATTTCAGTAAACCAAAAATCGCTGAGATTAGAGCTACGGAGCACCTTAAATTAGCGCGCTGACTTAGATTACTTAACAAGGAAATACATCCGTACGAAAAGGTCTGGTAACCATCTGCTTTGTAATGAATTGCTTCTGAATTTTTACGTACGTTTATTAGATTTACTGGATGCTGTATAGTTTTTTTAAACTTTTTTTCAAACAGGAAGTATATCTGTCTATGGTTTTTCAAGCATTTGCAAAATATGCTTTAGTATCGCAATTTTGTAGAAATATTTGCTCACAGGCTTATAAACCAACGTCGGTTTCATGTAATTCATGTACATATGATAGGCAATGTGATGTAATATGAATCCATATGATTAAAGTTATTTATATGTAAATTGTAATATGGTGTTGCTAAACTTTATGATTACATTAAATTTAAATAAATTTTTTAACATTTTTTTCAAATTATTTTTTCTTCCCTACATTTCTTTTTCCTCTTCTAATAAATGATTACTTTGATCAACATACCTTTCAACTAATAAACAACTTTATTTTACATGTTATATTGGTTTCAATATTAGATTAAAATATTATCTCTTATTGTTTCCACGCTAGAAGATGGGTATTTAAAAAGATGAATAATTGTGATTTCAAATAGAAGTAAATTACTATCATCTTCTTAAAAAATCATTAAAATATCACTTCATATTTATATATCGTGTGGGAAATAAAATGAGTTTATAATATGATCTCTATAAACATGATATAATGGTATCTTTCAATCCCACTAGAACTAATGGAAATTTATACAAGATTTAACAAATATCTCGCAGCTCTGAAATCCATTAGATCAGATCAACCAATATCAAACCTTCTTGCAGTGTAAATAAGTTTCGATATTATCCCTTCTGTACCTGCAGTTCACAAAATGTCTTTCAGAGTATGAATAACTGCATCTAGCGTCACACTAATCAGCTTATTAAGTCCAAATATGCAAAATATAAAAACAGACTGCAAATATAAAAACACACTGAACATCATATGATCATGTTTAACAAGTTTTTACTTGGCCAAACGCGAAGAAACATTAAATATTTGCTCAGTAATTGAGCTAGGAATTTTTTTTTATTTCTAACAACCACTTTATATCATATATTGAATGCAACATCCATCCGTTGGGTTTGTAAACCACCATCGGTTTTATGTACTATAAACCGAATGCATTCGATAGGCAATGACGCATAATATGATTCAATAGGATTAAATATATTATATATATACAATGCACTCTCTTACAAAATGTCCATATAAGAACAGGGATGTGTTATCTCAGAAACTCAAGTAATACTTGAAGGAAAGAGAAGGAACCAAGTCCAAGTGATTTCCAGAAAAAAAAAACGAATCTCAGACAATGAGATATTGCATACATATGTAATATTGTTCTTAAACTGAAGTGACAAAAGTCATGGGATACCTCTTAATATCGTGTCGGCCCTCCTTTCTCCCGGCGAAGTGCAGCAACTCGACGTGGCATGGACTCAACAAATCGTTGGAAGTCTTCTGCAGGAATATTGAGCCATGCTGTCTCGATAGACGTCCATAATTGTGAAAGCGTTGATGGTGCAGGATTTTGGGCACGAACAGAACTCTCGATGATGTCCCATAAATGCTCGATGGGTTTCATATCAGATTAAAATCATTCATTGGAATTGTTTCCAGAATGTATTTCAAAAAGATTAATAATTGTGATTTCCCGGTGACATGGCTATCATTGTCTTAAAAAATCATTAAAAATCACCATATTTATATATGTTTGGGAAATAAAATGAGTTTATAATATGATCTCTATAAGCTGAACATAAGCATTTCCAGTCAATGTTTCAATCCCACTAGAACTAAGTCCATGCAAGATTTAAAAATAGTCCACTGAAATCATTACGGAGCCACCACCAATATCAAACAGTGCAGTGTAAATAAGTTTCCACGGCTTATCCCTTCTGCCACATTCGAACCCTACCAGTTCAGCTCTTACCAACTATGAATGACTCATCGGACCAGGCCACGGTTTTCCAATCAGGGACCAACTGATATGCTAAGTGCCCAAATATGCAAAAGCGATGTCGTTCTGTCAAATAAAAACACACTGGTCTTCTGCTGGAATGTTTAAGAAAGTTTTTATTTCTCCGCACAAACAGACAAGAAAACATGTAACGTATTTGTTTCTCAGTTATTTGACGCAGGTTGCTTTTTGTTAACAATTATATCGATATCTTTGCAGACGTCACCGGTCTCGGTCGTTGAGTTTGTAAGGCGGTCGACCACTGCGGTTTTATGTTATGCCTGAATGCATTCATACTCTCGGCAACTCATGACACATATCTGGGAATGTTAAATAACGATTTAAATGGCATGACCCATGCGTCTACAAAACATTTCGTATCAAAGAACAGGGATGTCGTGCGGTCATCATCGTCAAAACTTCAATGATTATACTTGAACAGAAATGAGAAGGAACCAAGCACTGCGCAATTTATTTTCAGCGAAAAAACGCTATATCAAAATTTGCATATTGCATACATACTTTTGTCACTTCAGTGTATATATAAATTATAAAAATGGAATGAACCTTAGTTCAAACATAGGGTACATCATTGTACCATATGGTATGGAATGAACCTTAGTTCTCCTTGTCTTCATCAACTAGGACATTTGAAATAAATAATATTTTAATTGGAATTGAATAGGTTTGTTAAAATACAAGCTATAAGAATGTAGACGTTATTTATTTTTCATAATATTTAAGTCAATATAATTTATATTTTTGTAATGTATTAAATTATTTAATTACAATTTATCGATTTGCATTTAGGATTTTGATGTAAATTGTATCTCTGTTCTTGCAAAGTACGATGGCATATCTTGCAAACTAACTTGAGAAATAATTCCATAATTTCATTCCAGATAATTAAATGCAATGCTAGATGGCCCCTGAACATATTCGATTATTTTTCGTCTGTATCCACTTGTAATCTGTTTCATGATTGAGGGTCTGTTGAATCCATTGGTTTCACAGACAGATTCCTCTTACTCTATTGTTTTTATTATTAAATGAATGACCAAATGCTTATTTCTGTTTTCTACCGATAGGATATCTAAAACTCCCAATCCTTAAGCTTTAAAAACTAAAATTATTTTAACAGATTACTCTTCCTAACCTTCTATGGATTTCTTCAACCAATTCTGTGTTATATTTTCATTTTTGAAATTTAACTTTTGTTTTTAAAACAAAATATATACTTTTCATGAAAGTTCTATCTTATCTTTTTAAATAAATTATTTATGCATCTGTTTAATTAATGATTAATAATTTGCATATATGAATGATAATTGCAACTTAAATGGTTTATAAAATAAAATGGTTTAAATAAAATATGTTTTTCATAGCAATTTTTTCATAGGGATTCAAAAAAATTATAATATTTAAGAAGCCGTCAAATTTAATATTCAAAAAGGAGATTATAGTATGTAAAAAAAAATCACAATTTAAGACTTGTTTAAATATTATAAAGTAGATAGCATTTTATTTCGAATTCAGACAGTATTCTAAATAATTATTTCTTCAATAATATTCAAAAATTAAAAATTTTCACTGTTAGTTAGTTCATGGAAGATGACAAAATTTTGATAGTGGATGGAATTTAATCTGTGCAAACAGTTTTTTTTTTGTCATAGAAAAAATTATTTCTTAATGTCAAGTTAGCGTATAAAGGAAGGATTTCTTGCAGGATATTTTCAAATACGATATTGTATGCAGGATTATTCGCTGTGTCACGAAAATCCTGAAAGGTTGAATAATTGTTCTAAAACCAAGAAAGCCAAAAATGCATTTAATTTAGAGGTTTATAAACAGCAACAGCAGTCAACATAAAAAAGGCAAATGAACATTTTGTAAATACGTATGATCTTCTTAGAGGTTACCATTTTATGTTTTATTCTATTAAACTTGTAATTCACTTTGATATCACGTAAATAATTCATATATGTTCTGTTTTAATATATGGTAAAATGTCTTTACATAAAAATTTCTCTAAATAATTTTTTATTAATCAGCACTTTTTTATTTTGTGTTGTGTTTATTGTGTATATATGTTTTCTACTAAAAGGTTTACATTTCATGAGGAATTCCTTTAATATATATTTTATTACCGTCTTTTTTTTAAAAAAAAGTAAATATTGTTATCATAAACTTATTTGAAACGTCCATATCACAGCAATATAATGAACCCGTTTTAATATGAAATAGTTTTACTTATTCTAGTGCTACTTAATTAACCTTGCATATTTACAGCGATTTTACCTTTGTTAAATGGTGAGTTTGTTAAACGTTCAAAATAAAAAAAAGAATAGAGCTGGGTTTTTTTTTTTTTCAGGAAAATTAGTCAACATTTTAGTTATGTGTTACGGGAAGTAGACGACTCACAGATAATGAACATAATGATATAAGCTAATTGGCCAAAGAAAGGACAAAAATAACGAAGGATTTTACCCATACTCATTCCGGAAGTAGCAAAAATAAACTTAATTTAATGTTCTGCAGACCAAGTTATTTAAACTGTACAAACAATGAAATTTTAATTCTATTCAAAATAATGGAGTTAGAATAGACATATATTAAACCTCACTATTTGTTTTATTTGAGAAAAAGAACAACAGTAAGTGACTTAATTGAAAGTACTTAAAAACATAAACAACCGAAAAATATGAATTAAAAGTTAAATTAGTGGTAATACTTTACACGTTCAAGGTATTAATAAACTTTAAAATAAGTAAAAATTAAAATAAATATGTTCAATTTTCCCACACGCTTTGAAGGCTATTCCTACCGGTGACTTTTTAGTATGCATTAAGGATTGGAAAAAAAGTTGGCATTAGTGCATTGTGTCCAGAGGGGATTACTTTGAAGGCGATGAAATAAATTTGGAAGAATAAATAAAGAGTTTCTGAAAAAAAAAATAATTGGTCTTACTTTTTGGGTATAGTAGTGTGTAAAAACTATTTTTGAATAGGGGAAAAAATAAGTGGACGAATTGTGCATTTAAGGCTTTTAAACATGGAGCAAGTTACTGTTCTTTGCTTGAACAAAAACGAACATACTATAAATTCCACGTACCTTCTACACAATTTAGAAATAAATTAGCATTGACAAGCTCAAATATCTACAGATAAGTATGAAATTTCTGTACATCTAAAATTTATGGAGAATAATAATTGTTAATTCTGTGCAAAGCAAAATAATTTATTTTGGAAGATAGTACATGACTTTTATAATGTAATATATTTTCGAGTGTTATTGATAAGTAATGGAATTTTAAACAAGATTTAGAAAGATTCACGGAGTTTATAAAGTATTTTGAATATTTATAAACTAACCAATTTCATTTTAATTTCCAAAAAGTTATTAAGTCCACAAACATATTAGAAATGCACATTATTATGGATTCTATACAACTAAATTATCTTGAGTGAATATATTCTCGGAATCCAAGAATTTAAGATTGTGAATCAGTATTAATATATATGCTATACTTAAATTATATTCAACTGATGTTTGCAACTACAACTAAGGTGTCGCATATTTTTTTTATTTATTTATTTTTTAATTTTTAATTTTTATTTTATAGTTTTACGAGGGCAGTAAGAACTGTTCTTCTCCCCCCTTCTTTATTTATTTATTTATTTATATTTATATTTTCTCCTTTTTCAGATTAATTATGAAAAATCTGAGTTTAGAAAGTGAAAATCACGAAGAAGGGCTATCAAGATCAAGCACGCATAGCTCATATTCTACGGCGGAAAATGAAGAGATTAATAATTTACATCCGTCAAAAATCATCTTTGAAAAAAAGAAATCTGCTGAATGGGAAAACATGCACTCGTTTAAGTTTAAATTCTGACTTTAAATCTTACGGAGATAAACATTTAAACAAACTTGAAATTTTCATTAAAAACTCTCCAACAAATACTCCAGCTGCCTTAGAAAATTATCTTCTTGGTTCACATTCCTCCTGCACGTATGCATAAACTTTAAAAAGTCCTCCTGTCATATAGTACTCCTGTACCCTTCTCAGACTACAGCAGATTTATTCTCAATTGAAAAAGAACCATCAGTGAGAAAATTGATGAAACAGTGTTTCAATCCTTCGGAAGAAAAAATAAGAACTAAGCCTATTAGAAATTTACGCAACACTGGACTCTTCGTGAACGGCACAGAAGAAAAAGATGTCGAAAAACTTATGCATTCAATAGGAAATTCTGATTTATTCAAAGACAAGATTAGCCTCATAACCCCATGAAAGATTATCCAAATTAATTATTTATAATATTCCTAAATAACTCATGAATCTTGAACTTCAGGAAGCCTTAACATTTCCGACAGGTACAACAAACTATCTTTCTGAATTTCCTTCGAGATCAAAAGAAGAAAATAAAATTGTAACCATTGTATTATAGAAGCTTCTCCGGTGGCTTTCAAATATCTGTTAAATAAGTCAAATTAGTAATTAAATAGCAGATACACAATATCAGAGAATTTTACAATATACGAAAATGTTACAACTGTCAGAATTTCGGGCATACACAATATCAGTGATCAAACAAAAGTCCACACTGCGCTTTTTGCACTTCAAAAGATTTTTCACGTAATTTCAAATCAAATCAGCTTTACTTCATAAATTTCCACGATGCTAATGTTAAAAATAGAACAAACTTCCCCAGGCATTCAGCTGACGATGTAAATTGTCCTTGTTTCGTACAAGAAATCGAAGCATAAAAAAGATCTATTAACATGTTTGTAATGTTTTAAAGATCTATATTCCATTAAAAAAAACTATAAAGCTCAAAATCTAGAAATTTTAATGTCTACAGATCTTGAACTTTATAATACAACTGAACCATTTACAAATTTTCCTCAATTGATACTTCAAAATTTTAATTCCATTAGTTTTAACATTATACACATCATCTTGAGGAAAGCTAAAGCACCTACAATTTTTAACCCAACTTGTTCAAATATTTAATAATGATTTAATTCTTAACGATATTCTCTCTTTTATTTAAAAATAGCAGAATTGTAATAATATCTACAACTGGAAAACTTCAGTATCACGAAAATGGAAAAACCAGACACAGCTCCCAAATGTTCAATTGCTGATTGTAAATCGCAATTGAATGTTTGGGAGAGATATTGAAATTTCAGGAGTGTAGTAGTAATTGCGACTTGAACAGGCAGGAGTCTAGTGGCAATAAAAATTTCTGATAGCAATCAATCTCTTTTTATAAATTCAGGAAACTGTCCAGCTTACAATTATCTCCAAACGGCATTAAATGAAATTAATAATTTCACTTCTTCAATCAAACATGAAAAAATATTTATTGGGGCAGACCTAAATGAGCGCAGCACTAGTTGGGACTATTTAATTCTTAATTTGATGTTTCATAAACCCCTTATTTATCTTCTTTTATTTTGTCTTTTATAATTATCATGAGTCCTGTTAAATTTACCATTTATTTGATGTTTTTTTATTTGTATTTGATTTGTTTATTACTTACTTCTGTAAGACTTGTGTGGGTTCAAGAACAATTCTTGTAAACTTCAATATAAAACAGTAACTGCTAATAATTAGTTGGAATATATATATAACGAATCATTTTATAAGACACTGACGTTCAATAGGCTAAATTATAAAATATAATGACTTAATATCTACACATTGCGTATTATTTATAAGATACGAATCATCAATCTTCTTTTGTATAGGAATTTTACATTTTGCTTACTTAGAATTCCAAATTTTTCGGTAGTAAAGTGAATGTCCAAGAAAAAATTCAGATATTTCAGGATCTCTTTTTCATAAAATGCTTCAATGGTATCTCATACCGAATAAAAAATTCCATTAAATCCCTAAAGAAATATGAAAGCTTACTGCTGAGGAATAGTCAGGGAATAGTTTTTTATTTCCTTTTTTGTAATGCTTCCTTTAAAATGCTATTTCCGAGTATCGCTTTGGAGTTATTGTTATTTTAAAATAACAGCTGCTGCATAAGAAGTTTTCGATCAAAATAGAGGAAGTATTGAGCCATAAAATGCTTTATCCAAATATATTGAAATATTAATAATTTAAAATAAACTGTGTCTTTAATTCTTTTGAAGAAATTCCATCTGTAAACTCGCTTGCATATTAATGTCGCTAGAATAATTTGTATATTTATAAATAAGGCAGTTATAATAAAAGGATTTGAGATACAATATAAAGTATGATGTTATTGAGACTATATAAAAAACTAATTCTGAAATTCTGTAATTCTAAATTTTGATTAATTTCTCTATCTGATGAATTTTTTTATGATGAAATAATAATTGAAATAATTTGAATTCCGAATGTTGAATTGGAAGTTTTAGATTTTAAATTAACATTTTAGTTAAGAAACCTGTGACTCAATTTAAAAAAATTTATACTATTTAATCATCTAAATTTAAAAAAAACAATAAAATGCAAAATAATAATAAAAAAAAAAATAATAATAATTAATTAATCTAACAGCACTAATATGCTTGATTTCTCCCTATTTCCAAAATAAAAGAACTTAAGGAGGTATCTGAACTTTCTTCAATTTCACTATCTATAGTAACATTTTTGAGGATATTTCATATTCCCTCTTAATAACATACATTTCTATTAATTCTAATGTCAAATGTATTTTGATGCATGTATGTGTATTACAAAATTTTCTCCCATAATCGGTTCCAAAGTCTTTCAGGCGAAAAAAAAATGTGCAATGTCCAAAATGTAACGTAAGGTTCAACACGTCCTTGAAAGGAACGTGCAATGTCCAAAGTTTACCGTAAGGGTCAAACTTTAAGAGGAGAACTTATTAATATGTATTAAGTGTATTAATATGTAATATGTGTATTAAGTGCGTGTATGCAAATGAACATTTCTTATTGTAATGTTTATTTAAATGAATACTCTAATTCACATGAACTAAAAGGAAAATAGAAGCTCTAATTTTTCAATATTAATATATATATTTTTTTAAATTACATTTTAATTATAGCGAAAAAAAATTCAACAGTAAGCTTGCTTGGATATTTAATCGAGATAGACTAATATGTGTATTTATAATTTAAGGTAGTTCTAATAGAAGGATTAAAAGTTTGGGCCGGATATGCGTGTGGTCTTGATTAAGTGTTTTTTCATTGTAGAAGCTGTACTATTATTCTTTAAGTAATATACGAACGTTTAGAATGTCATATTTGTTAGAACATGACATTCTAAATGTTTATTTGCAAAAACAGCGCTGCAACACATAACATAGAAAACACAATTATATAACAAATATTTAAAAGATCTTCTTAATAATATGTTCGCTTAAGGGACTTTGTGCACTCCTTACTGCCTGGGAACTCTTCTTGACTCTGCACACCTGTTATTCTTTCTTCTTCTCCCATAATCGGTTCCAAAGTCTTTCAGGCGAAAAAAAAATGGGCAATGTTCAAAATGTAACGTAAGGTTCAACACGTCCTTGAAAGGAACGTGCAATGTCCAAAGTTTACCGTAAGGGTCAAACTTTAAGAGGAGAACTTTCAAAAGAGAATCTATTAAAATCTATTATCTATTATCTCTATTTAAAAAAAATAACTAGTAATTCATACAAAATTATAGTTTTAATTTTCTAGTTTACAGTATTCTAATATGAATATATCACAACTTCAAATACAAATATCAAACTTAATAGATGAGAGATTTTAACAATGCTCTAACATGATCTTTTTTTCAGAAGCAAAATTATTTGTAAACTCAATTTGTCAAAATTGTTCGATTAACTGCTGAAGAAAGACCAAAAATGTTGGTTCAGATAAAACACAGTAAGTTTTGCTAAATGGTTTGCTTGGGATTCCTATCAAAAATATGTTTTAACACTTATTTTCAAAGATATTCCAACACATTATGTAAATAATCTTTATTGTGTTACGTTCTATTAGGATAATGTTAACAATCATGCCTCTAAATCTACTACTCCATGTTTGTAAAAATTACAAAATAGAACCGATATCGAGGCTATTCCATTTAAATGCATCCCATCAAGTCGCTAATAAGCTTTGCATAAGAAGCGTACCAGAACATTGGATGGACACTGAAAGATCGTCGAGTTGGAGTGAAAACAAAATAAATCTTGATATTTTAAGAAAAACATTTTTATTTTGGAAATAAAGATGTAATGCGATAATTTAACAAAGCGGTTATGATACTGAATATGTTAAAAAATAAAATGGTCTTTATGTACACCCTCTATATTTGCCAAATGAATCAGGCATATTTTAGTTTATCTGTCCGCTATAAATGGTATTAAACTATAATGAAAAGGGTACCTTATTAAAATTGAATGGGATTGCTAGAATAAATTAAGGTTGGCAAATTATTCTTGTATATAAAAATTAACAATTTGGTTATTTTTTAATTAAATCACAATATTAGTTCAATTTTATAAAAAACACATGATACATTTGCATATTTCATGTATACTATAATTTTCGGTATTTTTTTTATTCCGGTTATTCATCTATGTGAAATTAATACAATAAAATTAAAATTAAATAATTCCTTTTGAATAAAACTCAAACTGCAGTTTCCATCTATGAGACAATTTAAGATACAAAATATGCTAAATGTAATAAGTAATACGGCTCATTAGACAAGGTTTTGTCAAGTAAAATTAACTTCTATTAAGCTGTCAAGTAAATTAACTTCTATTATTCATAATGCGCTGAATCCTAATTACAAATAAAGTTAATGTCTGAATAAAATCTTAAACGAGAAAGTTGATAAAAGCTGTCATTTAAGGCCTCTAATTACGTGTAACGGACAATCTTTAACTTGCATTTCATACTGAAATGAGAAAAGCAGTAACAATACAACGTTTTACGTACATATAAAGCATAATTACTTTTTGAAGATTAAAGAATCATCTCAATAATTTGTATATGTTTTTATGGAAATTTTATACATATGATTATTTTTCACGTATGTGAAATTATTTTAATTTCACATACAACCTTTTTTTGTCTAAGTTTATGACAGATCATGTTTATTAATTTAGCCTTCTAAAAATAATAAATTAAGCTCCAAATGTAAGTGAACGTAAAATATTTCACATTCGTAATGGAAAACAAGCAGCCATAAAAAATTCGAATGAATTAAAAGAAAAGTTAAAATATTCCGGATGAAATCTTTCCTAGAAAACATTAATTCATAAGTGGATTAGAAAAATTGTATATTTATTTTTCCATACTTAATGATGTTCTAATTTAAATTTATGTTTAAAAATTAAATTATCTGAAAATATTTAAAATGAGTTTCGTTTATTGGAACACAGGGGAAATTATTATATTCTGTACTACTGAAATCTGTTCATTATTACAAGTAAAGTTAAAACTAGTTTAGTTTGAAAAACAGTTATCATAATAATAGGACCAATAATTATACAAATAATGCAGAAGGAAATATACGATTTATTATATTTTACTGATTTTATAAAGACAAACTCAACGAACCAGAAAAAAAGTAATAGGACATTAAGCAGGACGAAAAAAACTTTTTACCTTACCCTTGGTCCTTTGCGACAATTATGAATAAAAATATTTCGTAACTGTGATTTATTTAGTTCAAGATATAAAGACTTTTAAGGTTTTTCCTAGCTACAGCTAGTTTTACACAGATTTTACTATGACATGCTGGAATTTTTTTAAACCTATTTCTGTAATAAAATGTTTCATAAAATCTAGTTTTACAATATTCCATAGACAATGTTATTCCAGAAAATAAAGAATTATATCAAGGATGTCATATTCCAAACTCATGTTTTTTATTAATGTTGTTTCTATTTTGCATTAAAAAAAATTGCAGAACAGAAATGTTTAATGGAAAATTTAACAAATAAATAACAGAAAGTACTTTTTGGGTATGTTTTCTTATAATTATATATATAGTTATATTTATATATATAAACTGAATAATATGATGATTTAATAATTAAAAAAACAATATGTATATTATTTTTTTTTAATGTCTCCTATTTATTAAAATTTTAAACAAGATTTCATCGGTCATAGTATTGCTGCCATTGATTGAAATACAAATAATATAAGAATTGTATTACTAATAGCTGCTGAACGGAGTAGAAAAAAAATTAATAAAATATTAAATGTAAAACGTGTTTTTTATCGTATCACTAGAAGTTTATGATTATTACAAATTAAAATCTTACATATAATTAGCGATAAATGTTCCTTAGATTTTTCGTGAGCATAATGAATTCTGTACATATAGTATTTTGTTATGACAATTTGTTTTTTAATTTGTGGCAAAAACTTAAATATAATAAAATATTGTTAAAGATTTGATACGATAAGTACTGGATTTTCTTTAAAAATAATTACTTAACAATACAAGGCTCTTAATAGCTATCTTTACCATGGACTTAATAATAACTAACCTATCAGGTATATTTTCTAATGAAATTAATATAATTACAGAAATTGCTTTATAGCCATAGCTATATAGCTTTTTATAGTTATTTATTTCAAAATTCGAGGTAAAATTGTTTGTCGTTTCAAAATTTCAATTTAACTCATTTAATAAAGTTTTTCTTATAAAATTTCATTAATATATATTTATATATGTATTTTATTAATTTATTTTCATAATAAATATAATGTCAATGAATTTTCCATTTCTGATAATCATTATTGTCCTTCCTATTTTCTTAGTTTAATCCCTTTTTGCAGAATATTAAAAAAATGTTTTATTTAGAAATTTAAATGAATTTTAGCCATAAAAAAATTTGTTTACTTACTTTTTATTTCTGGAAACGGTTTTTTTTATTATTTTTAAATCTTTTTCACTTTTAGTGCTTTGCTTTTAACCAAAGCGGTCCTTTCTTTTTTTATATTTTTTTTCCTTCCAATTCTTCAATAGTTGGAGTGGACCAGATGAATGCAAAAGCAAAAGAAGTTGAGCTTTTACCAATGTTGTATTGACTTTTATTCATTTTCTGGTTTAAAAAAGGAAGCGAAACGCTATTCCGTAAAAAGCCTTTTACAACAAAAGGCGCTGCGAATTACGATTTCAGCGAAACACTGATTTTTTTATAAATAAAATTCAAAAAAGTCCATTTTTTAAAAAGCATGGTGGCAGATTATTTTTTAACAACTATGAGTTTACAAAAAGCTTCTGTCAATTTAAATTTCAATTTGGTATTTCACTGTAGAATTCTGAAAGTAATTTGTGTAGAAAAGAACGTTTTTCGAAAGCATGTAAAGTGCAAATTTCCCAGTAAACTAATTACGTTTGAAGACGTAAGAAGGGCTTGCCAAATAGTGTTTCGAATATTTTATTCCGGTTTCGTTATATAGATATAAGTGGTTGAAGCATTAATTTCAAGACTTAAAACAACAATTCCACAGTAATGTTTCAAAAAAATTTCCCCTCTTCTTCAGAAGTAATTTGAATCGTTATATATTGCGAGGTTCATATCTCAGTTAATATGTGAAATCTATTCAGTGTTTATAATCTTAAAAATAATAACTTGGATAGTTAGTTCATGAACACAAATTTCTTTGTGTACAAGGAGAAAACAAATATAATAACTAAACGAGTTTTATTTGTATGTAAAACTGTTTTCTTCATCACTAAATCAGCAGATTCAGCTTCGCACAGGGCTTCTGATCAACTTCAGTTTTATTTTACGTTAAATTTATTTACATACCAGATTTAATAACTATATGTAAATAATCAATGTTTTTCTACTGTAACATACATAGGGTTTATTTACTATAACTTAAAGATTATTTAACTTAACTAATATATTAACTAATAAAGGTTATTTAACGGTAACTTATCTAATGTATCTTATAGGTTTTGTCTTATATAACTTATATAAAATATAAATTATGGGTTAATTAATTATAAATAATATAACTTATATAAAATATAACTTATGTTAAAGAAAAATCTATAACTTATAGATTATACACTCATGTCCATAAATTAAGGATAATTCAGAATCACACAGAAATTGAACTCTAAAATAAAAATTTCACCTGTAGAATTATCGCACACATCTTGAAGAAGAATATGCAAATTACAGGAAACCACCAGATGGCGCGGATAGTACGTCACAATCACGGGAGTGTAAGAGAGGGGTATATAAGGAATGGTGGCAAAGAAGTAAAATTGTTCACAAGTGCTTTGAAAGTCTCTCAGTGCAATAACTGCATAATTATGGCACAAAGCAAGCATTTGGAGAATTTTTTACGTGGTAGAATTATCGGACGACTGGAATGTGGACGTACCCAGCTGGACGTATCCGAGGAACTTGGAATCGCCCAGAGTGTCATCTCCAAGCTTTGGCAACGATTAAAAGATGATTGTAATATGAGTAGATGTTACAGCACGCGTCGCCCCCGAGTTACAATGCCGAATGAGGACCGGTATTTAGCAGTTACTGCCAAAAGAAACAGACGGAACACAGCATCAGACCTGTCTCGTCAGCTCTCTTCAGCTACCGGTACGACAGTTTCAAGGCAGACCGTGTACAGAAGCTTAGGGCACATTGGTCTATATGCTCATGGGCCTGTCAGATGTGTTCCACTTACTGCAACTCACTGTCGCCTGCCTGCGATTAACCTGGAGTAGAGAGCATGCATTGTGGACACCGCAACAGTGGTCTTGTGTGATGTTTTCCGACGAGTCCAGGTTTAGTTTGCAGTCTGATTCTCTCCGGACATTCATATGCAGAGCGCCAGGTACCCGTTAAAAACCAAGAGAACACCATTGAACGACACTGTTACGGTGGTCCAGGGATGGCTCGTTTGGGGAGGAATTATTCTTGGTTCCAGAACTGGCCTGCATGTTCAGAGTGTAACGATGACAGGCCACATCTATCGGGATGTCATTCTGGAACAACATATGTACATTTGTTTCGGGGTGCCATGGGTGCTGAATTTCTGTTTATGGATGACAACACCCGTCCTCATCGTGCAAACATTGTAGACGAATGCCTTCAATTGGAGGATATCACCCGTATGGATTGGCCAGCAGACTCACCGGACTTGAATCCAATAGAGCATGTGTGGGATATGCTTGGCCGACGAATTGCAGCCCGTCATCTCCCTCCCACCTGTCAACCGGAACTTCGGAGGGCAATGCTTGATGAGTGGTGTAATATTCCCCAAGATCGGATTGATAATTTGATACTCAGCATGCCTAGGCGTTGTAAGGCCTGTATTGCATTGTCCGGGAGACATACTCCATATTAACCATCATACTAACCATGTTATACTGTTTTTTTGTAAATAGGGTCTTTTTTGAAATTTGCTCCAGGGAGTAAAAATCGTAATTTTTATTAATTATGTCAAACATATAGCATCTTTTTTGCTCTTTACGTTTTGTTTAATAAATAGACTTTACAAATAAGTCAAATTTGTTTTGCTTCTGTCTCTTTCTTTGCCTGAACTTCATTATCCTTAATTTATGGACATGGATGTATTTCTCTTTTAGTACTCTTGCTTTTAACCAAAGCGAACTTTTATTTATTTATAATTTTTTTCCTTACACTTTTTCAATAGTTGGAGTGGGCCAGATGAATGCAAAAGTAAAAGAAGAAGTTGAGTTTTTACCAATGTTGTATTGACTTTTATTGAATTTCTGGTTTAAAAAAGCAAGCGAAACGCTATTCCGTAAAAAGCCTTTTACAACAAAAGGCGCTGCGAATTACGATTTCTACGAAACACTGATTTTTTTAAGAAAAGTAAAATTCTAAAAAGTCCATTTCTTAAAAAGCATGGTGGCAGATTATTTTTGAACAACTATGAATCTACAAAAAGCTTCTGTCCATTTAAGTTTCAATTTGGTATTTCACTGTAGAAATCTGAAAGTAATTTGTGCAGAAAAGAACGTTTTTCAAAAGCATGCAAAGTGCAAATTTTCCAGTAAACTAACTACGTTTGTGGACTTAAGAAGGGCTTGTCAAATAGTGCTTCGAATACATTTATGCTGTTTTCGTTTTGTAGATTTTAAGTGGATTGAGGCATTCAATTCGAGAATTAAAATAACAATTCTGAAGGGATGTTTTAAAGAATTTCATCTCTTCCTCAAAAATAATTTGAATCGCTAAAAATTGCGAGGATCATACTTAAGTTATTATATGGAATCTTCTGAGTGTTTATAATCTTAAAATAATAACTTCAATCTTTAGCTCATGGACACAAAATTCTTTTTGTAAAAGGAAAATACATATGAAATAAGTAAACTAAAAATGTGTAAAATGATTTCCTTCACTACTAAATCAACAGATTCAGATTTACAAACGATGAATATCTAGGGTCCTGACATATTTCAGATTCATTTTACAATAAATTGTAGTTTAAAAACACTAAAAAACACGCTTTTAGAGTTAATCAAACTAAAAAGTAAAAATTAATTTTTAACATAAGAATAAAATTACTGACGAGAAAAGGAATGTCACAGTTCTAAAAGCATGGGGTGCACGATATCAATCGTTATAATTTGTGACTAGTTTCATTGCGAAATGCAGAGTTAGTTTTAAAATGTCATACAAAGCACCCCACGCTTTTAGAACACTGATGAGACAATTATTTAGAACAATTTTATTCTTACGTTAACAATTATTTTTTACTTTTTACTTTGATTAACTCTAAAAGCGTGTTTTTAAACTATAATATTTAAATCAGGTCCCGGTACGGAGGATTGGAACTGTAGTTCTTACAATAATATAATTGTGAGTAAAACAAAGGCTAAATGCGAATATGTCGAGCCAACCAGGATTCGAACAGGGAATTTCCTGATCCTTAGTCAGGTGCGTTATCCGTTGTGCCACTGTCCCACGCACGCTTGGATGTCTTAGGTACTTTCATTCTACATGGGTTAACTTGCTCTTCATAAGTTAAAATAAAATCACTAATCCTGGCGATCCTAATCATAATGAGATAATAAACTTATCAAAATATTTTATTGTTGTCGGTCCTTGATAAGTCTACAACGTTTAAATCAAATCTGATCGCTTAAAGTAGGGCAAAATCGAGCCCAAAGAGTCAGTTACAAACAAGCAAACATACAGGTGAAATTAATAAAAGCGTGTTAAAAAGGCTAACACACCAAACTATAATAAATTTAACTAAATAAATAATTATTTTTATTTATTATAACGTAAATAAGTTTTTCTCTAATATAACTTCTAAGTTATATAATTTATAGGATTTATCTAATATAACACCCCTAGAAAAGGTGGATATAGGAGGTTGAATACTGGCGACCATGTTAACTGGCTTGTAGCTCAGCTCCAATTGATGTCTTGAACTCGGTGGGGGTCCCGGATTTTATTGTAAGGAAACTGCGCAGTAGTGCATTGCACAAATCCCAGTTGCATATCACTGCTGGCCACTTTCCAGTGCTATTAGAGGTAGAAAAAAATGGTCGGTTACAATGTTAATTAATTACTCGATGTGTACTACTGAGTTTTTATTTTGTGTGCTACTGAGTTTTTATTTAGTTTATTTTTATAAAAATGTTTTATTTAGCATAATAAGAAAAACGCTATTTATTATTACTACTAAAACAAAGGACAGCTTGTTACTTCTGTGCTTTATTTGCCCGCTTTACACATATTATACTGCTTATTATAAAGGACATTTTATAATTATCCTGGTTATGTTATGCACTTCACAATTAAGTGCAAATCTTTGGAACGGGTTTCTGCACTATCTTATTTTCCATTAGTGTTTTTTTCGTACAATAAATTTATATATTGATAAACTTTTCTGATAAACAATTGAATGCTTAACAAATAAAATGTTCATTCCTTACAAATGATTATGAAATAAGTTTATTGTTCAAATCCATAAACTGATAGCATATTAAGCCGTTCCTCCCTTTAATTGAGCAGTGACATGGTGATTGGTTTACTAAAATTCTGCAATAAGGAAAATTAATTGAAATTCGGAGAAGAGAAAGTAATAAAAAATCCCGTAAAAAGCATGAAAACGTTAAATATACACTGAAGTGACAAAAGTCATGGGATAGCAATATGCAAATTTTCAGATGGCAGTAGCATCGCGTAGAACAGGTGTAAATGCGCAGTGCTTTCGCAGAACTTTCATTTCTGTTCAAGTTATTCATGTGAAGAGGTTTTGACGTGATGATGACCGCACGACGGGAATTAACAGACTTTGAACGCGGAATGTTAGTTGGAGCTAGACGCATGGGTCATGCCATTTCGGAAATCGTTCGGGAACTCAACATTCCCAGATCCACTGTGTCAAGAGTGTGCCGAGAGTATGAAATTTCAGGCATAACATCCCACCATGGACAGCGCAGTGGTCGACCGCCTGCACTTAACGACCGAGACCGGCGACGTCTGCAAAGAGTCGTAAATTCTAACAGACAAGCAACACTGCGTCAACTAACCGCAGAAATCAATGTGGGACGTACAAGGGACTTGTCTGTTAGAACTGTGCGGAGAAATTTGGCTTTCTTGGGCTATTCCAGCAGAAGACCGACTCGAGTGCCTTTACTGACAGAACGACATCGCTTGCAGCGACTCTCGTGGGCACGTGAGCATATCGGTTGGTCCCTAGATGAATGGAAAACCGTGGCCTGGTCCGATGAGTCACGATTTCAGTTGGTAAGAGCTGATGGTAGGGTTCGAGTGTGGCGCAGACCCCATGAAGCCATGGACCCAAATTGTCAGCAAGGCACTGTTCAAGCTGGTGGTGGCTCCGTAATTTTGGGGGCTGTTTTTTCATGGCATGGACTTGGTCCTCTGGTGCGACTGGACCGAACATTGACTGGAAATACTTATGTCCAGCTACTTGGAGATCACTTGCAGCCATTCATGGACTTCATGTACCCAAACAACGATGGGATTTTTATGGATGACAATGCGCCATGTCACCGGGCCACAACTGTTCGCGATTGGTTTGAAGAACATTCTGGACAATTCCAACGAATGATCTGGCCACCTAGATCGCCCGACATGAATCCCATCGAGCATTTATGGGACATCATCGAGAGGTCTGTTCGTTCCCAAAATCCTGTACCATCAAGGCTTTCACAAATATGGACGTCTATCGAGCAGCATGGCTCAATATTCCTGCAGAAGACTTCCAACGACTTGCTGAGTCCATGCCACGTCGAGTTGCTGCACTTCGCCGGGCGAAAGGAGGGCCGACACGATATTAAGAGGTATCCCATGACTTTTGTCACTTCAGTGTATAATAAACTAGCAGACCCGGCCACGCGTTGCTGTGACTTTCTTGTTTTTCGTTCAATTATTAGATACTATAATTGGTAATGTTAAGGAAGTGATAGGTAAAAGATTGACGAAAAGTTCAAATTAAGCTCTTCA
Source organism: Caerostris darwini (assembly GCA_021605075.1). Taxonomy (NCBI): domain Eukaryota; kingdom Metazoa; phylum Arthropoda; class Arachnida; order Araneae; family Araneidae; genus Caerostris; species Caerostris darwini. The sequence goes on from BPLQ01006133.1 coordinate 103,076, forward strand.
ACGAAAAGAAAATGTTTAATTTTTGTTAATTTAATGAATGAGTTAGATAATGTTGATTTTTAACACTGTTTTATAATTATTTTACCTAATTTAATTTGTAATAATCATTACTTTCATTTATCTAAGAACTAAGCGATGAACAATATTTCTTGTTAATCTGTCTTTCGTCAAAATAAATAAATTCGATGGTTTTCGACGAGCTGCCCATGGGAAAAACACGGATTCTCCAAGTCCAAGCCACAAATAGCCATTGTCTGCATTTGCGACTTATTTATTGTCATCGCAAAAGCCAAACGCATCGGAAATTGTAGCCTTTTAAAAGGTATTGTAGATTCTGATGGTATCATACGTATTCGAGGTAACAGGACGACTTCTTTAAACTTTCCAGCCAATATCGTTGCTTCAAGTACGTTTCCGGTAATTCTTCTGATGACTAATCGTGTACCGTTGCATAATTTTGGTGGATTTAAGTTACACAATAGAATGACCATACCTTTTATAGATAAGATAAAATGTACGTCGCACAATACGTTGTAGTACTCCAAATTGGAAAACTTTGGTCCGCGATCTTGCTGCACTGCTCGAAATATGAAAATCGTCAATTTTGCATTTAAATAAAAAAAAATCTGAATAAAAACTATCCTATCTCTCAAGTTGGAACAAAACGCACATTTAAAAAAAAAAAAAAAGTTAAAATCGGATTGTTAGTTTCAGAGCGCATCCCAAACAAACATCGTGACACGGGAATTATATATAATAGATAAAGAAACACACATTTTTTAATATATTTTTATGTTTGTTCGCAAGACAAAGGTAGATTTCCAGAGGGGCGCTGAGTAATTTTTTTTCTGAAAAAAGAGTTTATAGTCAAATAAGTTTGGTAGCCATAGTTTGAAATAAATGTTTTTCAAAATAATTTTAATTTATTAAAATATAAAAATATAGATTATACTTAGGCAGAATTTGAAAAAAAAAAATCGCAATTTTAACTTTTTAAAAAACACTTTCTGTAAAAGTATTCATTTATAACCCTTCTAGAACTTAATATATATTGCTAAATTTAAAATCTTGACTTTTTGGTGTTTTTTTTCCTTGTAAAATGTGTGACAAAAATGTCACTTCGCTAGGCCTAATAAAGATTTCATTAAAGAATAAGAAATGAAATGTTTGTGGTAAAAAATAGCCGTGACAGCTTTTTATATTATTATCTTTGTTTAAAATTAATAAAAAAATCTTATCAAACTGTAGCTAAAATGATTTAATTTGAGTTTATATAAAACAAAAGAAGAAATAAATTTATTCTAATGAACAGAGAAAATTAGACATTAGCTTGTTGAAAAAGCGAAAATTATTTTTTCTTGACTCCAACTTTTTTTTTCTAGAACAATGAATTGCCAATCAACAACATGTTTATCACCAGATTTTTACTTAAAACAAAATTTTTCTTTCTATATGTTCCTCCTTTAGCTTGTTCATTATTATTCTCATTTTAATTCCACACTAAGCCGTTAATTGCCGATGAGATTGGAAGAAATTGATGATTCCAGGAAATCACTAATGAAAAAATTTCTTTCTGAGTGGTGGCAGCAAGTCTTTAAACCATTTTCGTTCTGTTTGGCTGTCGTTACATTAACCATTTATTCAAGAAAAATGAGACGGTTACGATAAAAAGGTGAAACAAAGAAAATTCTCTGATGAAAAAAAAAAAAAAAAGAATGGTAAAAAAATAAAACGAAAATGAACAGCTAATGTTCTATCTTCTTTTAATGGAATTTTTTGGTAAAAATCAATATTTTCCCTGACGAACTGATGAACAACACAGTTCTCCGGGTTTGGCGCAAAATAGGAAATCAATCTTGAGTCTCTCTGTGGCCTTTTCAGAAAACTTACTATATATATTTGGATGTTCCATGCTTTTATTCTTTTTCGTTCTTTTTTATTCCACATTTTTTTTTATTTCTTTCATTTTTGTTCTTCTTCTCGAAGCTTTGCTTTTGAAATTTTTTTTTATTTTTTATTTTTACTGTTTTGCTTGCCACTAACTTGTCTGGAGTCTAGTTGTGAATTATTAATGGTTTGGGAAATATATTCATGAAGATTTTATTTTCTGCCAGTGTTGTTCCACTTGTTTTATTTTATTATCTGTTAGTTTCTTTTTTTCCTAGTCGATGTTATATATGTAGGACCATTCTTTTCAGCTGAAGGGTGTGAGGAATAATATCGTGAAAAGCGAAATGGAGACCAGGAATTGAAGATGTATGATGGAATAAACTGTTACTGTAGCAACTTATCTGCCTGTTCTTGATAATAAAACACTTCTCGCAGATCTTTTGATCGAGTTTAGGGGAATGAATTCTTTCATATCCTCGTTGTAACAAATTCAATAAATTTAATTTGTTTTTATTATGCCAGAAATTGTTCGATTTTTCCTAGTCATAATTTTTATTGGAAATAAAACTTCCAAATTTTTATTTCATTACTATTTAAATTTTTCAATTTCTTTTCGATGTTATATATGCAAGAACATTCTTTTCAGCTGACGGGTGTAAGGATTAATATCGTGAAAAGCAAACTGGAGACCAGTAATTGAAAATGAAATCCATTAAAACTGTTATTGTAATAACTTGTCTACAATAAACTGTTAGTGTAGCAATTTATCTGTTCTTGATAATAAAATACTTCTCGGAGATCTTTAATCGAATTTAAAGGAATGAATTCTTTCTTGTTGTCGATTTTCTTGTTCGATTTTCCAAGTCATAATTTTATTGCAAATAAAAGAACCAAATTTTGATTTCGTTATTATATAAGCTTTTCAATTTCTAGTTGATGTTATATATGTAAGGCCATCTTTCCAGTTAATGGCAGTAAAGAATAATATCGCACCAGGAATTGAAATTGTGATTCATTAAAACTGTTACTGTATCAACTTATCTGTCTCATCTGCCTGTTCTTGATAATAAAATACTTCTCTTAGATATTTGATCTAGTTTTAGGGAATGAATTTTTTCTTATCATCGTTGTAACAAATTCAGTGTATTGACTTTTATTTGAATATTTTTTTATTATTATTCCATGAGTTTGTTCAATTTTTCTAGTCATATTTTTTATTGAAAATAAAAGTTCCAAATTTTGATTTCCTTCTTAGATTAAAGTTTTCAATTTCTTGTCTTTATTAGATATGTAAGACCATTATATTCAACTGAAAGAAAAAATATCGTGAAAAGCTAAATGGAGACCAGGAATTGAAGATATATGATGGAATAAGCTATTACTGTAGCAACTTAACTGCCTGTTCTTGATAATAAAATACTTTTTGCAGATCTTTTGATCGAGTTTAAAGGAATGAATTTTTTCTTATACTCGTTGTAACAAATTCAATAAATTTAATTTGTTTTTATTTGAATATTTGTTTTTATTATGCCAGAAGTTGTTAGATTTTCCTAGTCATAATTTTTATTGGAAATAAAAGCTCTAAATTTTGATTTCGTTGTTATTCAAACTTTTTAATTTCTTGTCGATATGTAAGACCATTCTCTTCAGCTAACGGGTGTGAGGAATAATATCCTGAAAAAAGTGGAGACCAGGAATTGAAGTTGTAATTCATTAAAATTGTTACTCTATCAATTTATCTACCATAAACTGTTACTATAGCAACTTATCTGCCTGTTTGTCTGCCTTTGATAATAAAATACTTCTCGCAGGTCTATTGATCGAATATAAGGGAATGAATTCATTCTTGTCCTCGTTGTAGCAAATTCAATAAATTAATTTACATAATTTACTTGCATTTGAATATTTATTTTATTATTACAGGGGTTTTCGATTTTCCTAGTCATAATTTTAAACAATTACTGTAGCAACTTATCTGCCCGTTCTTGATAATAAAATACTTCTCGCAGATCTTTTGATCGAGTTTAAAGGAATGAATTCCTTCTTATCATCTTTGCAAAAAAATTATGAATTGACTTTTATTTGAGTATTTATTTTTACAATTCCGAGATTTGTTCAATTTTCCTAACCATATTTTGTATTGCTAATAAAAGTTCCAAATTTTGATTTCGTTCTAATTTGAACTTCTCAATTTCTTATCGATGTTATATATGTAAGGCCATTCTTTTCATCTGAAAAGTGTAAGGTATAATGTTATGAAATGCGAAATGGAGACCAGTAATTGAAATTGTAATCGATTAAAACTGCTGCTGTAGAAACTTATCTGCCTGTGCTTGATAATAAAATACTTCTCGCAGATCTTTTGGTCGGGCTTAAAGGAATGAATTCTTTCTTATCCTCATTGTAACAAATTCAATAAATTTAATTTGTTTTTATTTGATTATTTGTTTTTATTATGACAGAAGTTGTACGATTTTCCTAGTAATAATTTTTATTGCAAATAAAAGTTCCAAATTTTGATTTCGTTCATATTTAATTTTTCAATTTCTTGTCTATTTTATATATGTAAAATACCATTCTTTTCCGCTAAATGGTGTAAGGAATAATATTATGAAAAGCAAATTGGAGACCAGCAATTGAAGTTGTAATCCATAAAAACTGTTACCGTAGCAACTTATCTGCCTGTCAGCATTATCTGCTTGTTCTTGATAATAAAATATTTATCGCAGAAACTCGATCAAGTTTAAAGGATTGAATTCTTTATTATCGTGGTAACAAAATGAATACATTTAATTTACTTATATTTGAATATTTATTTTTATTATTAAAAGAGTTGTTCGATTTTCCTATTCATATTTTTTATTGGAAATAAAAGTTCAAAATTTTGATTTCCTTCTTATTTAAACTTTTTAATTTCTTGTCAATGTTATACATGTAAGACCATTCTTTTCAGCTGAGGGTGTAAGGAATAATATCCTGAAAAGCGAAATGGAGACCAGGATTTCAAGTTGTAATCCATTAAAATTTTTACTGTAGCAACTTATCTACCTGCATGTTTTTGATAATAAAATACTTCTCGCAGATCTTTGATCGAGTTTAAAGAATTAAATTATTAAATTAATAATTTTTAATGAATTAATAATTTTTCAGCTAATAATTTTTAATGAATTATTTCTGATCATCATTGTAGCAAATCCAATAAATTAAATTTACTTTTATTTGAAATTTTTTTCTTTTTATTATTCCATGAGCTGTTCGCATTTTCTAGTAATAATTTTTATTTAAAATAAAAGTTCCAAATTTTGATTTAGTTCGACGCCAGAAGGTGTAATACACATTCTCACAATCGCCATCGAGTCTCTTCCTTTTCTGAAAGTAGTGACTATAACAATGTCACCGCGGATTCAAACATCAGTTCTGCACACTAGTTACACAAGTTGCCACTTAATGAGAATAAGAAATGACATACAGACACACACGTATCATATTTACAGACACACACGTACATGAATGTGCCTGAAATTTTTATTTTGACATTCAAAATGAGTGTAGGAAAAAAAATGATACATTCATCGTAAGACCACTTACATAATACCCATTCGTAGGTAGTCAGATTATTCCTGTAAAAAACAAAGTATATGCTACTGCTAAGTAATTAATTGGTCAAGAAAATAAATTTACGGGGCATTTCCATTTGTAACGCTACATCCACATTTACAAATCAGATTAGCGACCTAGAATGATACACAATAAAATTAATGAATATATACTATCAATCCTTCTCGATCACTGATCTGATTCGTCACAGTTGACGTCGCATTAGGGTCTCACTGCCAGTGGAAATGCAAGCTTACGTCCAGATCTACATGTCAGAGTTTCGTTTAAATCTATACATGGATTAAATAGTAGAAGAAATAAAAATATAAATGAACGTGCAAAAATTTCCTAGTCATAATAAAGATCATACATTGACATAATTTAAAAAGTATATTTAAAACATAACTATACAATTTCATAAAGTTATCTTCCAACTTATCTTCCTATACTTTGTATTTAAATATATTCCCTTACATATTTAACTTAATTCACCGATTATGCATCCTAAAGCATAACTTTACTCAAGACGGAAATTAAAAGGCGATGTATGCAATCCGAAATCTGAGAAATACTTAGACATTCATTAATGCGGAATGCAAATACATGGAATAATTCTCCAGAATTCAAAGTTCCTTACATCTTAGATGTCTTCCCCCCGAAATTCTAAACGTGATGGCGAAAAGGAATTCCACTAATACATTCAGAAACGATTCATTTTCCACACTGGAACAGTGTCACAAAAAGCTTCTTGCAAGCTGCAAATGAATTAATTCCAAGGAACACATTAGCCAATCCAAACTTTTCCGAACACTAATCCGAATTTCTAAAACGACCCTTGCAGGTTTCGAAGAGGATTTTGGGATCAGGCCATTTTGGAAAGCAAACCTTCCGACAAGAATTCGTTGATTATATTCGAAAACTTGCCCAAGCGATTCGCAAATGCAACGTTGCTGCTACCTCAACACGGAAGTATCTCTCGAACAACAATGATCAGCCCTGATTACATCCTGTCTCGAGGGGCATGGTAGGGATAATTTGGATCTTTCAAAACTACGCTGATAAAATAGATCATAAACGATTAACTTGAAATTTAAAATCTCGCCATTTAGGAAATAAGAGTACTCGAATGTAGATTGGCGAGAATCTGTGCTAATTACAGGATATTTAATGTTAGTCTCTATGAGAACAATTTTCATTCTACAGAAAATTTTAATATCGGCAGTGAAAATGGAACTTTCGCAATGCTGAACATGATTGATAAAATTTGACGCCACGTTAGCGTAGAGTTGCCAACAGAAATGTTCGCTTAGATCTATAATTGCACGTCAGCGTTTCATTCAACTTTATAAATGGATTAAAATTGCACTAGAAATGAAAATACAAAGGAATGTGTAAAATTGTAATAGTCATAATAAAGATTATAAATGCCAATAATAATTTAAAAATGCATATTTAAAAATAAATATACAATTTCATAAAGTTATCTTCCAACCCATACTTTGTATTCAAATAAACGAAATATCTACCTTTACATATTTAACTTAATTCACCCATTATGCATCCTACAATATCTAAAGCATAACTTCTCTCAACTGAACTTTACTCAAGACGGAAATTAAAAGGCGATGTATGCAATCCTAAATCTGAGAAATACTTAGACATTCATTAATGCGGAATGCAAATACATGGAATAATTCTCCAGAATTCAAAGTCGCTTACATCTTAGAATCTTCCCTTCGAAATTCGAAACTTGATGGCGAAAAGGAATTCCACTAATACATTCAGAAACGATTCATTTTCCACGCTGAAGCAATGCCACAAAAAGCTACTTGCAACCTGCAAATGAATTAATTCGACGCAGCACATTAGCCAATCCAAACTTTTCCGAACAGTAATCCGAATTTCTAAAACGATCTTTGCAGGTTTCGAAGCGGATTTTCGGATCACGCCATTTTGGAAAGCAAATCTTCCGAAGAGAATTCGTTGATTATATTCGAAAACCTGTCCAAACGATTCGAGAAATGCAATGTTGCTCGTTTCGAACACTGCTACCTCAACAAGGAACTATCCCTCGAACGACAATGATCATCCCTGATTACATCCTGTCTCTAGAGACGTACTAGGGATAATTTGGATCTTTTACAGCTACGATGGTAAAATGGATCTCAAACGATTAACTTGAAAGTTTAAATCTCGCCATTTAGGAAATAAGAGTACTCGAATGTAGATTGGCGAGAATCTGTGCTAATTACAGGATATTTAATGTCAGTATCTATGATAATAATTTTCCTTCTACAGAAAATTTTAATATCGCCAGTGAAAGTAAAACTTACGTAATATTGAACGCGAATGTTCATGGAACTGTAGATATTGGTTTGGTTGTAAAATGAATTTAAATCGTGTTGGTATTTTCGCTATTGTTAACCAAAGGCAGTTCTAAATGGAGATCAGTACATGAATTCGCCACTGAACTCCTCCTAAATGGCTTTATTAAAATATATATATTTATACTAAATATATCCTCCCATATTAAAATGTTTTGTGTGTGTTTGAGTGGTTCCCTGAATAGTTAGATTCACAAACAGACCCTGCAGGTGGCGCTGCAATAGATAAATCTTTTTATATGTATAATTCTTCTGTACACGGAGTTTTGTCACTGAACTGCTTTTAAACGGCTATAACGATTTCGATTAAATGTTTTGTTTGTATTTTGACAAAATATGGAGAATGTTTTTATGCTATCCCTTTTGTCAATCGCCACCAGATAGTGCTGTTGTATATCAACTTCTATACCGTTCAACCAATTGCTACGAAAATTGGTAATAATATGTATTCGTGTATGGAAAATATTTTAGTGCTATCCACTTTGTTACTTGCCGCCAGGTGGTGCTGCAGTATTTCATTTTATATACCGTTCAAACGATATCCATGAAAATTTGTGTGCACATATATTGGAACATGGTGAATATATTTGAGATATGCATTTTTCCCACAATGCATTTTTTTTTGGCAGGACATGGTAAGCCGGGTTAGGCTAGTATATATATATATATATATGTATATATATATATAAGAAAAAATTAAGTTTAGCTTTTGAAATCATACCTAAATCTTAGTTATTGTTACTTATCAGATTTTCAATTTAATTTTTATTATTATATTTATTTGTTGCACGAAAGCTTATATAAGCTTATATACGTATTCTTATAAGCTTTATAACAATACGTTTGTTATAAATTAAATTTTAATGGCGACATTTAAATTGCCGTCAAATTTGGCAAAATTTATAATTGAATTTCACTTTAACTTACATTATCATAAACAGTTTTCAAAACATTATATGATTAAAAAAATACATAAATAAGCTTAAATATCCTTATTTTTCATTGTATAATTTTATACAGTAAAAATATATTATAATTAATACTAAATTAAATATTTTAATCAAAATATCCTACACAAATTACAACTAAAATAGCTTTGATTGCCAATAAAATAAATATTTTAATTATAAACTTACTCAATTCTTTTTGAAAAACTCTTTAGCTTGGCTCTAAACTTAGATATTCAATTAAATAGTTAAATTTATCCATCTCTATAATGCTAAATACTCTTTTTTTTTTTTAAATTACTTTAATAGCATGTTTAGATAGAATTCATAATTCATGCAACTATATATCATTAGAAATTCGATTGGAAAATATTTACCCATTTCTTTAATGACGTTTAAGGTCAGGAAACCATTAAGCGTCAAAATCGTTTTGGCTAACATTTTCTTAACGATATTTTAAAGTTCTAAAATGATATTTATGTTTAATGATTTTTAAAATAAACGACGTTTATAAATCGAGCAGTCTAATGACTATCGATTAAATTATTTAAACTTAGATATCATCTATTAAAATAATGCGTTCAACTAAAAGTCTCTAACACTTTTGTACTAAGTTTTAACAGAAAAAATCATTTAATTTTATTGAATTTAAATTTAAATTAATAAAGTTTATATAAGTTTTATTGAATAAAAAATTTATAATTTAAAAATATGTTATAATGTGAAGTTATCGTATCTAAAAAATAATATATAAAATAAAATTAATAAATAAAATAAAATGTAATAACCATATTTAGTTAAAATTATTTTGTTAAATTTATTTGATGTTTATTTAAAAACTATTATTTAAACAATTTCATTATATTTCCTCAATATGAAAATAACTAAAGATCAGCGTTATAATTTTACGTTTTAAGTACAGTAATTGTTAATTGTGCTTAGAACATCAAATGTAATATAACAATAATAAATTTTGAGTATAATGTATATTTTACTATTGCGATGATGTAATAATCTGTTGTTGAAAAGAAGTTAATGTTTTTTTAATTAAATTTTATTTGTTTTGACTTGCCTTTTTTACTTGACTAGACTAGATGGAGATTAATGTTTGCTAATGCTGCTTTATCTCAATTTATCAGACTACAGACAAGAGAATTTAAAACTAAACATTTTTTTCTTTATATTTAAACAAAATAAATTAACATCGAGAAAATAATGAATTCGACAGCCATTTTAACTATAAACATAAAAACTTCTGCCAAATGGCGAAATAATTTTTTTCAAAAAATATATCTACTGGTTTACTTCATTCTTATCGGAATTTTTATAATTTTCAACAATAATATAATTTTTTAAATTTTCACCACAATGTTATCACATTTTTGGATAACAGTCTTTCCTTCTACATATTGTTTGTAGCTTCAAATGATTTTATGTTTATTTATATTTGGAATAATAATTAATTCACTTGCATCAAATTTAATATGATCTTGACTTGACTTGTCTTGCCTTGCCTTTCAGATTTATGCTCACCAATAGCAGCATTGTCTTAAATTATCCAACTGCAGTTTAATAAATTTTTCAAATCACAAAAAGTATAGTTGATGATTTTAACTGCTTTTTGAGTGTTCAAATAATAGAACATAACATTAGAATTCGGACAAATATAATGTGGGAATATTGGAAACCAATTTTATAATATTTATCATAATTTAATTTCATAATCTTGACAACAAATATACCAATTTTATAATAGCCATTTTAAATATGCTATTTTTCTTCACAAAAAAGTTATGCCAATTTTTATAATCTTGCCTAATTTTTTCACATAATTGAAAGGTACATTTCACCTCTACTTATTGTTTGCACTTATTAAGTTTCTATGCTTTTTTCAATATTTCATTTAACATTTGAATCGCTTGCTTAAAGTGATTTTTAAATTATTTAAATTGATTTGAGATTTATGCTTATGATTTTGAGATTGTGATTTGCCTCTAATTTTTCAACTGCGGCTTGATAAATTTATGAAATCACAAAACTGCAGCTGATACTTTTTATGCTTTCACGGATAATCAAGTGATAAATATTACATTAAAATTTGGGTAAATGTGGTGGTTTTATCTTAAAACATTGGAATTTAGATGAAATTTTATAACTATGCTTGGGAGATTCATTTAATTTTAGTCAATCACGATTTTGCTATGAGTATGAATAATAGCAGTAAAGGCTGCAATAACTTTTAGAAAATGTCTTTTAGCAAATGGATAGCGAAGTAGAACAGAATTCAGATTCCACAGTATGTGAGCAAATGAAATAATGTCCTTTATGAATCTTCAGTCGTTGAAAATGCTAAGTTTTATTCACATAATATTATATTCCTAATGATCAAATAATTTAATAATCAAATGTTTTTGCAAACAAATTGTTAATAAATAGACAACTAGTTAAAACTATTTAACATGTGATACATAGTCAAAAGTAAATTATAGTTTAAGAAAACTAAAAAAAAACGCGCTTTTAGCGTTAATCAAACTAAAAAGTAAAAAATAATTGTTAACATAGGAATAACATTACTGACGAGAAAATGAATGTCACTGTTCTAAAGCATGGGGTGCTTTGTATGACATTTTTAAACCAACTCTGCTTTTCAGAATGAAACTAGTGAAAAAATTTTAACGATTCCTATCCAGGCACCCCACTCTTTTGAACAGTGACATTCATTTTTCTCGTCGTATTGATGTAGGTAACAATTATTTTACTAGTTGATGCTGTGTTTAATTTTTAAACTATAATTTATTTTTAGTTTGATTAACTCTAAAAGCGTGTTTTTAAACTATAATATTTAAATGAGGTCGGTATGGAAACTATTGGGAACTATAGTCGGTACGGATGACTATAGTTCTTTAATAATTAATGTGAGTAAAACAAGGCTAAAATGCGAATATGCCGAGCCAGCCAGGATTCGAACAGCGAATCTTCTGATGCGTAGTCAGGCGCGTTATCCGTTGCCACTGTTCACGGAAGTTTGGATTTTGTAGGTACTTTCATTCTACATGGGCCGAATCTGCTCTTCATTAGTTAAAATAAAATCACTCATCCTGGCAATCCCAATCATGATGAGAAAATAAACTTATCAAAAATATTTTATTGTCGTCGGTCCTTTGATAAGTCTACAACGTTTAAATTAAATCAGATCGCTAAAAAGTAGGGCAAAATCGAGCCCAAAAGTCAGTTACAAACAAACACACAAGGTGAAACTAATAAAAGCGTATTGAAAATATCTATGTTACGCGATTAAGTGGGTTATTTTAATTATTATTTAATAAAATAAGAATTATAATTTAAAAAGAAGAAAGGCTGAACTTTTTTGTCTTTAAATAATAAAAAAAACATCTTGGAAGGAAACAAACAAAGTTGATGTAGTACAGACTTGTTCCAGATAAAAATTTTATTGGCGCATGCAAAACCATATCCTGATGGTATTTTTACTTGTTTTAATATATTCTACTGGCATTATGATAACACAAATGTATTTACCATGAAAGATATCTTTAAAAGAAATGGTACGTAAAACTATATTGATATCTTTTATCTGTATCTTACTTATATACCTATGTTTATCTTTGCCAACTTAATTCAAAAAGAGATAATATCAAACAAATATTTAAATTCTAATGCAAATAGCAATTTATTTATTTTTTGATAAAAAAATGAGATTTATTTTAATTAAATTAAATTTATAAACATATATAATATATTTAAAATTAAAATACATATAAAAGCAAATGTATGGATTTTGTAACAGTCAGATAAGTCAATTACACGTAATACATTTTATGTGGTAAATAAAAAATTTGAAAACGATTATTAATATACAAACAGGTATTTAAATAATAAAGAAAAAATGCAGATCATATATCACAGTAAAATATTCTCATAAAATTGAAAGTTTGTAAAATATTAATATATCAAATTCTATGTTAAATTAAGTAAAGAGTTTTATACTATATTATATGATGTTTTTATATTATATTTTTTACAACAGTCAGATAAATCCAAAATATGTAATAATTTTATTAAATGAATAAAAAAAGATCTTAAAATGTAAATTATTACACAATATACATGCATTTAAATAATAAACGAAAATTACAGCATTCATCACATAAAAATATCCTCATAAAATTGAAAGTTTATAAAATATTAATATTTTTAAAATTCTATGATAGATTAAATAAATAATTTTATACTAATCTGAAAAATAATTCATCATGCCTTAAAAAAAATTAAGTTTTGCATACTTTCTCATGATTATAAAAAATGATGAAATAATGATTAAAAAAAATGATTATTTTACAAAATGTACACTTTTACAATTTGTTTAGAAAACTGTATAGTAAAATAAATAATTTATAATAAATTATCTATATGCATAAAATTGATACATTCAGAATGAAGAAAAAATGAATAGAAAATTAAAACCATAACCAAAATAAATTATCTCTATGGATGAAAATTGATTTATATTTATTTATTTTTTTTACTGGGGAGATAAATTATTTATATAGAAAAAAAATGTAGTTATTTTTTAATGTACTGAAATTATATTTATTTAATAATATATTTACAGTGATTCATAGAAAATGTAATTTGCATTCATGTGGATTTAAAAGGCCTTTTAGACCTTTCTAAGGCCTTTAAAAAGGCCTTAGATCAATATTTTTATTGAATTGGATAAAATATATTGAATTATCTATCATTTCTTAGCCATGTGAGACATAGCCTTAGAAGATCTCTTTCTCTATAGTTAAATGGAAATTTGATTATAAGATTTTGTATGTGTTAACATCGTTTGTATTATTTGTTTTGTTCTGAGCAAACTTGTATGTTTGAAATTTTTGATATTTGACTGGTTGGCAGACTTGGTTGATTTGTTTTCAAATCTTTTTATAAGAGAAAAACAATACCTAATTCTATTTGTAAAAATTAAAAGGTTTTTATCTATTTACTTCTACTTTTACCAGTAGTAGCATGCGAGCTTTATAAAGGGCATCTCAATAACCATGTGAATGAGTTTTTATCTGATTACATTTTTAGTAATTGTATATCGACAAAAAATTTCATCATATAAAAAAAGCACTATGGAATATCTGACCGTCATATTTATATTGAATGAGGTTAATGATAGAAGGAAAGTTTCCATATATTCAGTGTACAGCAATTGTAAAATGTTTACAGTGTATAACTTGGTATAATATATATTTTCAATTCATTTTTGTTTTTGGCTTTTTGAGGGCATCCACTTGCCACATGCGATGAAAAGCCCACTGATGGAGTGATGAAGGGTTTTTG